>CM075858.1:85901627-86501627 GCA_037975125.1 Latrodectus hesperus
TGGCTGAAAGACAAATCCTTCAGCTTCCTGCTGGAGTGTTAAATCATAAAAAATGACACCAAACATGTAATATTCGTGAAACAGGATTTCTATAAATATTGTGACAAAACTATTGCTATTATTATATCTATTTTTTCTTATTAAAAATTAGTCACCTGTGTACATATATATGAATACAATTCCATTAATCATGTTTCATAATATGATAGACATATGCGATAATGAAAGAATATATTTTTACCTCATTATATATTATGATTCGGTTATTTTTATAATCAATAATTCTTTTATCCAATTAAAAGTTAGTTCCGGATTTATCAGCTGTTTCGATGAGATACTGATGAGAAAAGCCTCAATAAGTTAGATAAATAAAAAGCTGTTTTTAATAAGATGGCACAGCAATATATATATATATATATATATATATATATATATATATATATATTATATATATATATATATATATATATATATATATATATATATATATATATATATATATATATATATATATATATATATATATATATATATATATATCAGTATATTTTATTTGTTGTTAAGAGCTTTTATTTTACCATTCAGTATCGTGTAATATTTCTCAGATGAAGGCATAAAGTATCCAATCACTTATATAATTGCACTTTATTATATGAATTTGAATTCATTTGTTCAATTATACCGTTATATTTCATCTAATGATCAGGATGGAATACATGAGGAATAGTTACATTCTAACTCCCATTCACTGGGAAAAATGTCAGGAAGAAATTATTATCATATTTCTCACATTAAGGGCAACATTAAGGGAACAAATGATGGCTTCATGCTGAGATTTCGGATGCATTATACGAAGATTTCATATAATGACATAATTTGGGAGTAATAAAAACTGTAGATACATGGGGAAAATAGCCATCAAGAAATAACAGGAAGAAGTTATACATAATCGATAATTTACATATAAGGCAACCTTCTTGAAAGAGAGCGAACTGCTTCTGCGTAAAATAAGTAAACAAAACAAGGAATATTATTGGGGTGATTTTAGAAAAAAATACCTTAAAGTAACAAGCAATTTACCAAAGCATAGGAAAAGCTCCTTCACTGCCTATAACGCGTCGTCCGGCACAAGTAAGCTATAATGAGGAATTTGTGAATATTCGACGCGTATTACAAATGGACTTTTCAGCCAAAATCACCCAATCGTCCAATATTGTGATCGGTTAGAAGATTGTGTTTTTAGCGAAGCGAAATTTACTCATCTGCGCGCATTTATTTCATTATATTGCTAAGAGCAAAATTTTAAGCCCCCTAATTTAAAATATTCCACAGCGTAACCCCCTTATTTAAAATATTCCCCCAAATTTAAAAGTGGAGTGAAAAATTTAATTTGATGCCAAAATGGGAACAGTGTAATGTTTCATGGATGCTGTGAGGTGTTTTTAATGATCTCCAGAAAGTTGAATTTATGAAGGACATTTGGAAGAATATGGGTCACTTGTCGCAAGGAATGAAATCCGGAAAACTCCCAAGCATCCTCCCCCTTCAACAAATGTGCGGGTAAAAACAAGAAGCCCAAAACCCCTGTTTCCCGTTTTTCAAAAGCAGAGGCAACTGTTCTGAGGAGCTCCCTAGAGCAAGGTGAGTCCTTACTTCTCAATTTGCTTCCACATCGCATCTGAAATATTACCGCATAAAAGTATCGAGATGCTGTGTTACATTTCAATCAAAAAATGTTCAAAAATTAACCTCACTCCACTTTTTTTTTATTTTACTGAGCAAAACTTTTTGGAACCTAAGTTTACGGTACACAAAATTTCCTTGCATGTTTTCGATTCTTCTACGTTCTTCATTTTAATCTTAAAACATCTTCAGAATAAACCGTGACATTTATTCTTAGATGGTTTAGCAGCCTGATAAAAAGGGTGGAAAATTTATTTTGTCTGCTGTAAGATAGGAAAAAACCATTGTTCTTAGATGGGAAAAAACGGAAGATGTATGAAGCTTGGCTCAAATCTCCTGGTCAAACCCACGCTAAAAGTATGATCTGTAGATCATCAGCGAGGATTTCCTATGAAATTCTAAGATGCTCTAGGCAGAAGATACGTTTAATCGTAGGCTTCATAACTGGGCACTACTATTTCAGAAAACATCTCCATAAAATGGGACTGTTTCAGCAAGACCCTATCTGCAGGAAATGTTATATGCAAGAGGAAACGGCCAAGCATATCATTTATGAATGCGAGGCCCTTGCCCTCCCTAGATTAACCTCTTTAGGCATCATCCATACTAGAGAGTTACACCTAGATTCCATTAAAGGGTTATCAGACTTAATAAAGTGGGTGATCCGAGCAACTGGAACTAAGAAACATTGGGTTTGGAGTTAACAGTACAAAATGCTGATAAAAGCAGAGGTGCTCAATGACATACAAACCCAACTCGAAGAAGAAGAAGAAGATAGGAAAAAAATTATATTTTTTACTAATCTAATTAACTCAATGTAATAGCTTTAATAATTAAGTTATATATTAATAAAAAAAATTTGATATTAAGTTACGATTTTTTTTCAGAATTTTTAATGTTTTTCTCTAAATCTATTTTAGAATCCTAGTCTTGAGTTAAACTGTGTTCAACTCTTAAATTAGATGTCAGAGTTTAAAGTGGTTCAGAATATACTTAAGCCCTATTCAGCGGGTGACCTTTGAGCCCCAAAACGAGGGATGATAGATTAAAAAAACTCATTAAACGGGAAAAAATAAGGCATTAAAATTATATATTTAATCAAATTTCTTTAGGAAGTTAGTATTTTCACATAGGAAAATTTATACAATTAAATACATCGTTCATAGATAATATTTCGTTATTACATTTACGACAGAAAGAAAAAGGAAGAAAACTTTAACTTTTTATCTTACATTGTAAACTACATCAGCAATAAAATTCTTATGATTCTTCTACATTTGAATTTTTTTACATATTTAAAAATTAGGTCTAATTATTTCAAAGAGAGAGAGTTTTCACATAATAAAAATAAGAAATAACATTCATATACTTAATTACTTGATCCCCAATGTAGAAATCTTAAATGATAAAAAAATATCTCAAGGAGTCTCATTAAAATCTTTCAACATAATAAGAACAAAAAAGTAAAATAATATTCATTCATATTATACTATTCCAAGTAATTGCAAATAATATCGCATTAATTGTAATTAAAAATTATATTATTCGAAGAATAATTCTATTATTTATCAAGAAAAATTGTATATTGTGAAAGGCTTAAGAAGTTTTTGAAGCGTACTCAAAATAAAAATTAAAGTATTTTTCAGATATTTATAAGAAAGTTAATGAAACTAAAAATTAATTTAAATTTAACAAGTCAAAACGAATATAAAAATAAAGTTTTCATGACATCACCTCTAATATTAAGCTTTGTTCAAAAAGGTAGCATTTTTTTAATGTCTAGCTATTAAGGTTATTTCAGCTTCGCCACCACAAGGAGCAGGATTGAGGGTAACTTATATAGTAAGACATCCAGTGAATATGCCCTAATATCCACAAAAATGGACGTTTCTTATAATTTAGAAGCAAGGACCAAGCAGATTATTCACAAGCCACACGCTGAAATAGCATTGTTGAAATGCAGGGTCTGTGACCTATTTTACAAACTCACGCCAACATTAGAGAACACAACAATCTTCGGCCTGGTCGGATATTGAACCCGCTACCTCTTCGACAAACTTCCCATTCTTCTCCACGATGCCACATCGGCTGGGTTGGCTTTCATCTTAATTAAACTTAATAGCATCATATGCCATATCTAAAATTGTTTAAATATAAAATATAATTAGTATCACAATAGAGACATATCTCTGCTGTTTATTTTGATACTGCGACAAATAACATTTTTCTTCAATATTTTGATTAATTATGTATTACTATCAAGTATTCTTTATGGGGATTGTACGATTTAAAGAGTTCAAAACGAGGTTTAAAATGAACTTTTTTAATTTTAAATGAATCTGTTAAAACTGTTCAATACTTTGATTGCATTTTTTATAAGACTATCATCTGTAAAAGGCACGGGAATACATGAATATTTTCAATTTTTTCATGTGATCATTATACTTCTGTACACGGTATTTTCTAGTTTCAGTATCTATACTGCGGAACCAGTAATCAACATGACGTTAAATTATTTCGAATTATATTGAGACTGGAAAGCTAATTTTTATGTTAAAAAATTCTTCTAAAACTTATTTTACAGACATTATAAAGTTAATATAATTTCCATAAAACTAAATTAAATCCCTGTTTGGTGAAATCCAAAAAAATTTATGATTATATATATTGAGAATTTTTTAATTTTATTTATGGGTTAAAATATTAGCATTCAGAAAATAGATATTTTTATTTATCCGATGTTTAATGAAAATTTAATTAATAATTATAAAAATAATTCAATTATTTAGAGAAACTAATGTGTTTAATACATAGAAAAAATACTTTTTTATAATTATTAAGATTATAAAAGTTTATAACAAGCTGGTAGTTTTTTACTATATTTTTAAAAATAATTTTATATATTCAATAGAAAAAAGTATTTTCAATTATTTTCATCTTATAATACTTTATATGTAATGTGGATTAAAATTTCAATTAAAAATTTAAGCTCTGTTGGGCTACCGAGCGAGGCAGAGTGAACAATTAAAAATTCATATGAATGCTGATATTCAGTTTACAATCTGATCTGCATTTTTTAAAAACTGTTTTAAGTAATTCATCATAAATTTAAAACAAACCTTTACATTTTTTTACATATTAAAATATAACAACTGTCAATTGCGTAACACTAAGTTGTTAGTTTGACACGCTATATTCAAAATAAGTTATTTATGATATAAAAGTAAATGATTTGTAGCGTTCTATACATTCAGAAGAATTACAAATATTCTAATTCGAGGAGAGAATCGAACTAAAGCACTATTTTACTGAAAACCAAAAATCTAACCACTAACACACATTAGCATACACACCTGTACATATACACATAACGTTCCCATGACTGCACTTAAAACTAATAAGTTGAATCATCTCTCACCAACTGCCTCGTCATTTTTTAACCATAATCCGGTGACCAGAACCCACCTGAGCTCCTACACTTTTCCGGGACTCACGAGCCCACGGAGCTCCAGCAACCCAGTGAAGGAGAATAGGGTCATCCTCCCAATGTCTGTCTGTGGCAAGCGATGCTTCACTTTTCTGGTCTGAAAGGGAGAAGGGGGTGGCCACTGGGGCTCTGTTGGTCCAACATGCTGCATTCATTTGAAAATCTACCTCAACAAGCAGAAAGCAAAATAAATATATTTTTCCGAGTCCCGGGCACAAACATTCGTCCAGAGCTTGTTTCGTAATAGCCTTTATCTTGGCAGTGGTGGCAGGGAGCGGAACAAAGGGAGCCTACAGACCTTCCTAATCACCGATGAGACACTGATTGAAGAGTTTACGCTCCGAAGAGACCGATGTGTACACAAATCCTCAACTCTTCCAGCACAGCTCCCTCTGCTCCTGAATGTCGTTATGCTTTTCATAAGTTCTGCCACGCGCTTCTTGCGAAAGAAAAGTTTATTTTCTTACGTCAACTCCTCCTGAAAGAAGGTCGAGCATGGATTGCTCGCGCGGTCGTTATCAGCCCCAATATTAGATGTGTCCTTTTTTTTTTCAATCCACCAGAAGAAACATGCACTGGTGGGTTAAATAGTGGCAGGCTTTTGATTTTTTGGGAGGTATTCTGGGATACGTCATTTTTTAAGCAGAGTCGAGCAAAAATTGGAATTATGAATGCAGAAATAATAAAAAAAAGTTATGTGTTCCATTTTTAGAGTTGAGTAAGAAGTAGCGAAGAGACTTCTGTGGACAGCGTCTGACGCCCACAAAGGGATGATTGCATTTGCATCGTAACATATGCAAGCCAAAAGATACGCAAATACAAGCAGTTGTCTTCGCATAAATAATTAAATTGTATTTCAAAACAAAACATAAAAGCAAACATAACGCTCTAAATCACAAATATCGATTTTTAAACTAGTTTTATACGTTCATAAAAAAAAAACTAAAGAAAAATGCTCAAATATTTAAATGAATTAGAATGGAGTGAAAAATCAAGCAAGTTCATTTCATTTGATGTAAAACAAAAGATTTGTTTTTCACACTTTACCATCATGTATAGAACCATAAAATTAAAATGTATTCATTTAGTTTATTTGCCGTTTCACAGTCGCTTTTGTAAGCGTACTCTAAGCTTACTTTTTGTACAATGTGTTCAGATAATGTCAACATTTCAAATTAATTTTCGAAACATGAGAGACACCTAGGCATCAGGGGGAATCAAACCCATAAATTATTGAACCGAAGCCCATCTCACCAACTATTTATTCGTCCATTCGGCAAACTGTGTAATGTTCTAACTGCAGGAATCCTTAAAGACATTTTGATAGAGGCATGTTTCATTCTACATATGATTCCATAACAACTAAATGAAATTTATATTTTTATTTTTAAAATACAAACCAAAAATTTTCCAAAAGGATATTCAACAAGTTTCTTAAAATTCATAATTTATTTAAATATAAGGAATTTTAAACCAAGAAAAAAATATTATGAGATCATGATTTATTCAGGGTAGAATTAAACAATAGATTTGGACTAAATGTATGTAAAATGATGCCAACAAATCTATTCATGAAAGAGATCCACAAAATATGTGTTCTTCCACAATTTCTCTCTATAAGCTAACTCCTAAAACTTTCATTCTAATGGTCTTTTGTGGTAGCCTGTTAACTGTTACCAAATTCGTTACACACATTTGATTTCACATGTTAAGATTTCTTCACCACAATGGTAGCTTCTATTCAATTTCCTCTAACCAAGCTTTTCTTCCAACCGATTGTACTAATTCATAGAATTTGAGAGCTTGTATCACTGAATTAAAAACCAGGTTGGTTGGTTGGGTTTTATGGCGCAAAGTCCAAAAATGGACAAGCTGCGCCAGAATTAAAAACCAGAGAGCATTAGTTATCCAAAAACTAACTTCGTTGCACACGAAGAAGTTTTTGTTTGTGGCTCTACGATTGGCTTTTACAACGAGGGCTCATTCAAACTAGAATTACATACATTTTAAAAGAGAGGGAATATACAAACTATTACCAACATCTCAACTCCCAAAACTGGAATCGAACACAATCTCAGGATTAGATATTTGTAGCAGTAGTTTCTCAAATTGAATGATCACTTCATTAAAGATGAAAGGGAACTTTCATCGTTCGAGACAGCTATTTCAAATTCAGAAACTCTAAGAAATATTGCTGTTACATGTTAGATCACTTCATCTACAAATAACTGGTTTGATTTTTTTATGTCAAACTATAATAAATAGAGTCCTATTAATATAAATATTACAATTATTGATATATTATTATGTTCCGTATAATCTCAGGCATGATTGTGGTATTTAGAAATCAATTATGATACATGTTTTTTTAATTCACGCTACAACACACAGAAGTATAAATGTTCCAATCTGAATAGCATTAAATATGATGATGGAAATTCATAATTTTGCGATTAAGCTGAGCGAGAATAATCTGAGCAGGTACTTTTTTTCTTCTACATTTTGCTCTTTAATAAATAATTGGTGTAATATTTTAGTCCAATAAAAATGTTTTACTTCGCACGATAAAATTTTATAAAATGTCTAATTTGATTAAAAACATTAAAAAATCTTAAAAGAACAAGTATCGTTAAAAAGTGTTTATAAAATGTCAAAATATACTTATATTCCAAAAATGAGGAAGAAAAAAAATCTTTTATTCGGAGGAGGAAATTCACATTTAGAAATAACTATGCAAAAATGACAGGTGGTTATTTGTTAATAAAAGAAAGATTCTTCTCGATAGGAAAATAAACTAAAAAAAGCTACTTTGTAATGTGTTAAAAAAAAAGCAAAGAAACCAATTGCCTCTACGATGATGTTGCCGCTCTTCACACACCCATCTCGAAGTGTAAATGAACTGGGGGGTTGGCGGTGCGCATAATAAGCCATCAGCCCCCCCCCAAACCTCTTCAGAAGGTTATGTCGCATTTAATTACGACGTTTCATACTTTGCAGTTGAAGCTGTCGCCAAATCTCACTTTCTGGTTCGGGCAAGTGAATTAAAAGAGGCGCAGGGAGCAGAGAGTCACCCACTTTTTTTTACTCCGAGCCTGGGGCGCTACCGGTTGTTGGCGACATCGTCCTTCCAATAATAAATGGAGGAATTAGCGGTAAGCCTGAATTATAGGCCCCGGCTGCACCTCTTCCCCCCCTCTCTGTTTTCGTTCCTGGCGGTTCGAAGTAAAAAGAAAGGAACGAAAATCCTTTCTCGGACTGATCGATTCTTGTCCGGATTCTTAAACGTCATATTTTAAGAATGAGATACCGAGAATTCCATCGCCAATACCGCCCACATCGAATGAGATGATCGCCATCCATCCTGGCCAAGCGCCGCATCGCAGCTCCAGGAACCGCGATGATTTACCAAAGAATAACATTCACTGTGGATATATTTTACTTACATTTTTAAGGCGAAAGGATCTCCATTACGAAAAGAAAGCATTTCAGCCACTTAGAACCATTTTACGCAAGAAATATAAATAAATAAAAATAAGAATGTAACTTATTACATAAGTATGTTTAGATAGCTGCCAGATGGAGCGGCTGATTGAAACAGAAAGGAGGAAGAGGCAAAATAGCGTGATAACGCAGAGTGGTCACGTTAAAAATAAAAATGCATAGTCTCACTCGAATGTAAATTGGATGTACATTTTGCCTTTACGCCCAAATCTAACGATAAAAATGATCCACTTTTAAAATGTGCATTTGAAATTTAAAATTAAATTGGAATAAATAAAACACTGTATCTAGAACAGCAACTTCTAACGGTTCTTTAATAGTTTTTCTGGGAGAATTTTGTAAATAGTATGCGGCATTCACGTATCACAAGGGAGGAAACCCGGAAAACTTCCCACCGCTGCTTACACGAAGAAAACGCAAACCCAACTTCCCTTTTCCTTTGTTTAACAGTGTCTAATCGTACCTTCTACATTTAAAAGAGTATGGTTTTACCATTACGCTATGCTCTATAAGACCCTATAAATAAATTTAACTAGAAATGAATTATTTTATTTTGAATGAAAATGTAGTATTTCATACTTAATTTTCACATGAGAATTATTTGTATTGAGTATTACGCTTTAATAAAAAATATTCAAAAGTTGAAGACATTTAAAACGAAAGCAAGTGTTATAAATATATATTGTATCAAAAATTAAAATTTATTTTTTTGCCTTTTTCAAAATAATTTAACATATATTCAAATTTTTAGCTTTACGCATTTAAAAAGTTAATTTAAAAACGATTCTTAACTTCAATTTTCAAATATTTATTTTATAGTTCTACAATTTCACTTTTTATGAATTTAAATATAAAATCCAGTAGAGACATCTAGAGTATCCTATTTATAAATATTATCATCAAAAATTATTATCACTTTTCATTTTAAAAAAAATGATGAAGAAGCAGTATGAAATTTTAGCAATAATTTTGAAAAACAGTTTGAAAAATCTACTTGAGAAGCCACAGTATAATTAACAAGCTTTTTTGTTTCTGTCCCTTACTTTCTGCCGACTGCCAACCGCCAGTCGTCTCATAATTTTGAAGCAAGCGAAGAAGTTAACATCTAAGCTGGCACCTTTCTCTCGAAGTTTCCCCACTCCAGTGGAAGAAGGGTATTGCGACCACGGCACACGTAGGGTGACGCATTAGTGACCACTATGGATCTTCGTTTGGGTGGCACAAAGCACTTCTCAACCGGCAGCTTTCCCAACCATTTTCAATTTGAGAACGAATTCTGTGCAGATTCTCGATGCCATCGATTTGTAAACTTCACAATAAACTTAAAAAATGATAGAATAGAATTCGTTCATAAATCTTAAATTTCAATAGCTTCCGATTTTTTTTTCCTCTTTAAAATGCCTTTGTCAATCTCTTTTTTTTTTAAAATATACTGTAAATTATTTATAATACAACGATTATATTTTATTTTTATTATTTTGATTTACAATTTACAAGATGTTGCACCTACTGAATGAATAATGAAATACGGATCATAAGTAATTAATGTAAAATCATTTGAAATTATAGCTTGTATAGGCAATATTTACTTAAATACGAATGAAACAATCTCAATTAAAAAATAACAATTTTGACTTTTTAGTATTTATCGCAAGAATTAGAAATTTAGTGAAAGTAGACAATTCTAAAACGAATCAATATAATATCTAAATTTAGAAACATTCAATACTTCACTCTCTCTAAGTCAATTATGCATTTTGATTGATTTAAAAACGTTTCAAATCGATAAGTCCAAATAAATGAAAAAAAAAACAGTCTTAACATGAATGCTGAGTAAATGTTACAAAATCAATGAAATTTTCATACATTATTTTATAACGTATGTGAGTAAAGAGAAATGGAGAAAAAAAAAACTTTTTTTTTACTTGATTTTATATGCACAGACATTTATCAAACTATTATTCTAACTGTAACCGCTAAAAAAATAACGACATTTTATACACTTTTTCCTTAAATGAACACTTGGATGTGTGACCTTTGAAAGGAACCAGTAACGTCTTTCCTTTAGTAACTCAGATCTGTTCACTTTATTAAATGCTTAAGTTATTTAAGTTCAATCTGAACATAGTTTATTTCTGTCTTACAGATTAATTGCTAACTCCTTTTAGGCTCATTTCTCCAAAACCTTAAGTGTAAAAGCTTACGTATTTTACTATGTATATATATATATATATATATATATATATATATATAAATATAAAACTTTCCTCCTTTTAAACTCTGTTGACAACGCGTGTTTCTTTTTCATCACTCATTTCTATTTTATAACACAGTGTGCAAGTTTTATTTATTAAATAAGTCTTAGTGTTCTTGATGTTTAAAATAAAAATGTTCTTTATTATATTTAAACTTAACAAAAGTTTTCAGTCCATCCCTAAAAACATAAAACAAAGAACGTTTTTACACTCAGGAAATATTAATACACGTCAAAATGAAGGAAAAATCTAGAAGGATATTTTTCTCAGTTTTATTAAAGACCCTAAAATAATTTTATTGGCAGAGGGCACTAGTGTCATCTCTGGTTCACACAAGTTTAATTTATTTCCCGCTTCAATGCCTTAATATCAGTCAGAGGAACACCATTCAGCACAAAACGAGGACTTTACATACAACAAATCTGCCACTCAAGCTCCATAGAGAAATCTATCTGAATGAGTAAACTGAAATACAATTCGAAATACGATTTCATTGTTTCGCTATCTATTTTCCTTGATTTATCAATTGACATTCCCCATTCGAATGTTTGCCTAAGATAAGAACTGATACATCACACACACTCAAGACAAAGCATAACTAAGAAAGGAAGCTTATGGAGCTGTGTGTGTGCTTTTGTGAACGAGATATCAATCCGGGTAATTTCATTTTTCATTGAAAGCACGCCTTGTCAATTTTTGGCGAGAAGTGAATAACGTTTCTCATTTTTTCCCATTACATGTTTTTATTATTTCTAACATGCTACAAGCTTCATGCAAAAGAAGAAAGATTTATTTATGAAGATTCATATTAGATGTAACATTAAGTATAGTCGACGTTTATTAAGGGTTGAAGGGTAATCGCAAACAGCAACAAACACTTTGTAGTATAAAGATATCAAAATGATGAAGGACCAGAAAATATTTTTGACGTGACATAGAAATATTGTGATTTACATCAGGGAATATCTATTTTTTGCCAGACTCTGTGACATCACTATAAATCGACTGAGGACATTTTCAAGGAAATGCACATTAAAAACTCCCATTTACTTATTTCAAAATTTACGCACATTGATTTACATATTAAAATAAGAAAATCAAAATATCTCTAGCTGGATTCAGTGGTCTCAATTTTGGTGGCTTCAGACTGTCACACGTTCAAGTTCTTTATCATGGTAATGGCAGCGTGTACCTTAGATTCCTTCCATTAAAATGTCAGAAACTAAGATTTAAACATTCCTAAGTACAGGTTTGCATGCCTAGCTTTTCGTTTTAGCAGGTATTACCGCGTTGGCATCACAAGGAAGCCTGCAGAGCGCTTTAAATCAAAATGAGTCGAGTTACGGTCGCCGTTATAACATTTAATGATTTCCATGAACGTAGTTCTTCCGTCGTAAATCTGTTGACTTGGGGAGTTCTCATTCGTCTCTGCTACTTCTGAATCAAAATGGCTGCAATCAATTTGACTTCTTTATGAGATCTCAAGTTAACCGCGCACACATTAAAGCAACAAGGTTCATTTGATGATCCTTGGAATACACAACGTGACATATGGAATGTCTTCTTATCAAAGTGATCTGGGAAATTATTATTACCATAATAAATATATGAAATAGATCAAGATCATTCCAAAGCAACTTTTAGGGGGTGTCACCTATTGATAGAATAGATGTCTTCAGAAAGTTAGGTTCTTTGTTCGATAACCAACACATTTGAACACCAGGAGATGGATTTGCATTTGTCTTCTGAAGGCACATTTGTCGTAGGGGTGATTGAAATTTTTAATAGTATCCTCCTCAGTGAATGAACCTTACCTCCTAGAGGGCTTCTTGCTTTGGATATCAAAATCATTATAAAGTATTAGGTTGCTCGTTGCGAGTTATTAAAGCAACTTTTAGAAGTTTTCAGACATTTTAATAATTAGAAAAAACTGATATCGTTGAAGAAATGTTTGGTTTGATATATCTGCCACTTCACAATCACTTTTTTACACTCAAGGACTAATTCAACAGAAACCTGGATCTAAAATGATCTCCAGACCACTACAAACATCTATACTCGAGTGGAGGGAACTGAATCCATGAACTGTTTAATGGAATACTTGCCAAATTGGCAATTGGAAGGATTGTTCTCTTGCAGTTTAATAATTTCTTCCGCTGATTTGCTAATTTTCTGTAAAATATGATATTTATTAAGTAAGATATAATAATAAAAAAAATTCACTTATCCTCACTACTGCCTTGATACTTAATATCTACAAAATTAGATTTGCCTCATAAGCAGTATGTTTTGTTTTTCGTTCTTTGCTGATTTTTTTCACACTACGATTAAGTCAACTTGGGTTGACTTTGAATGCTTACAAAGTGCATAAATAATATTGTATCCGACCCATGGTTTATTTTTCAGAATGCCAGATCCATGTGGCAGGATAACGTCGAAGATAAGATTTTTCTTATAAAATCCTTTGATTCTTTAACTAATTTATCAGTCACATATTCCGAAAGGTTTTTCAAATTGAACTTCTTTAAACTAGTTTGTGAAGCGTTTCAAATTCAAACTCTTTCGATTTAGTTCCACACGTTTTTAACATATATACACAATATAACTAATAATAGATGCTGAAAGATTTCCCAATCAACAGATAGAAATAACATCTGTTTTAAAATAACGACCAAGCTTATGACAAGTTATTCCGTAATATTTGAGAATTTAAATGTTCTGCGAGAGAAAGTTCTTGATTTCGAAGTGCCAGGGAGCGAATGCCACCAGAATTCGTCCTAGAAAGAGGAAGTGTTGAAAGAGTGATAACCTGTTATTATCACACGCTAGTTATTAAAAGATATAAATAGGTGAGGCTGAGAAGGATCCCAGGTGAGAAAGCTGCTCTGCAGTCGTCTTTCAGCTTGGGGGTTGGAGGCAGGGTGGGAGCAGACGATAACATTTTCTCACCTTTGTTTCGAACGAAGGGTGGTTGCGCAATTTTGCTTTTTGTTTTTCGATCTTCAATTCGCACTTTTCCACGCTCGATGTCGGAACATGGAACGCACTCATGATCTCGCGGGTGTGAGATGAATTTGCATTTTTCAAACGCATCGCAACAGGCAGCACAACATTTCATGGGGAATGCATTCCGAAGTTTAATTGCTCTTTATTAAGAGTTGAATTAATAATTTCACCCTGCGAGATACATGTATTGCGGATGAAACCATAAGAATGGATTTGTGGATACAATGAAATGATTGAAATCGCATATCATTTTTAGTTTACTATTTAGCTAAAGCGTTAAAAAAAAGCCTAACAGAAGATAGGTATTGAAATTTTACAAATGAATTTCTAACAATAATCACGAAATAGTTACTATTTAAAGATGTTATGGCCTTCAAATAAATTATAGCGCAGTTTTCTTAAAAAATAAAAATTCTTCTTTTTTACTGTACAGTATTAATTTCAGATGCTGAAATTAATTTCAGATAAATGGATTCTAATATTTTGACAGTTAATCTATTCACTGAGCGGTATCGAATGAATGGGCTCTAGGTTCGTCAAAGTATAAGAATGCACTTTCTGAAATCTCAGTAAATGAATGTTGACTTTCTATTTTCCACATCACATATCTCAAAGTGCTTGAAAGTTTTCTGGGTTTCCTTTCCTACAAGAATGAATTTTAAATTTCTAACCCTTTATCCCTTCAAACTTCTCAGTACTTATTCAGAGAGATGCACCAGCAGAAAGTAGAAAAAAATCAATTATTCTCCGTTCCTTAAGCCAAGGACCTTAAACTCCGAAGTTCGCCAAATGAGCCCAGAAAATGATATGTGAACAAACAAAACAAAAAAAAGATGTACAATGGCCCAATAGTTGGAGTAAGCTGTTTAGAATGGAAATTTTCGGATTCAAACGTAGCCAATGCTGGCACCTGTGAATGGATATTGTACTAGTGTTTTCTCAATGCACACACGTCGGTGTCCATTCTTGGGAGTTTTTCAGGTTTCCTAACTTGTGTCACATGCAGGAGGTCTATTATCAAGTTTTTTCAGAAGGTTAAAATGTCGTAGAAGTTTAAATTCTCCCATAACTGTTTTTGCAGTTAGGGAATCAGTGACATATTATCAAATCAAACTCCTAGTGAAACTGAAGAGAAGGGGGGTAGCTACCATCCAGGCACTGCTCGTTGGTAGTAGAAAGTTGCCTATTTGCCGAACGAGTGACAAATGTACCATTCGACTTATTCATACGACATTCAAAAAACTAATTTTATAGCCACATATTCTCATATCTTCTTTGCCTTGACCAAAATGCGAGTGACGGTCGCTCCTAACTCAAAGAACTAATTAAGAACGTCAGAAAATACAAATTCCACCGTTTAATCAACACTTTTTAAATGCTTATCGCTGAAAACCAGTTTTGGTTTTCTTTCAAGCTGTTTGGGAAATCTTTTGATGCAACATTCTTCGTGCCTTTTCTTCAGAATTGCGGTCCAAAGAGTTAGGGGGAGGAAGTGAAACAGAGACAATTTACGACAGAGATCAGCTGTTGACGCTTTCCGAGTGAGCTTCGAATGTCGAGGAATGATAAGGACGGCCATGCCCCGAGCATACTAATTCCCACTTTTCCAGAAATTTCGAACGCAGAGGAAGACGCTGCTGTTTTGCATTTCATTTGCAAGTGCTGCATGGGGAGAATTAAAACAGAAGAGTAAGGTTCAATAAAAAAAATTTTTTAACATCGTTTCTAGAAATTCAGAATGAAAGAAAATAACAAAAGAACATAATATTTACTTTAAAATGTGCGCCATTGTAATTCATATTTTCTCCCCTTTTTTATTTGATATTAGAAATAGATGTTAAAATCTGTATAAAAACATTTAATCTCAGTACTCAGCAGAATTTTGTCCGGCATTTGATTGAATGAATAGTAAGAAGTGGAATGAAACTAAAACATCGAATATTTAGTATTTTATTCATTCAAAACATTGGCTATACAATGGCCATATATTATTCTTTGTGTATAGGTTGAGGTCATTTCCAATGATTAAAGCTGATTCATAATAAAGTTAAATACACCGCAAAGCATAAAATTCCAGAAAGCTGATGTTTTAAAACACCGAGTTGCGAGGTCTCTTTTGAAATTCTCCCTTTTTTAAAATGATCCTCGACTGATAACCACAGGGAATCGAGAAACTGCATTCAAAATCCCCCTTCTGTTTGTATTATGCATTCTTAAAATAAAAAATTTCAATATTTAAAAAATTTTCTGCTTTTTTTGAAAAAGAACGCTTTTACCTATTGCAGGGAATGTTTACGTTTTTTTTTTTTTTTTTTTTTTTTTTAATCCAACTCTTTTTAGAAATACATTAGAGGAAGGGAATTTCGATTTTTGTCTCTAATAACTTCGTAACTAAATTTAATTATTTTCAAGAATTCCAAAATTTCACTTGATTTAATTTTAATTGACCTATGTATACAACCTCATTTCACGGTGGAAGATTTTGCAATATGAAATGTAAATTGTAAATATAAAATTTTGTGAATTATAAAGTTAACACTAAACATCTTTTTCCACACACAAGTCTCAACTTTCCATTGAAAGCTACATACAGTTTTTAAAAGCCTAATGAGCTTGAACAACGCTATTGTTTCACCATTTAAAGTAATGGTAAATACCACCCAATAAGAATTTGTTTGCTTAACAGTATGAAGTAAGAGAAATTAAAAAAATTAAAAACATATTATATGCATAAAGAGAGTTTCAACAAAGAAATATATCTTGGAAAAGAGTTTAAAAATCAAACATTCTAAAGTCATTTAAAACAATATTTAATTAAAATAATTATATGCAAGTAGGGCATATATGATATTTTTAAAAACGTGAAAGTTTTATTTTATAAAAATATCAGAAATGAATGAATGAATGACTTATTTTTCCATTCATAACGAATAAATGGAAGAAATGCAATAAAATGTTTCAACATGTTTAATTGACGCGTGCCATTGAAGTAGTAATATCACTGTATTGTCAAATGCGATAGTACAATACAGTAAATTATATACTTAGCTTCCAGTCTATCTTTGCATTCAAAGAAAATTTACGACTAAAAAAGGCCGATGTTAATCAGTTTTTAATAATATATTTTACTTAAATAGTTTTGTTCAAAATGATATTATAAGGGGAAAGAAATGAAATCTCACGGCAAATAACCTCAAAACAAATAGAACGAGGTATTGAACACATGAAAAAATTTTGGTAAAGAAGTTATTACATATTGAAAAGAAAAATCTTTATCAGTATTTCATTGTATGTACCATCAGGGGCATATACTGAAGACAGAAAGTACATACGTTTCGGCTCGCAAAAAGGAAAAAAATATTAGAAACCGATATAATTTTTCTTAAATTTTCACTGTTAAAATATGTCAACAGAAAATCGATGTCCTAAGTATTTTGTCTCGGTAATTATAGGTAGACGTGACGGGTTTAAAAGAAGGTAAAGAATCCCACACCTCCTTTCTTGAAGCGAACATAATTCCAGAAGAGAACATGTGTGTAGGCAGTTTCCCTCTATTCAAATCAGTGCTAGTTATGGCTTACATTACAAATGATATAATAGAATTTAAAACTGAAACAGCTAATATTTTATGTTAGCTTGATTAGGAGAAATTCATGCCTTTCTGATACATATATTTCCCCGCAATTCCTTTCCTCAATTGACGAAAATTGGATGACATGCAAAAAGATCATTTTATTGACACAAGCACTCCCTTCCTGAACATCTGGAAAATATGTAGTGTGCGCCCGCGTTGTTTATGAAACAGTCGGTTGAATTCGGAATGAATCGGAAACGGTCGGAAACAGTTCGATGAAACAGTTTTTATTTTTCAATGATCAGTAGAGTTTAAAAAAAATATAAGAAAAAATATAACTAACTTTTCAAACGAAGTTAATTTAAAACAAAAAATATCACCGAATTCTTCTTAAGTTACTTCATTATCAATAAAATATTGATGCTGGAGTAATTTGTACTAATAAATATTGCCTTTGTATGCAGAAAACATTGAGCTTTATTATTATATTTTTTCATAAGCCTGTTACAATTTATTCCATTTCATAGAAATTATTATAAAAAAACCCGAATACTTAGTCACTTATTTCCAATATTATATTTGTTTCTTTAATGTTTTATATCATTAAAAATTTTTGTATTTTCTTAAACAACTATGAAATATTTTAAATTTTTGTACTTCTACTTTGTGTAATTTTACTAAAAAATTTTAGTAATTTAAGATAAATGTTTTTTTATTATTATTATTCGTGTTTTACGTGCTCCTACTTAATCTTGCTGCATAATTTCTATCAAAATCTGCACAAATGCTTCGCATATTCAAATTTAGAATTATCGTCGCAATTTTGTTAACAGCTTTTAAATAGAATCCTTGGTTTATGAACCATACAATAATAAAAGCAAAATTTTTTCTTTAATTTTTTAAATGAATAAAATATCAGCTATGAGCATAAGCAGCATTGAATAATTCATTCAAAAATTCGAGATTAGGATACGCAAACTTAATTTCAAATAAAAAATGTATAATTTGCTTGATAATATTACACTTATATTTTCAATTGTAATCATATTCATTAAGAAATTAAACAAAAGTTATAATTTAAAAAAAATATCTTGCATATCATAATATTGATGATTTAATTCATTGAACCCCTGTGTAGCAAGGCTGTGAATTTTAAAGTTGGATTTTAAAGATCTTTTTCTAGGAATTACAGTTTAAGATTGATTCCGAATCACTATAGTCATTTGGAATCAAACCCAGAATGTCCAGGATCACCAGTATTTGATTCAGTTACTATTTTACAACTGAGATGGGAAATAAACCCATGATTTGTGGAATCAAAGATTAGAGTGCGAACTATTCAGATATCTGCTCAATTTTCTTAGAAGCTAGATTCCAGGCTCGAATCAAGCAAGTGCATTTGGTTTCTCTTCATCTCAATGGTCACTTAACGGACACAAAGGCTAATTTGTCTGGAGCTTACAGCTAAAAATGATTCCGAATCTCTCTCTGAGCAACTCAGCTCGAAGGAGGAACTGAACTGATGAACTGCCGATCACAGCGTTGCGCCGAGCTGGCAGCCGAATGGTTAGCGCTCTTGCCTTCGGTTCAACAGTTCGTGGGTTCGAATCCCACCTTGGGCATGGATGTTTGTAGTGGTTCGGAATCCACTTTAAACCGTAAGTCCCGGTCTAATTAGCCCTCGTGTGCAAAAAATGACCGTTGAGCGACAAACAAACCAAACCAAACCAAACCGATCACAGCGTTGCGCAGTGCAGGGGAGGGGGGCGCTGCATTTCTGCTTCCAGCATGCACATGAGCGCCTCGTGGAGGGAAGTTCTTCGTTTATGGCGTGTGAATACTGTGTCCATTGCATCTGAGTCATCCTTCCAGAAGTCAACATACCATAGATGCTTGAAAATGATCTCACAATAAATTCAAGATATAACATCGACTCGACACAAGATATCAATATGATTTTGCATGCATACATTTTTTGACTCAATTCAATGCATAAAAATGATTGATTATTTACAAAATAAATTGAAATATTTAACATTTTTGCAAATGAATTGATATTTTGTCTTACAATTGTGGCCTGTAATTACTGGGTCACAAGCAGTTTTAGCCTATTCTTAGATGCCAGTGCGGAGATAAATTCCGCCAAACTGGTTCACTGCGTCGGAATGTTTTCTTGCGTTTGTATGACGTAAGGGGACTATGCGTACATGCGCGAAATTGTTTTGTGTGCTAGTAACCCTTAAAGCATTTGATTAGTAATTTGTTTTTATTTGATTACAATTTGAACTGGATACTGCGCGCAAAATTTAGTGCGAAAGTTGGAAATCCCGTCAAACCCGCATATAGGATCCCAGGATTTTACCATAATTTTAAAAATCACTTGAATAAAACATTTTTAAGAATATATTTATCTTCATTTTATGCTAGATATTACATCAGCTAATTAAGGATTATGAAAAATTCCATAATAATTATTGTGATTTAAAATTATTTCCTCCATTCAGAAACCTGAGCCTTATTATTTAGCCTGAAATATTTATCTACGATCAATAATCATAAAAAATATTAATTCCTGACTTCTGTAGACATTCTATTGAGATATAAATTTTTAATTCTCTCAGAAATGACATTCAGCTACGCATTTGTGTATTTCCCTCAAAGCTGTTAAAAAAGTAAAGCATGATCAATATTTATGGGTACTTGCAGTGCATACAAAGCATAAATTTCTCAAATACATTAAAATTTAACCTTGATTTTTCTGAACACTCACAAACATGTTTTCTCAAGAGGTATAAATATGATTACACTTGACTTGATAATTTATTAATCATATCACGGTGAGTTCGTTAAGTTACTTATAAATACAATTGGAAGTGCCACGAAAGGAATCTAAAATTAAGATTTCAGCATCAAATGAAACGGTTCTAAAATTTACTCGAGCATAAGGTTTTTATAGGCGCAATAATTTACTTCGGTTCTAAATGACATTCAATTTTGTTCCAAAAATAATAACATAATTTTTTCAAATGGTAACAATAGTGATTAATTCTTTTAAAATATAAAATATATTTTTTTAGATTTTAGATCTTTCTGTTAAAAACATCTTTTACACTGTACAATTTACCAAAAATTTATTTAAAAATAATAAAAATAAGAGTTGTATTATTCGCTTAGTAATGCATATATAACAGCAACAAATAGTTCGTTTGTCTCTCGACGGACATTTATGGCAAAAGAAAGCTCATTCAAAAAGTGAGGGACTACGATTTGATTTGAACTTTAGAATTTCTACAAAAATGCACGCCTAAATAAACTGAACATCAAATCCATGAACTGCTACACAGAAGTTCAGAGCACTAGCCATTCAATCGAAAACTTGGGTCTAGAATAGTTCGAAAAGGTATCAAATGGTATTATACATAAGAATAAACATGTTTCTACGCTTAAATTAAGCATCCTCAAACATAATTTTTCCATTATGAAAATACTGATCCTTACATAGGAAACTATGAGTATGTGTCTATGTGAAAAAGTTCAGTAGAAGAGAAAAATTTCCTTCATGCAAAAGATAACTATTCTACCTTAATATCATCAAAGATAAATATCAAAGTAGAATAGTTACCTTTGATGATATTCCCCACTCTGTATTCACTTTTTTGGTATATCTTTAATTTGATTCACTTTGCTCTCATTTATGGATTAATTCGATTAAAGGTCTGGATTTTGTAATAAATAACTGTTAGATAATTTATTTATTAAATTATTAGTAATTATTAAATAAATAAATTAATTAATAATTTATTTATTAATATATATATATATACATATATATATATATATATATATATATATATATATATATATACTATTATATATTTATATATATATATATATATATATAATTAATAGTATATTTTATAAAATTAATAATCAAATATTAGATGGAGAATAATACCTTTAAAATACAATGAAAATACCAAAGGGAAAACAATACATTGAAAATACGAAATATAGTAAGCAGTTGGGAAAATGTTCAATATATATTTTAGAATTTCAAAGAAAATAGAAAATAATACATTGAAATTACGAAATATATTTTAAAATTTCAAAAAATGTAAAATGGAACGAAGTATTATCCTTACTATACGAAGTACCTCGTTCTATTTTATATTTTTCTTTGAAATTTTAAAATATATTTCGTATTTTCTATTTTCTTTGAAATTTTAAAATATATATTGAACATTTTTCAAACTGTTTACTATATTTCGTATTTTCAATGTATTGTTTTCCATTTGCTATTTTCAATGTATTATTCTGCATCTAATATTTAACTTTATGAATATATTATTATTCTCCATTTGGTATTTTCATTGTATTTTAAATGTATTATTCTCCACCTAATATTTGATTATTAATTTTATAAAATATACTATTAATTATATTTTAGTAATTCTATTTTAGCTAATTTTGCGCTGAATGTATTGCTAATAGTTTTTATCTATTTTGTAATTTTCAACTCTATATCTATTCTTGTATTTTTCAATTTTCGCTTATGATATATATATATATATATATATATATATATATATATATATATATATATATATATATATATATATATATATATATATATATATATATATATATATATATATATATATATATATATACACATATATATCACTAGTACTTAGCTGAATGATTAACATTCTGACAATGCTAATCATTCAGCTGCTAGGTTTACTTAAAAATGATACATTTTATACAGTCAGAAACAATATTTGTGTTTTTGTTAATATAACAAAAATGTCTTTTTAATAGTGAAATAAAACATCCATAGTACTAGTAAGACGAAAAATTTATGTGATATTCACCGTAAAAAACAAAAGTAGTATAAACTAAATGATTTTAGAAATAAATCTAATTACTTAAAATATTATAACAGCATGAATTTATTATGCTGTTATTTGTTGCACTCGAGGACTATATAATTGGATCATCATAGTTCGTGGTCGTTCCTTATATTTTTCAGAAGAAGTATCAATAAATCATAAAATATTTCATCCGCAAAAACAAAAAATAATATTAAAAAAGTTAAGCAAATGAAAAAAATTTTCATCTTTAAAATAATCATATATATATATATATATTATATATATATATATATATACATATATATATATATATATATATATATATATATATATACAACGTATGTATATACATATCAATATATCGCATATCTCTGTGGGCATCACATATGTAGAAATTAACACATTGTAAGTAGAGGTTTATATTTTACAAAGCAATAGAATCCTTTTCCAAGAAAATGGTAAAAACATATATAAACTTTCATTAAACATGTATTATACTGTGTATAATAATTGTGGCTATAAAATGGATTCAATAGAAATAGTGAAACGAAATACATATAAATATATAATATACAATTAATTAAAATATATAGAATTATTTATTTTAAATGAAATGATTATTTTCATACATAAATGTAAAGCATAAAGGGTCATTCATTTCGCACAATCAATACTTAAAAAATTTAATAAGTTAAATTATGTATTTTATGAATATATATATATATATATATATATATATATATATATATATATATATATATATATATATATATATATATATATATATATATATATATAATGATGTGGGTTATGAAATTAAACAAGCAAACAATAAAGAATACACCTTTTGTCAAACAATTTCTACAAAAAGATCATTTTATAAATATTTTAAATGTGTAAAATATAATAAAATAAAATTCAACTTGTGTATCCTAAGAACGATTAAGTAGCCATGCAAGTCCAAAAGGACAACTTAAACGTACACCAAGTTTAGTTTGATTATAATTTTACAGTCACTTTCTGCAATAAATTTCTGTATTTGAACCGCTAAATTATCTGCTCTGCAAAATTAAGGGAAAACGAAGACTAATACGGCAAATTATATTAGCTAAAAGCGGAATCTTTTACTTACGGGATACTCTAAAAAAAAGCTGCAGACTGTCTTAAAGTAACGGAACCTTTGCCGTCAGGAGGAATTATCATAGATAATAAACCGTAAAATCATGCGTTAAAAAGGAGAAAACTCATAAGCAGCCACCCAACAGAAGTGCATGTAGAAACTGAAAACATGATATCAATCTTATATTGATTCGGATCGAACCTAAGACTTCTCTTTTCAATCAGGAAAGAGCATTCTTGGCACTAGACAATGAGTAGTTAGTTCTAAACTAATGAGAAGAACAGCGCATAAAAGAAAAAAAAGTAAAATATCCATCTTAAAGCAAAATGAAAGTTTTAGGTTTATATTATGAGCGCACAAATAACTTAGTGCTTAAAAATCATTTAAATGCAACATTTTGTTAAATTTCAAAAACTTTTTACCACATAGAAATAATAAATTTGTTGAATATAACATTTTTGTAGAAACATAAGCACTTCTTTTGGCAGATTTATATGACAGGACAATAAATTGCCATCGCTGGAAAGGAAAATACCAGGAAATATGTGAAAAAACTAATTATTATTTTATGAGAGAAACACGAGTGTTAATAAAGTAAAACTGTTCATTTATAGTCACGCCTGAATGCATGAAATCCTGATTAATTAATATTAATTATAATTATGAAGAATAATTTTACTATTATACTTCATTTTTACTTTTTTAAATTGAGTCTTCAGTTAAGTCGGTTGCGTGCTTTAAATTAGAACAATTTTCTTTTAAACTTTTTCAAACTTTTAGTCTTATAAACAAATTTTAAATATATTAATTTTATAAAAATTAAATAGTTTGTCAATTTGCGTGTCGTTATGCATATAAGAATATTTGCCAATAAAAGGCGGCGAAACATTAAAACAGAAATATCTTTCTGCATTTCGAATCTTTAAAAAAAAATTATGTCAACATAGGAATTTCGTCCCTGACATAAATATTAATTTTAAAAATCTCGACGTTGGGACAGAAATAAAGCAACGAAAAGGACGCGGCGGCCTTCCGTCGGCAAACACACAGAGAATTTGCAGTTCTCGCCAAACTTAATAGTCGCATAAAATATCGCCTTGTTTGAACACATGACCATTGTGTTGTGGTGATTTACATCATCTGGCGTTGCTCATGAGTCTGAACTTCGAGAAGTCATCTGTCCGGCATGTGACAAAGATACTGCATTCCAATTTTTGAATGTTGTCGAATTTTGAGAAAAAGTATTAAATGCAGTTATTTAATAATTCATAAGCTTGAAATTTGCTATTAGGAATTGCTATATTGGTATAAAATAATATCACACTTTGAATTGCTACGAGAGGTATAATCTCATTGGGATATATATTTAAAGTAGATTCCAAATCATTACGAACTCCATACCCGAGGTAGGAATCGAACTTAAGAACTGCTGAACTGAAATGCTAACCATTTACTAATTTGTAACTGAATACTGAAATGATATATCACCATCATCTGATGATAGCTTTGTGTTATTTGTTACTTGATACTCAGTGCGAGGTATTGATTTGACCACTATACATAGTTGACTCCGAAGGAATGCTACTGCAAATGTCATATGAGTTGAACCCAAAAAATGTTGAATGGTAGATCATAAAGCTAATTTCCAATAGTTTTATGGTTAGACCAAACGACCAGCTCTCACTCTTTGATTGGTGCAATGTTGAGCAGCTCCATGCGAAACTCTGGAAAGTAATATCCCACACCACATTGCTTTGCAAGTCTATAAAATTACTTTATACAAGCATGATCCTGTTGGAAAACCACCTTTCACGTGATTATAAATGAGATGCGCGTGAGACAGATCTGGTAATTTATATCTTTGCTGTGTGTGCGTGATCTTCCTCCGTGTATTTGCATTCTGTTATCCCAAAAGCTCTGGAAATTCTGTGCAAAAATCACATGTTATATACATGGCTGGAAAATATTTGGAAATATTTTTCTCAAAAACGTTTCAGAGTAAAAGACAAGAGTCTAAATAACCACAGAAATCGTTGGGAAATGTAATTTTTGTTTTAAATTAACACTAAGAGTACTATATATTCATTTATATTATACACATTCCATTATACAGTAGCCATTATATAATATAATATTGTGCATGTGTTTAATTATTATATTATACACAATTTTATATTATATTGTACACATTCCAGTCACATGAATGTGGCCACCACATGCTTTCGACCTCGACGTGAAATAACCAATCACAGAAGACAGGTGGCAGCACCGTGCAATTGATCGTATACTAAGGATGTGTGAAGGCTTCGGAAAACATTGCAGCCATTGGTGTGATACAGGAGCAGGGTGATTTATCCGACGTCCAAAAGGACATGGTCATGGGCTTTTGAGCCAAGGGGAAAGCATTTCTAAAACGGCTAAGTCTGTGAACAGTTCGCGTGCAGCAGTGATAAATGTATACAGTGCATGGTAAAATGTGACCGTCCATAATCAGCGACGTGGCAAATGTGGTGCACCACGCACCATCAACGGCAGAGTAGAACGACGACTGCAGAGAATCGTTCGGCGAATGGACGTGCTACTGTGGAGGAACTGACGACCCTAGATGAACCAAGAGGTTGCCAACAGTGTCTTCCAAACTACAGTCGCTGCAGCGTGCTCTGAAAAAGGTGGTTATTTGAGCTTTTGACAGGTGGTCACATTAAGGGGACTGGACTGTGTATATTATCCACTTTTGACACTGTGTAGCTGATGGGCTAAGAGCTGAAGGATTTTGTAATGCATTTTAACCTTCAAGATGATTTCATGCATCTTTGCCTACCGTTCTGTTCGGCAATGAACCAATTCACCTTGTCACAAAGAAGAAAACCTGGAAAAATCCAAATTATCCCTTCCGACAGATGTACATGAAGAAGTGCAATATCCTTTATTCAATCAATAGTAGCTGTAACCGCGAACATGCTATTTTCTACTCCCGAGAGTGTGATCCTACCATTTGGCTATGGATAGCTCTAAAACTGTTTCGTAAATGTTCATTATTTGATTTTAGATTTAAAAAAAGGGGGAAATTAAAAAGCAAACTAAAAAAGCATTACTTGAGTACTAGAAATTATTTAAACTGCTGTGTACAAATTTGGCCATAAAAATTTTAAATGGTGTAATATTAGAAGATTCTAAGATAAAAGTTTAATGATAAACAGCAATAATTACAGTATAATATTTAAGACCATTCATCATTCAATCTCATCTCACTATCCATTCAATGAAGTTTGATTTAAATGAAGCCCATTAACACACAAATAAGATTCAATATGAAAGTAGCCTGGATACTACTAGTAATTCAGCATTCGGTTGCGAAAAATTACACTTTCTTAAATACATAATATCTGTGCAGTTAAATATATCGACTATACTCTAGGTCTTGCGATCATTATAAATACAAAAAAGGACATCACAAAAGTCCATTTTTTATTTATTTATTTATTTTTCACAATATAAAATACATATATAAATAAATAACTAAGTTTCGAACAGTGTCTTAGCAGGAACTAACTCATTTATATATATTAAATTTTAATTAAAAAATTTGAAAATAAGCATTAAATAACATAACCATTACTCTTCCGTTTTTCTGAACTCCAAACAGAAAATAATTAAGAAAAATAAAAGCTCATCATTCCGATGTCAGGTAATTTCGCCTAGCCTATCTATCTGTACTAGATGCGGTCTAGATTACATCAGTACACTATTCCTTCTTCATTATGGGTCAAGAGACACCATTCAGTTTTCCTTACATTCAGATAGTTTCGTTTGTATTGAAGATTTGCAATCGCATTCTGCGCACGATGCCTCATTTTGACTTAGCTCAGTGTGTGGCTCTATGGTCATATTTTTCCCAAGGGTTAATTACAACAGAACGTTAAAATAAACGGAAGATTTGCAATCGCATTCTGCGCACGATGCCTCATTTTGACTTAGCTCAGTGTGTGGCTCTATGGTCATATTTTTCCCAAGGGTTAATTACAACAGAACGTCAAAATAAACGGCTAAGGGGGAATTGAAGTCCAGACTGATTGAACAAAAGGACAGAGAGCAAACTGTTTAACAAAAAAAAAGCACACATACACATATTTTTTTAAACAAAAATTACTACAATATTGCTGCCTTCTATCCTATTTGTTTCCTTTAGCAATTATAAGCATAGATTTCTTAAGTAATATAATAAGTATTTAACACTAGTTCATTGTATGTTACAAGTAAATAACGATACTTACATATATTAGAAAAAAAGTGCACAATAAAATATAATATACAGAGTATCTTTTTTACAAAATAGATTCAGATAAGCAGTTATAAGTAAGCCATTATGAGAACTACAATTGGTTTGGATTATTTATTTCTCAACAGTCATTTTTTGCTTACGAGGGCTAATTAAAAAGGATTAGTTCAAAATGAATTTCAAACCATTAAAAATATCCAAGCTTAAATTGGGATTCGAACGTACGAACTTTGAAAGTTGAGAAATAAGTAAAGTTGATGCAAAGCATCCATATATATATATATATATATATATATATATATATATATATATATATATATATATATATATATATATATATATATATATTTCTTTTGCATGCACCTACGGAAAAATATTTGCCTCCAATAAAGAGCCAGACATAAACACGATCCAGAACTCTAATGTATATGTTGGAACAATTCGTCTAGAAAGTAAGATTTGAAGAAGACGTTTTCTTTTCTTTTTAAAGAGGAGCCAAGCGAGCCTCGCGTCTTCCCAGTCAATAGTTTCGATTAAATTTCTGTTGTTTCTTCATGTTTGTTATCGTCCCAGGCCTTTGTTGGAGCCTCTTCAGGTCGTCTTCTTCCCCTATTCACAACTACAACCGAGATTAGATTAAGAGCTCCCGATAAGCAGCGCGGGGTCATGGAGCTCCTCTGTTGACAAATCTCTTCGAGGTGTCACCTGTCTGCTCATTCCTCACAAATGGGCACTCTGCCACTGAAACATGCACATGAACTGTGTCCAGATGACGTAATGAATCATGTGTCGGCTGAAAACATTGATATAATTTATGCATCATGCGACAAGAATCACATAGTTGTGCATAAACTCTGAAGTAACTTAAATACACGCGCCGTTTTAAATTCGGTTCAATTTAAGCATTTCGCTGTGTCGCCTGTCTGCTTATTCTCTTCAGGGTAGCACTCAATTTACCTAAAATGCATACGAATAGCATTCATATAAAGTAATTAATCATTTATAAGTTGGAAATATTAGCATAATTTATGTATGAGGCTGCGAGGATCACACTTATGTAAAAGAGGGGGACTTATAAGCAAGCATTTTTTACTTTAAAGGCAACTTATAGATGCATTTTTTTGCGTACAATGAAGTATTTTGTTTTCATTGGATGAATATTACCACATAATAACAAGTGGGACAACATAATAAAAAACAACTCCAGACTGTTGTATTTATTTCCCTGGCATTCTTCTTTCTTTGAGGATTTAAAAAAAAAAGAGGTAGTCACGTGTTATAAGATTAATACTGCAGAATACTGCCAATCACCCATTTTTATACATTTGCATAGAAAAAGAAGAGACGCAACATCTGTCTCTAATTGCTCAGTAGTGATTAAGATTGAATTCAATTGGTTATACCCCATTGCACTTTTGAACGCGTTTCAATCGCAACTGAACTTTTTGCGGTGGCAACTTGTGACTTAAGTACTGATTTAAATACGTTTAAATTGAATTAACAGAGAGCGTAGGAGTGTGGGTTCGATTCCCACCGTGGCCCTGGGTGTTTTCTTCGTCATCTTCTGTGGTTGTACATCTGTCATTGTGCTATTTGTCCTATTATCGACGAAGACTTACAAGCGGATCTCAAGAATCAAGCATACAAGTCTGAATATATGTAATGTAATGATTTAACACCATATTTATTTCTGCTATATTGTTCTCAGTGTTTACTAAAATAATTTAAGGCGATGGAAATAAATGTAAAACAAATGAGAAGCAAAATTTGAAAAAATGATGAAGCAGAATTATTTATAAAATTATAAACTAAGCATCAAAAAATTACGTTTCGTCTTAGAAGAAATAAATGTGTCGACAACATTCTTGGATTCCGTATTCCTTATTTGAAATATCACAATCTTATTGAATGTCATTTTGGCGTGCAAATGTATAACAAACGGGATCAACTATGAAAATTTTCAAAAATACCTTACAATTTATAATATTAACAAAAAATTAATAAGGTTTGAAACAGAAACCAATATTTCCGAAAAGAGTTTTGAGTGTAAGGCAGTGCGAACATTGTTTTCAACGTAGTGTTTAAATTTAATCAGATTTTACTTCAAATTGATTTAAAAAGTGTAGTGCGAAGGGGGATTAGTTTCTTGATTTATCGATCAATGTTCACGTTTATGCACAAGAAGGCCAATTAGCTCGGGATCTATAGTTTGAAGTGGAGTCAAAACCACTACATACAACCAAACCCGAGCTGAAATTCGAATCCACGAGATCGAATCCATGAAATTCGAATCGAAAGCCATGATGCTAATCCTTTATACACCAGCTTGACTAGTATTGAATTATGAAACCTTTATGCCATCCATAAATACTAACAAACATTTGTGGTATAAAATACTAAATATAAGCATCTGAAAAATTCAATGGTGGAAGCCATGATCAATCAAAAAGAAGAACTAAAGTAATATATAATTCTGGCTTCTTTCGCATATGATGAATAATTTGAAAGATACAAATAATCACAATTACTCCTAGTATAAGTAAGTATGTGTAAAAGGAAGAAATACATCCAAAAATAAACGATTGTAAAATACAACCAAAAACTGAATTGTTATGTTACCATTTTCTTACGACTTATAGCCATCTATAGTTATTCCGTCAGTGCTTTGTAGAGAACTTTTTAAAAATATTTACTTAAATTTTCAACTAAATTTTAAAAAAAATACATCAACATAAAAGTAGCAGGAATTGAACTGAAAATAATAATCAAATAACTTAAATTTCTTGAGTTGGAGGTTTCTCTAATGCTCTCAAAATTAGAAGTGATTAAAATATTCTGATTTATTAAAACAGAAAGATAACATTTCATTTGCAATTCCACAGATATATCAATTTGAAAAATATCCATAATTTCGATTTTTTTTTAAATATTATAAAATGGACCTAAGAAATAGATCCTTATAGAAAATATAAATAATGATATGAATGCTATTTCATAAATATATATAACAAAAGAATACACAATTTTGTCACTTCAAAAGAAATGATACATACATATTTGTTATTGTTCATGCACACAGAAATGCCTGAAAGAATTCCATTATTATCAGAAATGTTACTCATTGAAATAAATACAAAAAATATAAGATAATATTTTACATAGGAAACAATATGTTGACATTTATCCAAATATTTCATCATAATGAGAAGAATTTATCTGTAGACAGAGAGAGAGAGATTTGTTTATTAATCATGTGCGAACTGACCAACCACTGCTCACAACTTGTCACCCTGGTTACGCTTCCCTATAATTACTTTCATTTATGCACGACTCAGCCTCTCCCCAAATTTGGATGGGTGCTGAGGTAATGGATTTGAATTTAACTACTACCTTAACTAATATTTGAATGATGAGACTCATTTGCTTCATATTGTGGGCTGCATAAAGCTGCGAATTTTTTCATTTGTAGCAATTTGTGTTGATGTATTATTGTAAAAAATATAACAATAGAAATGGATAATGTATACTTCATATAAGTTGCTATTCAAACTTTCATTCGTATATTTGTAAGCGTTGGATGAACTTACAATAAACTGTAATATTATACAATTCACATTCTATTACTAAAAATGGGAAGATTGAAATGCAACTGCTGCAAATTGTTTCTTCATATTTTTCGTTAAATTTCACTTTATTCTTAATTTAAATTTTTTTTAAATTAAGAATTTAAGCTCAGGTGTTCTGATATTTAAAAAAATTAAACTAAAATAAACTAAAAAAAATCGCGTAATTATTTTTTGCAGTGTTTTAATACTATATTAGCTTTTAAATCTACTTTTGGTTTATCTTTTTCATTTCATGCACGAAGGTTGGTTTGCCTCCAATCAACAATTAAAAGTACAAAAATCTGAAGATGGCATCCACTGAATCTCCTTAATATCCACTGAATCTCCTGAATCTCCATCCACTGAATCTCCTGTTTATGAATAAAATGTATAGTAAATTTTATAAGCTTACTATTAAATTTGACACATTCCATTAAAATTAAGGCTTCAGCTTTAGTCATACATTTTTGGATGACTAAAATGCCACTATTAGGAAACTAAAATGGAACAAAAATCCGAAACAAGAAAAAAATAATGCCACAAAAAATAGCTTTTCTAAAATTAATATTCGTAACAATTTATTTTTTTTTACTTTGCTTTTCAAATTTACAAGAAAAGTAAGTGTATTATATTATTTCCAAGATTATTGATTTTTCCTATTCTATTTTTTACTTTACTTTTCATCTCATATATATAATCTCATAACATTTTAATAACATTTATTATGATCATAGTTTATCTTCTTTATAATTAATAAATGGCATTGGCTAGCTTTTCATATAAAAAAAATGCTTTTTCTGCTCTGTTGCCCAATAAATTTTAATAATTTTTCACTCAATCGTTTGATATATATATATATATATATATATATATATATATATATATATATATATATATATATATATATACACACACACACACAGAGAGAGAGAAGATAATATGATATATAGTATAATATAAGATATTACGGTAATATTGAGTTCAATTTCTTTACATACGTTAAATTTGCTTCAATATAATTTATACGATTTCAATAATAAATATCGCTCTAACCCTACTGATTAACTGAATGTCTGAATGGTATTCAAATTGATGATATTTTGCTGACTCCTTTTATATTTCATTTATGGCTTCGGATAAATTCTTTAAAATACTTAAATAGCAATTGTGTAAATGAAATTTAATCACTCCGTAAAAGTATTTAATTCGACATAACTTTTGTGAAGAAATGGTATTCAGAATTCTACAAAACGTAAAGTTACCTTCTTCAACCCATTGTTATCAAATCGCAAAAGAAAAAGCTTTTGAAAACCAATTTGTCACCCATTTTATGACGCCTTGTCGTTTAAGGTAAAGTGGAGGAGATGGATTTATTGCATGTTTGTGAATCCAGCCTGCCCATTCCTGTTTTACAGTTGCAATAAAGATACAAGTATTACAATTGTAACTGCTGCCTCGACACTTTACCCCACTGACTAGAAATTATTAACAATGCACGGTCGAAATTTTGAAAAAACTATCAGGAAAAGAAAAAAAAGTTTTACGTTCCTATACAAATGCATTGTTTTGTTCATGAGAAACAGAATTTTTCAATATCGGCATTCTGATTAATGTGAACATATTTCATTGATAACATTCACATGTTTTCCAAAACATGTTGCGAAAAACAAACGATTAAAGAAATGTTCATTCTGCATGTTCTTAAAAAAACTAATTTCTTTTATATTTTATAATAAAAAAGTTTCAGCAAATGTACTCAGTGGAACAAAATGGCAAAAAATCTATATCAACATAAATCGTAAATGTGTTCTGAACTTGAGACTCAAAACGATCTGTCTATTAATCTATCATAATCATGTATAATAATCTATCATTATGTTTTGAAAAACGGCTCCATTAGTCACTATAAGAGAATGTTAGAAAAATATGCTACTTTCAATTATTAAAAGTATGTAACTTTACTATTAATATCTTTGAAAAACAAAATCAAACTATGAAATTAATTTTCATAGAATGCAACTGTTATCTAATATCAAAAGTTAAATTATTCAGATACAAATTTTTCTGTTCTAACTTTTTCATCTCCGAAAATCTCGAACAATTCGAAAAATATAATAAAATGAAATGCTCAAACTAATAACAAAATTATTAACCCTTTGTGTAAGTAATAAAATGCTAAATGTAATCTTTTTAACAGAAGTTCTTATGAGAATTTTTGATTTTAATAATATAATTATCATTAATACTCTGATTTTTAAAAGGGAAATTATTATTTAAATTATTCTGACCACATATCGGAAATATGTTTTGCAAAAAAATTTTCTTGTTGTTTTATATCCCATTGTTCACATTCCCAGAATCATAATAAACATATGAGGGATAGTTGGACCGGGACCCATAGTTTCAAATGAACTCCGAATCACTACAGGCATCCACACTACAGACAGGAACTGAACTCAGAAACTGTTAGAGTTAAAGACCAGGGTACTCATCAATCAGCTATAAACTTGATTGTTATAATTGGAATAATATTAGAAAAATCAATTATTATCTAGAAAGTTGGGAAATATTAAAGGCATATAACCCTACATTAAAGCATAAACCTAAATTTTTAATTAAACGCTATACAATTAGGAAATTTTCTGTGCAATATTTGCTTAACCAATAGAAAATTTCTCTTTGTCAAACGATTTTTGGACAATTACCTCATGAAAATATTAACTTTATTATTCGAATATACTTCATACCTATTCAATCAATATAGGTAAAATAAACGAAAAAAAACGTTCGTTTTAAAACAGAATTTATAGGATTAAGAAGGTTTGCGCTTTTATTTTACTAATTTTAATAAAATTCTTAAACATTTATGATATGGGTGGAATAGAAAGTAAATTTTGCTTAAATAATATCTAAAAGCAATAAATATACAAGGGAATATTATAAATCAATAAAACTATTCTGTTTAAATTTTCCGAATATTACAAAATTAAAAACAGTTGTGATAAAAAGGAAAGTAAATATCTTTTGGAAAACAATATGCAAATTAATGTCGAGTCTGAAATGAATGGTATATATGAGATGTAAATTCTATATTAAAATATACAATTTTCCACTGTAAATAAAAGCATTAAAACTTCTCTCACTGATTACGTAAACGTAAAAATATTTCGATACTAAATAAAAATCAAAAGAATAACAAAAAATTCTGAAAACTTTTTTCTCTTTTAATAACAAAAAAGGCAATGCATTTTCTAATATCTTTTTAGGCTTTCTATCTAAGTTTTCAAAATCAATATTGTCGTTACAATACAGTCAATAGCACATTTAACGCTTTTTCATAATTGCAAAGCTAAAAATTAATATTGTAATTATGAAAAAAAAGCTTTGAAAATTTTTCTTTATAAAAATGTACCTGCTTAAAGCACAGAAGAGCGAATCAATTTTCTTATAATGATTAGTTTTAATTTAACTTGAAATTTTCACACCATTTTTTGAAGATATATAGTAAGCATAAATTACTGCGCGCTTTCAATAGCTGCATCAGACGAAAAATAAAATTCCACTGTTTTTCATGTCGATTATTTTAAATAATCTCGCTTGTTTTCAAATACTTTTAAATAATTTCACGTTTTTATATAAAGATTTTAAATAGTTTCACAACTTTTCAAGTATATTTTAAATAATTTCACAATTTTCCATGCAAACTTTAAATAATTTCATCACATTTTATGTATATTTGAATTAATTTTGCACTTTTTCACACATATTTTAAATGTCCACTCTTTATAATAATTTAAACTTTTTCACGTATCTAATTTTAAATAATTTCGTTTCATTACTTGTGAATTATTTTAAATGATTTTTCCCCTTTTCATGTAAATTTTAAATTATTTCTCTTTTCATGTGGATTTAGATAGTTCACATGAAAAGCTCGAAATTTTAATACAACTTTCACATTAAAATTCCGTTGTTACTCAATGTTCAGTTTGTTGTATTTACAATTTCTTCATTTGGTAATACTATGAAGATTTTAAGTTGAATAGACCAAATATTAAAAAATATATATTCGGGACTCTCTATACTGGAACTGGTACAATTTTAAAAGTAGCTGTTTCAATGATTTTTTGTATAATAATAAACTAATGATTATTTAAAATCTGCAACACACAAGTCTATATAATTTTTTAATCAAGTCTGTATCTGTTGTCAATCAAGTCTATATAGTTTGTAATCAAGTTTATATCTAAGTTAAATTTTAAGAAAATGTATACATAGAGAAGGAGAACATTTCTCTTTGAGATTTTTAAAAATAGAAAAACTGGTAACTAACTTTCATACTACATTGTTCTTTTTAATTTGAAGGTAATTTTTATCGTGATATTTTTATTTAATTTTTTATATTAATTGAAATGTGTTACATTTAAAAATGTACATATTAATATTTATCATAAAGTATAAAATTATAAAACAGTTCTTACTAAATTATTAAATACGGGGCATAATCTAACTATTAATAATGAAGATAGTTAGTTTGTATTATTAAGTAAAAACTATAATATATAATTAACAACTTTTTTATTTTTTCCTCCTTTCAGCACAGCAATTTATCTCGCAGATTTTACGTGAAAAAGCATTAAATAAATTTGTTTTTTTTTTTAGCTTCTGAGCATGAGTTAAGCATGGACTTAATATGTTTAATGACTGCAAGCATCCAAGCCTGAAAGGGAAATCGAACCTATGACCCGATGAGCAGAGCCCCAGCCATTCGGCTGCCAATGCAAGCTGAATAAAAATAGTAGTGAAAGGGTTTTAGAGCATAAATTGCACTTCAGCTTCTATAAATAAAAGTATACTTCTGAACACATAAAAATTACATGATTATCGTTTTGAAATTGATACACATTTTGAAGCTAGGTGCTCACTAAAATGATATTAATTAAATTTAACTATTTAAAACTTGTTATTGTTAATATCACAGTGCTATTGTGCTAAGAGTAACAGCTAAGATATTGAGTCATTTGAATATTTTTAAAATATACACAACACATTTTACTTCCAATTCAAAAAGAAATAGAAGTCAATTTACTGTAAAAAATAAACAATTATAGACGTTTTAGAATTTTATTATGTATTATACATTTTACATTAAATGATAAACATAAACTTCATACATAAACATTCCAATTTATTGAAATGTAAAACATAAGAATAAAAATAAATTCCAGAAATAAACAATTAGAATAAATGGTGAAGGCGAATTTTTTTGAATTACCACACGAAAAACTATTCATTTAAATGCAAATGCTTTTTGAAGTAAATATATCCAACAAAATGCATACCAATCCACTTAAATATTTGACAATTATTTTCATATTGAGAGATTACACACACAATGAAGCAAGGAATCATATTCTTATCGATTAAAAATTTCATATTAAATGGAGGATTTATATGAAATGTAAAAGTAGATTTTTAAGTTTGAAGAATGCAAAGCAGCTTAGAATAAACCCACATTTTAGGTATATCTCATTATTCCCAGAATGAATTCACAATTACTACAAGATACTTCATGGAAAACTTTTCTAGGATATTTCATTAAAAAAATTAATTGAAACAAAAATTTTAATCGAATATTTTGCATGAATTGTATTTTAATAAAAATTCCACACAACAGATCAAAAAAATGAAACAGCGAATTTGCTTTTGGAAAATAAATTGTCGAAGCATAATTTTCCCAAAGCAGACAATTTGTCTTAAGGAAATAATAAGTTTATTGGGAAGTGTTGGAGTCACAGTTCTGTTCTGTCACATAACATAAATGTCTATAGGAATAACTAGTTAGTGTCAAACCAATGTAAAGCAATAGTTTACAGTAAAACTCCTGCATATTCTAATCCTCACCAATATTTCTAGACCTCAGTACATGCAAAACCATATCTCACTTTTATCGAAATTTCCATAGTATACGATATATATTCAAAGGTATGGGCGTTCGAGCAATATCTTTAGCATGTATTTATGACAAAATTAATATATATATATATATATATATATATATATATATATATATATATATATATATATATATATATATATATATATATATATATATATATATATATATATATATATATATATTTCATTTAATGATAAATATTTTCAAATTAATAAGTTATAATTTTATCTGTTATCCAATAAAAAATTGTTGAAGACCAGAAAACTGTTGCTGTCAAATTTTCGTAAAACATTCATGATGTTATCACATCAAAAATAAGAATACGTAGACGAAGTCTCTTTATTTTACTCATAAATTATGCGTTTTATTAAGTACACATTTGACATATAAGTAATAATGTGAAAAGACACACATGTTGTTATACAGGAATATATTTATTTTATTCAGTAGAATGAAATTCGTTTTATTATCTAAGAAAATTATTAAAATATATTTATCACTGGATAAAATTGTAACTATGTTTCGTTTCCAGGAAAATTTTCATTTTTATTTGGATTTTAAGTCAAAGGAAATTTTTTTTAGTATTTGTTATAAAATATAGGAAAATGTAAAATAAAGAATTAACATCGACTTCAATATATATTAAAATTTTTATGTATGTATGTAAGGTTTCCGAATGTAATGGAAACATTCGGTTGGTTGATTAACAAACGTTGATAAATCCGCAAGTATTTCTTATCGATTATATTAATTGATATTCACACAGTTAACTTTCAATATTTGCATAACACAGTGATTTTTATGTTTATAATTAAAGGGCATTGGAGTCTCCAAATTTTATTTTGAAGTTTCTAAAACAATCATTTATTTTCCCTTTCTCCAATCTTTTAATCGAAAGAAATTTGATCAGATTTTAATCAAAATCTTGAAAGGGAATTGTTTTATTTACTGAATCAACATTGTTTAAAACTCGTAGATGTTATTGTAGTTATTCTTAGCTAGTATATTAATTTATTTTGAAAATGCTCTTTTGAAACATGGTATTTCAAGTGTCTAAATAAATTTTTTAAGTTCTTTTTTATCGGTATATTTAATGTGATTACGTTTTTATTTTCTTCTTATCCTAATATTCACTTAGGTGTGACTTTCACATAAATTCTTCGAAAATGTATTTCTCGAATTTTTTGAGTTCTTTCAAAAACTTTATATTTTTATAGAAAAGGCATGTAATTATTTTAATATTTAATATTAAGAAAAATTTCTTTTTGTTACAAGTGTGGTTAACAGTTTTAAATTACTTAATGTTTTCTTTTTAACATATTACAATGAATCCTGTTAATTATGGCAAATGAATATTAGATTTCAAGCTTTTAAAATATATTTACCAACACTGGTCCTCATTTAAAAATTTTATGAAATATAAAAGTACCGCAATTTCAAATCAACGCAAATAAAAAAACTAAATAAATTAGAAGCAGTTTGCTTAAACGATATTTTGGATTATTATGCAAATATATTATTCAATAGATACATATTTAGAAATAATAATATTTCTCATAAAAATGTGTTCTATCGGAAAAATATAAATAATGAGTGGTTAATTTCATCTGGTGTTCGATGCGGGAAAAATTCCCAACATCAATCAGCGCCGGTCCTTTTAATCAAAGAACCAAACATTAGTTATCAAATAAATCACTTGCAAAAATAAATGTTGTGTTTTGTTAAAAATCCAAAGATTAAAAAAATGAAAAATTTATGTGATGAACAGAAAATGAAAAACAGTCTTTTTCTCTTAGAAAGTTCGGATCTTTAAAATGATCATAGATAACTGCCTAAAATTGCGTAGTAAATTTGGAACTATTGACACATAAATCAACATGTAAATAAAACATTTAAAAATGAAGAAAATAACAGCAAATAATTGAATCAAAGATCCCTGAAATCACAAAATTACCGATTTAATATAAACAGTAAATATTTTTTTACATGAGTATATAGAAGATATACAATAAATAATTTTAAAAAAGACTACTGATAACAAGTTTTTCTTTTTTTATTTTTAAGCAAAAATTAATATGAATTTTATTACTGAATAATTGAATATTTATCTTCATGTCAACATTAAACATAAATTATTTATCAAAAAATCTGAAACAAAGAATTTTGAAAACATCAATATAAAATAATATATTCATGGGTTATATAATTATTCTTCGTAGCTGTATATTAAAATGGGTGAAGTAAAAACCATTGGCATTGTACCATATAAATGTATGCATACCAGGTAAATATCAACAGATAAGGGATCAAGAATAATTCCCATGCTGATTTATCTGAAACCGAAGGGACCAAGACCAAAATTGTACTTACATCCAGTTGGTGCAGGCCAAATGCAAGAATGAACACAAAAAGACACAGGTCGTAGTCCTCGATAACATTCTGCCGACGTCACACGATCATCAGAAATATAAATAAATATTATCGACGCACAAGAAATCAAAGCACGGAAAACAGAAAGAAGCGCCTTTCCACAGTTGCGGCAGCGCCGTGGTCAACTTGCATTCACGTCTAGCTTTGCTCCGGTCCTTTCCATCTAAAGCCGATCTGTCAGCAGGGTTACCGCATCCATTGACTTAGGTGAGAGGCCGCCAAAGAGTGCACCCGTCCGTCGCCAAGGCAGCCACGAGAATCTTCTCCCTCGACGACAGATAACGTCTCCGGGTTGATAATATGACATGCATTGTCAGGGGCTATCAACAAGTAATTTTTATTAAGTCTTTCCCTTTTTGTTATCTTTAAATATTCCTTCGTTCGATTCTTTTTTTTTTTTTGTTCTTGAAGAGAATAAATAAAAGATGAGAATGAGAGTGCAAAGTTTATAATTAAAATGTCAGTCGAAAAGAATATTGAATATTTTACGCTAGGTTCTAATTTTTTTTATTACAGAATGTTCTTTCGTAGACTGAAAAAAGATTTTCTGCAAGTCACCGATTTTATTTATCACTTTATTTAGCTGTCATACAAATTGGTTGATGCTAAAAGCTGAAAGACAAGCGAAAATATTAAGTGGATTTTGCTATGAAACGTCCATTAACCCTGTACTTTATAATCATACTTTTTGCCAACGAAGCGCAAATAAATAAAAACGCTAAATAATGCTTGCAAAGTTCTTCAGGTTCGTACATCATGTCATCACGCAATTGCGGTTTTGGGGTAGCTCAGACCATACAATAATTCATAAAATTGTATTTCCCTTTTCTTTTGATTCTGATTCATGATGAAATCCCCACCATAGCATATTTCACCGACATAGATGGTATGCTTTATAATTTGTTAAGTTAAAAATTCAACGCACTTTGAAAGATAATATTAAGTTTTTGAAATCACCCCATGTTTAGTGTTAATCCTCACAATTTTAAATGTAAGTGTGTCAATTTTGATTCATTTGGTCATTGATTTCATTGAGGTGGATGAGATTCCAAGCTTACTTCACATGAATTGGTAAACCAGCAAAATGCGGGATTTTAATGAGCACGAATCTGATTTCTTACATCATTCCATGTGCAGTGAATGAATCTGGTATTCTAACAGACTAGCATTAAGATGAATACAACACAATCTCTTTGAACTGTGTCATCTTGTACTCCCCTTAGTTTCAAACGAAAACAGCTGCACCACGAGTTTAAATATGATATAAGCACTTCCTAAAGTGTGAGGAAAAAGGAAAATGAAAGACGTTTAAAAGATACAGTTTCGGAACATTTGCACTTCATTATAACCAATTCCAGCGCTAAGACAGAAGCTTTCTCCCTCAAATAAACATCTCAAATCCCAAGTCCAATGAAAACCATGATCAGAGATTTTGTAGACAACGGAACACATTCTGCATTTCTGTTATCAAAAAATAAGAAATTGTAACATTGCTTTTTAATATAGGATAGGATTGTGAAGGTGTATACTAATTCTCTAAAATAGGACAAATATGTTTAATTATTAAGAGAGAAGTAAGCTTTGTGTAAGAAAAAGATTAAGAAAATACAACTCCTCTGATAGAAACATTTTGTACCACATTCCAAATCAAGACAAATATCCAAGCTTAAGTTTAAAATTAAACTCACCAACTATTGAAGTCCAGAATGACAACCATTCAGTTGTTTTCTCCGCTTAGATTTAAATCTAACACGTTACAAAATACTTTGATAACGTTACTTTCCGTAACAAAATTCGACTCAGATTTGGATGTCTCACCACGTATTTTCGATTGTTGAACCTCTGTTTCAGATTCCAATTTGTGTTGTTGCTTATCATCAATAGATCTGACATAAATCAGATCAACTCCAGAAGGTTGTTGACCTCCTGTCATCGGGTTTTACAACAGTAAGGATATATGATGTTATGTCATTCCTGGTTAGTCAGACGCAATTCAGTATGTGATCCGGTGAGGTTGGATGGTCGCAGCATTTTCTACAAATCGGGTAGACCCCTGTGCCTCGTTCGAATGATAGACATTTTAGATGGTCACTTGAGAGTCTCCATTTGGAAGAGGGAATATGCAGCTTCTGTTGGACCAAAGTCTGGAGCACCCATGGAATAGTCCAAGGAAAGAAGCCTGCGATGTCTGCAGGCCTTAGCAGAGAAAATGGAACGGCCTTCACACCTTGAGTGGCCCTACCAGGATATTACTCTCCCGATTTACTTCGATATTCCAATTTTTAATGAGATCTATCTACCATTCACATCCCTCTCAAATCCTGCAGGTGGCCTCACCGCGGGAGGTGGTGTTTCTGGGTGGAACGGGCGAAGTACGTCGGGAGTGTATTCTCTTGGTAGGGCCACCCAAGGCGTAAAGGCCGTTCCACTATGCCCAGCTAATACCTGCAGGTGAAGTCAGCAGTAAAGTCAGACTTCTACCATTGGTGCTCCAGATCTTGTATCAACAGAAGCTGTCCCCTTTACCATGAGCTTGTCAACTTCCAATCTACATGCTGCATCGCCCTTCACGCAGTTGAATCAGGGGCGCGTTCAGAGCTTAGGAAGAAGGTTCTGTCCGGAAAGTATACGACAGTCTTCAACCGATGGTAAACCTCTCAGAATCTTGCAATGTAAACATTAATGGTTTGTTTATTAGCGCTATGCGAGTAAAGCTTGACCAATTGCTATCTTTGGCTGATATTTATAATGCCCAAATTATTGCTCTCCAGAAAACTAAATTAAAGGAACACTCTAGTCTTAGCATTAAGGGCTTTCATATTTTGAGGGCTGACAGACAGATACGAGGAGGTGGAGGCTTGGTCATTCTTATCAGATATTTAAAATATAATAGCATTGACTTTCCTTCAACCACATCTTCTGTTTTAGAGATGCAAGGTATTTCCTTTCCTTGGAGGGGAAGCCTCATCCATCTTTTTAATGCTTACCATCCACCAAATGCAAATGGATTATCTGATGGGCTTCTTGATCATTCAGATGAAAAAAATTTTATTATTGTAGGAGACCTGAATGCCAAACACACTTTTTGGGGTGTTCTGGTAATAACCATCGTGGTATCGAGCTCCTTGATTTGACATATACCAAGTCTTTTTTGTTTCTTAATGATGGTTCTGCCACACACTCATCCTATAGCTATGGATCTAGTAAAGCACTTGATGTATCCTTTGTCAACCCCGATATTTATCCATATTGCAGTTGGAGAGGCTTGGACAGTGTGACAGTGACCATCTCCTTGTTTTGATTGAAATAAACAAGAGACAACTTAGGAGGAAGAATATTCAATTTCACTGGAATTTTAAAAAGGCGGATTGGCAAGCACTTGACTGATGAAATTTTTAATGACTCTGGACCTCTTGACGATATTGAAGATCTTGGAAAAAATTTAAACACACCATCCTTTAAGCGGCCAAACAGACTATCCAAGAGGCAAAGTAAAAAATTACAAACCCAGCTACACACTCATCATTCTACTTCTATAAATTCTCTTATTAAGAGGCGTAATATATTGCATCAATCCTTATTGAATTGCAACGATGCTTCGCTTAGACTTGAATTAAATCAAGTGAATGCTAAAATCAAGCGCGTTTATTGTGATATTAAGAGGGGAAAATGGATGACCTCTTCAAAAAAATTAGATTTCAGAGCCTCTAGCGAAAAACTGTGGAAACTTGCTAAATGCTTGGTAAAACCCAGTCTCAAAGAGAAAATATCAATACACTCTTGGATTTGAATGGTGTTATTCCCCCTGACGATAAAGCTACTGCTGATATTTTGGAAGACTATTACAAGACAACGAGCTGCCTCCATTTCAATCGAAACGACAAAGTTACTGAACACCGAGCTAGAAACCTTGTTCATGGATGTCGTAGCTCAACTTGTGGGAACTCTTTGTTTAAAGATTTGTTTATGAACTGGATTTAGCCCTTAAGAATTTGAACCACTCTAAATATCCTGTCCCCGATATAATTTTCGGCCAATGTTACTACATCTAGGGTCTACGGGTAAACAAAAGCTGTTGGATATCTATAATCTATTTTGGAAATGTGGCAAACTTCCCAGGTAATGGAAAAAGGCTTTTATGATTATTAGAAAACCTGGTAAATCGGCTTGTTTCCCGGAGAGCTGACCCATTGCGCTGACTTTTATACCATGTAAAATTATGAAGAAAATAGTACTGACCAGGCTCACTCACCATCTTCAGATTAATAAAATGTTTCCTAGGGAACAATATGGTTTTAGGCGTTGTCATTCCACTTTGGATCAAATACTATATTTTAGCCAGAAAGTGAGAGATGAACATAATCAGAAGCCAACGAATCCTACTGTAGCTGCCTTTTTGGATCTAACTAAAACCTTTGATAGGGTCTGGATTAACAAATTGCTTGTTAAACATTATAAGGTTTTTGACATCAGGGGAAATGCTCTTCCTTGGATATCTGACTTTTTACGAAACCGACACATTAGAGTGAAATATTGTAACTCCCTATATAATTATTTTACTCCTCAGGATGTTCCCCAGGGATAGGTTTTAAGCCCTATACTTTTTAACTTGTTTTTAGCTGAAATTTAGAGAGGTCTTCCAGGACCATGTGAAATCGCCATATTTGCTGATGACATTCCACTTTGGATCTCTGGCCGTCATATTGGCCTAATGGAAACTAATTTTAATCGATGCCTTTTCGAATATTTCTGTTTTTGCAGCTGCTCATGGACTTACTTTTAATCCTTTAAAATCAGTGTTCTCATTTTTCACAATTTATAGACATCTTTTCAATTATAAGCCTCAATTACTCATTGGTGGAGAGCAGTTGACTTATATGAAAAGAATCCTAAATACCTGGATTTTGTTTTGGACACTGAATTTAATTGCAATAAACATATAGATTCGGTTGTCTCCAAAAGTAGAAAACATCTTAATGTGATCAAATTCATTTCCGGTAGAGACTGGAGTGCTAATGCCACAGTCCTTAGAACTACATTTATTGCCTTGGTGAGACCTATATTGGAATATGGGTTTCAGGTCTATTCTTATACCTCAGCCAGTAACCTCCAAAAGCTAGAGCAAGTGCAATTAAGTGCTGGAAGAGTAATCTCTGGTTTGCGTAGAAGCTGCCCCAATGACATAGTTTTATATGATACTAATCTTCAGCCTTTGAATTTACGTAGGGAAATTAATCTAGTCAAATACTATGGCAAATTATTCAGCTACGGGAATCAAAATCGCTCTTCTGAATACCTGATTAACTGGCAGAATTAATTACTGATTAACTGGCAGAATGGTCAAAGGTTAAAAAAGGATAGTCCATTTTCTCCAGCTGCTTCACTTAATGCAATTAACCATAATGTTAAGCCTCAGTACCTTACTTGTTCCATTAATCCATTATCGAGCCAACCAAATGTTTTTTATCACACAAAGCTTTTTTCTGAAGTCACCAAAGGCACTGACTCCCCAGATTTATTAAAACAGTAGGCTTTGGAGGTCATAAATAATATTCCACATAATGATCTCACATTTATACGGATGGCAGTGGTGATGATAGCACCCCGCATGCAGAGAAGTTTTTCTTAAATACCCGGATGGATTCAAAGTTTTGCAGAAACCCGGATTACTGTCCGGTATTTCGCAGCGAACTTTTGGTTATCCAGACTGGTCTGGACTCAATCAAAGATCGAGCCTCTTTTAATAACATTTGGATTCTCACTGAAAGTCGTAGCTCCATCCAGTACTTGAGCAATTGGGCTAGTGTAACAGACCATGCTGGGACCCATATTCTTCGTATGTTATTTGATCTCTCAGCCTCCCATTATATTCACTTCCAGTGGGTCCCCTCTCGTGAAGGTTTGTTCGGAAATGAGCGAGCTGACGCACTGGCGAAAGAGGGCTCTTCCACTAATGCTTCTCCAGATCTGGATCTTACTTACTCAGAATTATACTATGATTGTAAAAATGCTATTTCAATTACTTGGCAGCATCCACCTGCTTATCATCTTCCTTGGTACTGCCGTAGGCAACCAGGGGCAGCCATTGATTTGTGTGTTCTAGAGTTGACCAGACTGCAATCAGCAGATTTATTAGAGGACATATCAATTGCCTATCCTTTGACCTTCGTATTAAGCATTTCCCTATTTGTAAAAAGTGCAACTCCAACGAGGTTAGTCCTCAACACTTACTTGAGTGCACTCAATTCTCAATGGAGGAGCTCCTTGGAGAACCCCTCCCTTTTCTTGATTTTTTGTAAGTGCTTGGGCTCATGGATATGGTGTAGCCCCGCTATTCTGGATGGGGTTTGTAACAACACTATTCACATACACCACTTTTTCTCTTCTTCTGTGGAATTACATGTTCAAGAAATATTTCATGGGACATTTCTACAGCAACTGTACATTGCAGCAGTTAAGCATCCCATCCCATATCAACAACTAATGGAACCCTCACAAAGAAGCATCCCACATTGAAATATACTCCTTCAAGTAAAGATAATATATTTTGCACACTTGCTAATGCTTAAGTATTATTCGTGCTTAGAAAATGTAAAATGTTTCTTGTTTAAAAATAACTTATGTAATAAGCAACTATCATAAAAACAATGATTTGGGATTAAAATAAAATAAATTCTTGGAAAAATTTTCTTAAGATTTCAGTTTTAGTAAGCCTTTGTGAAGCTCCAGATATGGAATGTCTGTCAATCTATGTTCGATGACAGTTGATTGATGATATATTTTTGATCATGTCTAATCTATTGTCCTTACCAAGCATAGTGAAGTTTCTCACAATTTAAGGAATTAGGATTAAATCTAGCCACTACTGGAAAAAAATGAAAATATCGTAGCGTTTCTTATTTTTGTGCGCACGTCTTATGAGATAGCTGCTTTGGATAGATGAAATTCTTATAACAAAAGAATTGACTCATTGCTCTTGAAAAATTACTCTCAAAGACAATATGCGGTAAATACATAAAAAAATCTCTAACTTTCAGATGTAGCCTATACTCTATGAGACAACAAAGTCTCAGGATTTGTTTTAGTGGTCAGCCTAGGTACCTAAGGATGATCGGTGTAAAGATTTTTTTAACATCCTTTGCATGAATTGCTTTCTGGAGAGATTTTATAATTACCGGGTCCCATTTGCATGTAGCAAGAGGGAAAACGCAGAAAAGATATATTGGCAGCATCCCTCTATCTTAATCAACGAAAGCGGGGATCGAGTCAGATATCGTTCACTCTGAAGATTTCTTTCCTAACACTGGATTAGTATAAGCCCCCTTGGCATTGTTTCGGCTGATATCCTTGTCATTTTATTTATGCAGGATAACTGATTCTACAGGAGTCCTGAGCCTTAAAACAGTTATGCATAAAGTGTAAATCAAACCCATGAATTTTTTTAAGTAACATTCAAATCACTAACCATTCAGTGACTAAACCATTTAATTTCTGCATTAAAATTTTGAGAACTAATCTCACACTAATGTATAAAATGAAACAGTTTTAATTATTTCTAAGTCAGTAAAAGTATACTCTTCACAATGAGCTACAAATATAAACACTAACATTCATTTCGATTGAATTTGTATAGCATGGTAATTAATTTTAAATTTTTATTTTCATTATTTTTAAACTAAATAATGTGTTTAAAAATATTCGCCATTTACCATTTAGGTTTTTAATATCTCTTCTGCTGTGAACATATACTCTAACAATAATCCATTAAATTTATCTTCAAATCCCTAACAAGTGTGCAAAATTAATTTTCCTAATTTCAAAGGCATTGATCATTCAGTAAAGTGAAATGAGCACAATTTGATATCTATCGGCATTTATATAGACAGTACAAGAACTGAACATAAACTAGTAGTAAAATCGTCGAAGTGAAAATTCATAGATTTAATCCAAACTAATTCTAAATTAAAGAAGTTGGATGTACTTCTCATTTTTTCAAGCATCTATAACAGTTAGTTGGTTGGTTTTATCCTGCCTTTTTAAGAAAAGAAAGCTCAGTTGATTGGATCGTTTAGTATTAAGAGGATTGTGAACCCTACGAACATCCCCATTCCATGGGGGAATTGAAGTCACGAACTTATTGTATCCCTCGGGAGGAATGGTCTGGGTTTGTTTCCTCACCATATAGCCGAGCTGTTAGCCGAAAATTTAGTGCTCTAACTTTCAGTTCAATGAATCGTGGGTTCGAATACAGCCTTTGGTGTCTGTAATGACTAGGAATCTACTTAAAACTGTAGGTCCCGGTCTAATTAGGTTTTCTGCGCAAAAAATGACCATAAAGTGACATACAAATCAAGTAAAACCCTAACTGTGTGTGATTACAATCCACTATTTGTGAAGAACCATATCTGCAGTTAGCAACAAGCCGTTGACATCCGAAAACTCGTGAAAGATGCCTCTACTTGATGACAAGATTCCAGTAAATTACTGATTGGTATGCTTCATATGATGTTAAACTAAAACGAAAAGTGCTAAAGGTAGGAAGACATAAAGAAGAATGTAAAAATGACGATGGTTTTGAGTTATGAATAACTGATGGTTTTATTTAGATATTAAACACGATTTCATAAAACATCACCTTTTTTCATGAAATTTAATAAGATGTAAAACTTTTTATTGGTTAAATAAGCAGCTACTTTGCTGACACTGTATCTGCTACATTGAGATGGCCAGGCTGGTTAGGTCACCATTTTCATGACAGTGAGTTCGAATTCTGACTTAACCGAAAATCAGTCGCACTCACTGAAGGTGGGTGGGGCATGTTAAATAGGTGATAGTCCCCCAAGTGAAATAATGGGATCCTGGAACCAGGGGGTACGTGTACCTTCCTGGGGCTTGAGCACAGCCACCAGGCGCGTCGGCAGGTGGTGGATAGCCGAATGTCCTGTAGGAATGACAGGATAGCCTTGAATATAGAATCAGAGGCCGCGAACCAGCTCCCGTAAACCCTGGTGTTATGCGTTCCGTGCTTAGGGCTAATTGGCACCGCGGTATTGGTGTCTTAACGGAGCCTCTAGTTGCTTGGCGAACTTCTAGAGTAATTTGCCTTGCCCAGTAACTCAGGCAATGCTGGGTGGACTTATATTACCTGAGCTTTTTAATTGTTATCTTGTGGCTGAAAAGACACAAGAAGTAACAAACCTTTCTGCATTTGCAGGTGAAGCCTCTAAAGTAGACCTTACTGAAAAAGACAAGGGAACTCAGAGGCAATCTTGTAAAGGGGCAGCAATGTATCCTTCACTTGAGGTAGAAATTACCTCTAAACCATCTTCTTCTGGTGAAAGTCGGGAAGCTATTCCTAGCATGACTGAATTTCTGACCAGATGGAACTGTTTCAGCAAGACCTTATCTGCTGGAAATGTCATATGCAAGAGGAAACGGCAGAGCATGTCATTTACGAATATGAGGCTCTTGCCCTCCCTAAATTAACTTCTTTAGGCTTCATCCATACTAGAGAGTTACACCTAGACTCCATTAAAGGGTTATCGGACTTTATTAGTAAAGTGGGTGACCCGAGCAACTGGAACTAGGAAACATTGGGTTTGGAGTTAATGGTACAAAATGCTAATAAAAGCAGAGGTGCCCAATGACATACAAACTCAATTTTGAAGAAGAAGAAGAAGAAATAATGGGATTTTGTATTGGGTATATACAAGTATTGGGGATTTTCTGCTTGAGCCCCTGCTTGTAAATTACGAAGATTCCCACCCAACTGTTAAATCTCTGTTCTGGACTAGGGACGCAGGCCAGTGCACACTCACTATAAAATAGTTTATATCCTAATTATAAGAACACACTTGTTTTACACAGAAAGTTCTTTTTGTGAAAAATCAATTCCCATTAAATTAGTTTTATAGGAAGAATCAAGTTTTTAAAGCTAAAAGAAAGTAATTAATCCAACAATGTCATTTTCGAAAAAATTTTAATGGAAAAAAACATTAACCAATTAAGAGAATTTTAGGTATTCGATTACAGTGAGACAGTCTTGATTCTTTTTTTTTCTCTCTAATACTTGTGGCTTCATCAAGGGAGCAACTACAAAAACATAGATGGATCGACAATACACCCTATTAACTTTTATATTATATACTTAATAAATCATCGCACTGGATGTCATCCCAATGATCCAGCTGCTGTTGCCATTACGCTTTTCAAAATACACGAGGAAATTATTTACTTGATTGCGGTTTCCTCGAAAATGTTACCAAAAGAGCCCCAGTTTTGTTTCAACCTAAAAGAAGTCAGAGATGACAGACTATGATTTATCTTCGGCAAAGGAAGGACCACCCACTAAAAACAGATAAAAGATGCTGAAATATGGATAAAGAACACATGTCGTAAACAGAGATCGAAGGAGGGAGGTTATCTACCGGAGACGCATAAAAATGACTCCAGCAGAGGAAAAATCAATAGGCAGGATTTTTCATCTGTAGTTTTGTCTGTCAGACTGCCATCAAAACTGCTCGATGCATTTCCGAGACATTATTATTTATGAATGGAATGCGATGTTCAGGCATACCTGAGAATAATTAAAAAGGAACAATAATAGAACTTCATCATCCGTGTTCACCAAATTAAATGAAATTTTTAATTATAAAATATAGCGAAATAACAATAAAATTATCATAATTGTTAATAAATTAACTAAAATGTTGAGGAATGTCAGAGTATCATCATTATTTAAAAGAAATGTGTATGTGTGAGCTCTTTGATCATCAGGAATAGCTTAGTATTTTAGGGTGTACAATCATGAATATATTCAATGAAAAAGAAAAGAATATTCAATTCCTCTTCAGAGTGAGAAAATTTTTCATCGACTTTTGTTTAATTTCTTTGCTGCACAACATTACTTCACTTCAATTAGTATTCCTGTTATTTTTATTGTCCTGTCCATCATATGACGTGTAGTACTCTGAAACAGAGATTGTTTTGCTCTGGAAAGGACGATTTGATAATCGAGATGTTAGAACCAAGCAGAAGACCAGGAAATAAATTTTCAACTATTAGATAATATACATTATTTTGCATCGTTGGAGTCACGCGACTCGGATACAAAACATATGAAACACTAATTGGATATTGGCAAGACATTTGACATCGTAGATGAAAGAATGACTTAAAAAAGAGAGAGACAACCCATCTTAAAAATCGTAAGCAATCCCCACCCCGATTATTGAATGCCATCGATAAATCCATCACACACCTCAAGAACTTCTAAACTTGAATTGTACAAAGATGCTTGATTCAGCGAATGTGCATAACTCCTCAAGTTCAAAAAAATGCCAGAGAGAATGTCCATTAGTAGATTTCCTATAGTTCAAAGGCAGAATTAGGAATACCATTTCAAAGTTGAATCCATTCTGAAATATTTTATTACTTATACAAACTTTAACTTATTTCCAATCATACAAATTTAAAATATTTTATTAAATTTGAATTCTTGGAAATATGTTTGATAACATGATTGCGCAAATGTCGAATGTTAAAAATTGTCTGAAAATCTGCTTCACACTATTATAATGTTCTATAGGTAAAAGGATAAAATGGGGTTTCGCATTTTTTTATTGGTATTGTGACGTAAATTGCCTAAGAATTTTTAAACCAAAAAGAATAACGCTTGAATTGTATTTATGTGCCCACTACTTATACTTTTGCGGAAAGCTTATATTATAAAAATTTATATTATTCTTTCCAGCCCTGTCTAGAGACTTATTTAAGAAAAGTTAATATCCAATTGTCAACAATAATTACGAATTTATACCATCCATCTAATTTCATTATCCCACTGCGATAATTTGAAGTAGTTTGTTTCGGGGATTAGGGTTGTTTAATCAAGTAAGTCTTAAATCAACTAATCTTGAATTTTGAACAATACATTTAAATGATTTGCAGACCAAATTATACATTGTGTGTGTTAATACTTACTTAATAGATAATAAGAGTGACTTATTATCTATTAAGTACAACGAAAGTTTTGATATAGTAACTTTAGACAAGACTTTATGACATTGTTTAAACATATGATTTACTCTAATTTTCTTGAAATTTATAAAAATACGATACATTTTCAGTAACAGCCATTTGAGTAAAGTTAATATAATTTGGCAAAACTATTCTATTATTTCCAAGATATTCGATTAAAATAAGTTTATAAAAATACATATTTAAACATTTGCCTTTACGAGGTTAATATTATAACGTAGTAAAAACTATCCTATTGTTCTCAAGATATTTGATTAAAGTAACTTCAGATTTGAACGTTCTGTAATAATTAATAATTATTGATTTATTTGTAATCATTTTTAATCAACTATATAATTTTAGTCAGTTTTTCCAGCAAAAATTTAATATTTGATTCAAGTAAAGTAAATTTTAGATTTCTGAAAAATAGTCAAAAAAAATTTGGTTTCCATTTTCAAAATTCAAAAAATTGTTTATAAATTTTGACATCCAGCTATGAGATTAGAAACTTGGAATTAAAACCGTAGTTCGCAAATTTAGTGACGTAATGGAAATTACATTATGTAGCATCGAATAATTCTTGATTTGGAATTACATTTGAATTGCATAATTTTTCATATTTTTCAGATAATTTTTTCTTTAATTTACACTAGTTTTGTGTGATATATATTCTATATATTTATCATGATGTTGCTATATATTCGTGTAAATTTATATAGAATTTTGATTCAAATTGAGGCAGTTTAAAGTTTAAATACACTTGAGGAATGTTAATGTACCAATAATATTGCACCAATTCTGTATCACCTTGTAGATATGTAGATAGAAATTTTATAGCTTTGGTTAAACATAAGCTGTCAGAAATTCATCTCAAAAATCAAAACAAAACACGTTTCTATCAATAATATGACCCTATATCCATTACTTTCAAGTTTTTTTTGTTTTGTTTGTTTGTTTGTTTGTTAAAAATTTCTTTTATGATTTAGCTGGAATTATTTCCTAAATAAAGAGAGTAGATTTAAATAGCATAAAATATTACTAATAAATATTTGTTTTAAATCAATTTTGCTTATCTGCATAATATATCATACACATCCATCTACATATCTGTATTTCGATCAACACACTGATTAAACAACGGTACTCTTCACGCGTATGTACAGTGTTGCCCTAATGAAGGAAAGATCATTGTAATCAAACTTTCCAATCAATTTCATCGATCCAATCATGATTCAAATAAATATATTTTAATAGTAATGACAAATTGCAGCTATATACTCTATTTTTCATGCACATGTTATGATTGCTTTCCATGTAAAATAATTCTTCAACGGTACTTATTTGTTCGGAGGCTTCCTCAATTAAGGTAAGAATAGAGGGAAAAATATTATATTCATGCGACGCCCCCTCCTGATTTTATAAATAAATTTTCGTCGTTCAGCGTGACGCCCAGTGTCATACATGGGCGTCAAAGCATACATTTAAGCGTGGGATGATTGCTGCCAGAGGTCGCGTTGATCATAAATCTTGTGAAATTCTTCTGATGATGAAAAGCCTTCAAAACATAACATATATGCGTATTATTATCCCATTGTAACAATATTAAGTTGCATATTACAAGTACATTGATACAGTATTAGCATAGGTATTACAGATCCTTTGATGTAATAGTAAGATTCTTGATGGATACAGTATTAAAATGCTTATTACAGACCAGTAGTATTGAAATGTATATTACAGGTTCATTAATGCAGCAATTATTCGCATATTATGGATTATTATTATTATCGAAATGCCTATTGCAGCCCCATTCATGTGGTATTTATATACGTATAATATGGCTATTTTGATACAGTGTTGAAATGTGTATTATAAATCCATGTATAACGCATTCAAATGCGTATTACAGGCTTATAGTATTGAAATGTATATCACTAGCTCATTAATGCAGAATTAAAATTCATATTGGGAACGGTTATAAAGTACTAGATTATCATACAGTATCCAATGCATTTTATTGGCCTATTGATTTAATATTAAAATGCGTATTTTAAATCGAAATATAAAATGCATGTTACATGAAATATTAAATGCATGTTACAGACTTATTGATGAGAATTGAAATGCTTATTAAAGCCGATTGATGTATACTATTAAAATTCTAAGCACACAATAATGAAATGCGTATTACATTTCTATTGGTACAATATTGAAACGCAATTACAAGCCTATATACAGTATTCAAATGGGATACAGTGATGCTTTATTGTTATCAATTTTATAAACTCGATGTGCATTGTAAGGGCTTTAAAGCTGGTTAATTCAATATGAAAATGCGTATTACAGGCCTATCGATGCAGTATTGAAATGGGCCTTTAGTAAGACTCGGACCTAAACTAATGAATTCAATCAAGCATGCTGAATCCCTTCATTGATTTGAGAATTCCAGTAAGTTATCATTAACAGGAAATATGCGATGGCTCCCGGACAGTTATCTATTTATACATGAATATCTACTTCACTCTTATAGAAACTCAAATCTTTCTCAGATGTCTTTTATTGATTTAATTTTCTTAAAAGCGAATTTAAGGGTTCATATACGTATTCCAAAATTTAATATTTTTAAAATATCCAACGTTAGTTTCAATTTTTATAAAACATCACACATCATTATTTTATTTTGAGTAATATTAATTTGGTTAAACGTTTAATGATTAGTTATTGAATGTTTATTATATCAAAAGAATCCTTATTCTGCATGCTTATCAAATTTTTGTCTGCTTATGAACGCAGAACGGCTGCATGAATGGGAATGAAACTTATATCAGGCTAGTTAACATAAGCTATGTATCCTTTATTATCTAATGAATGTTTCATTTCGAAATTTTAATGAGAGAGTTTATTCCTTGAAAGTGTTATCAGTACTACTTTGGAATCCCTATAATTCACGCTATAACTACCATTTGAAGCATCGAATGTCGTCGGCGAAGAGAAAAAATCCATTCACAATTTTTACCAGTAATAAAGAAGTATTTTTTAATTATAATTCTTTCCGTTTGTAAAAGTTTTCAAAATCACGAAAATTACCTGTTTTTCAAAATAATTTTCAAATCTTTAGCGATATTGCTTCCAAAATTTCCGGAAATTGTTATCTTTTCTAATTTGTTTCTTTGACCGATTCAAGTTTTCTTGCCTAAATCTCCGGCTCACCAGCTTCCCTTGTCTTACATAAGGATCAAAAGCATCGGTTTGAGAAAGCGTTGATTCAAGCCATTAACACGTTGACAATATAAAACAGAGAAAAAAAAAGCAAACTGAAAAAAGACAAGACAAAACAGCCACTTTACGGTTAGTTTAAATCGGCAAGGAGGATTTGATTTTTGTTTTTTATAAATTAAAATCCTGATCACTCATCTATATTAGAAGTTTTTTTGTCTATATGATTTGTTTTTTGGGTGGGAATCAAACTTTAGGAATGTCAAATTGAAGACTAGAACATTAATTATCAATTGCCAGGTTGGGTCAATTTTCCGATGACTAAATATGTTTCCTTTTATTTAAATATGCTTTGGGTGTGACATGTTCTTCTAAAAATTGTATTCAGAGATGGTTAGCGATGATTTTATTTCTTGTCAATATGATAGATCTCTTTTTCTCTTATTGTGCTCGTTACAACTTATTTGATTATTAACTTTAAAATTAATGTTTAAATATTAATTTTAAATATTAATTGTATAATTTTCTGTTATTATACTTCTAGTAGCATTTTATTAACATGGACATATGATTGTTACAAAGATTAATTGAGGAAATCAAATTGAATGAGTTATTTCTTTTATCCCTATACTTCAATAATATATATTTGTGTGTGGGGGGTGTTCGCGGGTATTACATATATTAACCATATATTCATATTTCAAAAATAAATAAATAAAAGAGTTTCGAAATAAAATAATAAATAAATAAATGATGAATCTAAACAGTCAAATCAAAGAGGAAATAGGAACAAGTTTTCTTTTATAAGAAAATAGTAGTTTTAAGGAAACCCGCAAAAAATCATCATGTCAGTTCCAACTCAAATATAGGCAACTATAGAAACACTTTTCGACATTCATTAAAAATATTGCAGTTATTAATTTAAAATTCTATTAAATATTGAAATTTTAAAAAATTTAAATCATCCTTGCCGATTTAAATTAATTATAAAGTGGATGTTTTGTCTTGTCTTTTTCATTTTACTTTTTCTTCTATCCTATTGTCAACTTGTTAATTTCTTGAATCAATAGAAAACAGCTTTTTAAGACTATACTTTGGTCTTTGTATAAGAAATCATTTGATTAACCAAATGAATATTGACACTAGGCTCAGGCATTCGATGGTGAACTTTGCCTAACTTGCTACCACTCGAAGAATGCGATTTGAACTCAGCTTTCAAATTCATGGTAATTAAATTAGCTAATTCATTAAAATAGCTAATTACGTGTGATATAAATGAAACGTCATCTGACGTTACGAATATTTTAAATCAATGCAAATTGTAATGAATTGGCGTACTCATAACCTCAACTAGAACGACAGAAACAACTAATTTACTTTAAAAAGAATATAAATTAAATGCTGCCAAGAAGAGCGATATGTCGCCAAAAATAACAGCTTAGTAAAACCTGCAAAAAAAGTTCTTTATTGAATGATCTTATTGGATGACCAGTGCTCAGTGGACATCGAATCGGAAAATCGTTTCCGAAAACAAGTATTCCGACCACAGCAGTGACGAAATGAAAACCAAACGGTCCAGCAGAAGAAAAAGAGGAACGCGCGGAATTGAATTACCTCGATTCCTTTTCAGATGAGTGCGTTTCGATAACAGAAACTCGATCCCAAATTGCCACTGAAAAAAAAAGAAAGAGCCTTATTTTTGAAAGTAGGAGAAAGAACTATTTATTTAATTCTCCCATTCAGAAAATGCTCTTAAAAAAATTCAAGTATTTGGTTATCTTTGATAATCAAATATATCAAAATCAATAAAACACTTGTGCGTATGTATATGCATATATATATATATATATATATATATATATATATATATATATATATATATATATATATATATATATATATATATATATATATATATATATATATATATATATATATATATATATATATATATATATATATATATATATGTACTATATATATATGTACTATATACAGTGTGGAATCACAAAATTATAAGACCACTGAATTTGTAAAGTGATATAAATTAATAAAATTTCATCAGCACAGTTTTAAATTTTTCCATTCAAATATTCCTCACAAAATCTCAAACCTCTATTTAAAATATTTTTTTAAATTGAAAAAAATATATTTTAGAAAAAATGTTGATCCAGAGTTTTTTCTCTCGATAACTTTCAGATATATGATTTTTCGTTGAATGAGTCATAATTTTGCTAATTTTATCCCATTTATCCATAACAGTTTCTTCTTTTTATCTTCTTATGAATTGAATTTAAAAGTCAAGGCACCTCTGTTAAATCATTTTGTACCAAGGTTCCCAATTCAAAATTACGTAACTCTATCTGTTAGGGTCTCCCATTTTGCTTATTAACTCAGATGGGCCTCTTAAGGAGCTGCAGTGTAATTTCTTAGCAACAAGGTTTCCTAAAGTAGTCAGCCGTGTAAGGGCAAGGACGTCACATTCATCCAAGATGGCTGCTTCTATTCTTAAGCAGAATCATGTTGACAGTAACCTGCATAACACTGGACATCACAAAGGATTTCAAAAGTTTCTTTTTAATGGAGTTCAAGTTTGTACTATGGATTTCCTAACTAAAGACTGATTCTGTCCATCTGAAACCAATTTGTCATTCATTTTTAACTCAAGAGATGGAGCAATATCTTATTGAAATTTCCGATTTAACCAATCCAAGAGTTAATTAAAATGTATAAAGTGTTCATATAACAGTGAACGGTAAAATTGAGTCTGTTTTCCCAGGATGAAGTCCAAGTTGCCCACAAAACTTCCACTCTGAAAGATCTCCTGAGGAATTTTTAAGCTTCTAGCAGCAAATCATGCAAATTACCTCCCTCTAAAATTATTTTCAACCAAAAAATAATCTTTTTCCATGCATTATCACAGGTCGCGACTTCTTCAGCCAAGTCCATCCAATCTTACGGATTGCTTCAAGTCCTTTGATTTCTGGGCAGCAGCATTTAAATTGGATCTTCAAGTAAGCCTGAATGTTAAATGGCCGAAAATTTTAATCGTCTGTGGTATTATTTTACGAATAAGTTTCTATTTAGTTGTAATCGTAAAAATATGTCTTTTATTTCGAGCTGATAAATTATGCTTTCTTCCAAATTTTTTTATACTTTCCATAAAAATCTCTTTCTTTAACTATTATGAATAGCAGTTTTAGAGTGCTCAAGGATCTTGCTTGACTTCCTTTTTAAACTTTCCAGAAATTTTATATAAAATGTACATTTTTTAAAACTTCTAGCTTCTATAATTCTCTTTCCCACGACAATGTGAATTCCCTTATGAAAATACTGGCCTTCAACAGTTTGGAGGTTTGAATCCCACGTTGAGCATGAATGTTTGCAGTCACACGGAATTTCTATATATACTATAGATCTTGGTCAAATTTAGCCCTCGTTTGCATAAAATGACCATAGAACGAGAAACAACCGAACAAACTCAAACTCTTATAAAAATAAACGAATAAAATTCGAATTTTTTAATAATATTATTATATATACTTGCATTTTATCATTGTACAATGTTGTGGCTTGCATGCGCGGTTTTAGTCGAAAAACTAGAATAATTTTATAAAACTCAAAATGCTACAAATTCAAAATAAAAAAGGTTTTATATTTATACAACATAGGGGCTTCGAAAAAATGTTTGATCCCTTAAACTAATTCAATTTCTTTAGGAAATATAACAACTGCTTTAATCTTTGAAAATGATTCAATTCATCTAGTGAATTATTTAAGTGAATGATATTTTGATACAACATTCAATGTCATGTAGTGCAACTTCGATACATGGTCATTTTTCAGTGACAAGTTATGATGACTGAACAAGAATATCGATATAGATGAATTTAAGATATTCAAATAATTTCTTAGAGAAGCACAAAATTTAAAGTTGCATACTTTTAAGATGTATGGGGTTCAATTCATAATTTAAATAAAAAAAATGAATTCAATTAGAAAATTAATAATTAACTCAATTAGAATTTGTTAATAAAATTAAAATAAAATTTTAATTTCAAGAATTACTGTACATACTTGCAATGATATATGCAGAATTTTCTTTTGAAAATATTAAAAAACAATAAAATTTTAAAATAATGCATACATTTTATTAAAAGTTGTTTTTTGTATAATTTTTATTTATAATCCACGCAATTTATGAAAATTGTATTATTAATCTTGAAAGAAATTATCCAATTCTTATTAAAAAAAGAAGTCAGACTTTAAAAGTCTGTCTTTTCTGTGCATTATGAGAAAAATTGGTAAACAAGTTGATAATGAAAAAAGGGTAAACAATTGATATTCTTAGATTATCTTTCATTACGCTTTAATAATTCTAGAGAATCATATCAATTTCCTTCTTTTCGAGACAGCTTCTAGAATATCTCTTTGTCACCTCGTTGTGTGACTTAAGGCTGTTGTAAGGCTATTTGAAGTATATCGTTATATATAACTAACCTTTGGGAAGAGCTTGCCTTAATAGTGGACCACATTACGGGTTCCAAGGGAGGAAACTGGGAAAACTCCCAAGCACCCACCCCGACAGAAATGCATACAGACGACAGAAACGCAGCATTAGTCTTCCGTTGTTCAACTGACTAGATCGAACTCGGAGCCTTTCCTACCTCTTGCCCACGTTGAGCCTTAGAATGAGTCTTAAAGAGTTTTAACATATAAGGATAAATATATTGCCTATTAATAGATAATGAATCTGTAAAATCTGTATATCCAATTGTTTAATCATTCTTCTTTTGAGAATAACCTTTCAGGCATTAAATGAATTCGATCGTAACACTAGAAAGAATCGTAAAAATTTTCTTACTTTCTTTTTTTTTTTTTTTTTTTCATCTACCCCAATTAGGGCAAGGAAGGTTCCAGCAAACACGTGACTCAAAGTTGCTTAGTGTGGCTATAATGTATTCTAGAATATGATAACCCAGAAATTAAAGACAAGAGACCGAAGGCTTTCTAATGCTTACATTACAGATCAAAGTTATGGATTTTTTATGAGTCTAACTTTCTCATTACTATTTAACAGGATTTAACATCGTTCTTGGGGAGATGATAGCCGAAGCTCTGGTCTACTGCCAAAGAAAGTGTTTTTAATAACAGCCTTCTTATAATCCATTGATTTATTATCGAGTATCTTTGGTTATCTTTCAAAAATTACAATTTAATTTAAAAAAAAAAGATCAGACGTTCATCTTTATAAACATTAGTGATTCTTTAAATGAATAAGGGATCGGTAATTTCAGTCTTAAAACAAATTTTAAAACGAGTTATTTATTTTTGAAATTTGTAAAATAACTGCTTATTTATTCACAGAAATGTCACTCACTTTTTACAGAATATCCACATCATTTATATTTTACAAGCACTTTTGCTAGAAAAAAATTGGAAATAGGAGTGATCATGTAAGTTATTAAGTGTGTGAAATGTTAGAGGTAAAAAGAAGGATACAAATAGGCAAGATACAGTAAATCGAAAATTCGGTTTCAACTCTAGATAGTAGAGAATATTCTATACCTTTTCAAAAGTTTCTTTTCAAAAAAGATATTTTCAGCGAAGTAATTGTATAAGAAATTAATAACATATGAAAATATATTGAAAAATAATTAGTATTATGTCTTATGCTGTGTTTTTAAAAGACAGCGTTTTTGTAAGGAAGTGTTGCTTAATTTGTTTTAATTAAATCATGTAACACTTCCATGAATATATATATATATATATATATATATATATATATATATATATATATATATATATATATATATATATATATATATATATATATAATTTGTGTTTAAACAGAAGAGAAGCTAATTTGAGAATATTTCTAATGTAATTAAATAGGCGTGAACTTAATTCATTAACGGTAAGATAATTTAATTAAGGATATTGTGGCTAAATTTATTACTAATTGCATAAAATTTTAGGAGCAATAAGCTGTTTCTTTTAATACAGTTGCTTAGCGAAATTAGTGGCTGAATTTTGATAACATTTTGGTCTTTAATTCAACAGTTCGTGAGTTTGATTCCTACATCATTAAAAATAGATCCTTGTAAGAATATGGTATTTACTTTAACTGGAAAGTTCTATTAAATTAAAGTTAGAATTGTGTGCAGAAAGTGACCACCGGGATCATATTGAAATTAAAATATCTCACTTATTATTAAAAATATTATTAAAAATTTTCGTTTATAACTTTTGTAGCCTCTATGCATTTTTTATGAATCTTTATTTAAGTAAATAAATAAAAAATATCTACATAGTAAATAATTTGGAAAAAAAAACAGTTTAAATAGTTTCTTATTTATTATTTTTTTTTATTAATTAAACTAAAGTTACAAAATTTAGTTTCTAAAGATTTCTTTGCTGCATTTTTCGTAGCAGTTGACGCATGAAAATTTCTTCAGAAAAAGAACTAAATCGATTCCTGTTTTGGAGTTTAAAATGAATAAAATTAGAAAAAATAAAACATTTAATAAAAAGGATTAAGGTCTTAGTGCACATATCAAATAATTAAAATATATTTATATTTCACACATGATATATAAACACATATAATCAGCCGAGGTTTATGGAAGAAAACTGGGCAGTACACAAAGCTGTTCTTCCATGAAAGAAAGCATTTTTCGAGAATACCTGGCGAAATCTTCGGAAGCAAACGATTAGCAGTCTTGAAGGTCAGTTTTTTTTGCTCTCTCTTCCCGCTGGTTATTGAAACTGATGGGCAATACTCCCCCTCCCTCCCTCCTCCCGGGGTGGGCCCTTCTCGGTGCCATAATTACCGCTTTTCTTTCCCAGATTACCTGTTGTAGGCGCGAAACTGAGGCAGGCCAATCAGTGTCTCTCCCACACCCTGAAGGCATTCTTCATAACGCTCCCCCATCCCCTCCCTCCTCAGCCCTGAGAACAGACGAGAGTGGTTATTTGTTGAAGTTTTTTTCTTTCCTTCTTATTTCCCTTTTATTTTTATTCCGCAAGATCTGTCTGTCATACACGATGCGTTTTCTTGTCTGAATTTTTTTCTTTTTCTTTTTTTCTTTATAGCCGTCAAATTCCGTTGACCGTTTTGCGTATATAAAAAAAAAACCTAAGCGCAGGAATGTTTAATTTTTTTCCCACCCATAATGATAGCTGCTGGAAAGATTCTTTCATTGCTCTTGACGAATCTATTTTCGGAATTGAGACAGAAGACAACCCCATAGCGGGAGCTTAAGTGACGCTTTCTTTCGTTTGGTTTGTGCCTAATTTTTACCAAATTTTTAGCTTATTGTACGGAAGAAATTTATATTTTTCTTATGGTATTGGACAGTTTGTACTTGTATATTTGCTCAAATTAGAATTAAGAAAGGAATATGAGGTTGCAGATAAACTGTCTGAGGGAGGTTTAGAAGTCTCGACCCCTGATCTTATCAAGACATTTACGAAATCTCTGCAATCAGGAAGAATTTCAAGATTAAATGACAAATCCCTCCGATAAAAGAATGGTACACAAGAATACAGGGCTGGTGGTTCTCTAGGCCTCACTTGCGATCGAAAAGGTCAGACTTCTATTTTTAGAATTGCCAGTGGCCACTTGAGGGGCTTTGTTTCTATAGGAGTTGCAAAATGCAACAAGTGCGCTTCAGAAAAGGCTTCCCCAGAACACATTTTGGACTGTCTACAACTCTCCCGCGACGACTTCACTAGAAATCTTTAAATGTTTTTGGTATTTTTTTGAGAGTTAATAATTTTATGGAGCTTGTCGAGTAGTCGCTAGATATGGAGGATAAGAAACAACAAGAAGCGGGTGATGATCTGTCATGGACTCAGAAAAAATGCCCATTATGTTCGGTTTTCACTCAAGTAATGAAATCAATGCCTGAACTGATTTGTTAAAACAAAAATTTCATCTGATAAACAACTCTTCAGATTAACAATTTGTCTGTTTGTTTCTCTCTTCAGACACGATTGCTCTAACAGAAACGATTGTGCATTTTTTGTGAATCAGTGCTTGCATGCAAAAAGTGACCGCTCATCAACAAATGAACCAAACCACTCGCTTTTTACGCTGTAAATTCTTTAGATATGCATACACTGTGATAAAGTGAAAGTACAGTACCATGAAAGCATAATCAATAAACTATATTAATTTTGAGGTAGATTCAGTGGGTTGAGTTATTCAAAGGATTTGGAATGGAAACCATCTTTTCCATCCATAAGGAAAGCAAAACCATCCATAACGAAAGCAAATAAGAAGAATCTGCGGAATCTCGATGCAGTTGCATTCCTCAATCTTTCAGTACTTTTTTTCTATTGCACAGGCAACGTTCAGTTCTGAAAACGCTAAGATGCCGAAGATTGAAGAACTTATGGAAGCCACCGAACACGCACCCATTATACACTGACTATGACATATATGAAGAAGGGAATGACAGAGCGACGTCAGTACAACTCGTGGTACACACAACTTCTATCGACTTTTTGTGGCAAGTGAAAGATCTCTTGATGTTACGCTATCAAGAATCATTATTTGCTATCTTATGATCATTCTAGTTGCCCGCTGAGAAGGTTGCTTTTGAGTCAAGAGCGAAAATATTTCCATTTACAATATTGTCAAGATAGAGCCATATAGATTTCGGAATTGCATAATGTAGTATTTTCAAATCCTTCTTCGTAAGCAATAACAGTTCCCATGTATACATCTGGTGCTGGCTATAAACAGGTGCAGTCCTGTTGCCATTATTGAACGCTATATCGTGCGACAAAGTAGCATCATGTTTTGGGTCGCCAAAGCATAGATTGTTGACCAACACTGCTCTACATTATTGTCAATATTATGACATAAAGCTACATGAAAGACGGGCTTAATCCAGCAGCACTACCCTTTCTCCGGGAGATGCCAAATGCTATTTCTGAGGAGGATAACTCCAGATTGAACACAGTGCAAAACAACCAACATACTTTGCAAGGTATTTGTAGGATTCTCTCTATTAACTTGTGTCCCTGTTTTTCTCTCATTTCAAAAGTGTTTGAAATATAACTGGACGTCATTTGCTTAGATTGCCAACGCTATATTCAGAAGACGAGCTATGACAAATTGTTGAGAGAAAATACTACAACTATCCCTTAAGGACAATCCCTAATTCATATGATATTATTATGAATTGCCCTCGATAATCATAATAATATGACAATAATCTATTGATTTAATCTTCACTCTAATAGATACGAATAAAACCAATACATTATAGCAATAAAGTATTGCTTTAATCTTTATCTAGACACATGATTCAATATATTATCACAAAAGTTGACCTAATAAATTACAGAACATATTGTACCTTGCATGTCAAATTAAACGAATCCTCAGTGCGGGCATATTTTATAAATTACAAAAGTTGTTTAAGGTACTATAAGTCAGTATATAGTCTTTAAGTACTGTTGCGTTTTTTGTAATCCCACACATAATTCGTATTTCATTATTAAATAACTACCAAAAATCAAATTGACAATTGTTGAGATACAGAACATTTATAATAGTGTAATTAATTAAGTATAATGAATCTTAACCCATAAAGATTTTTTATTTTATTGCATACAATGACACCAGAAAAGTTTGTTTTTATAAATAAATAAAAAAGGGGGGCCTTAAGTTAAAAAATATAATATTTTATCTTTAGAAATTTTCTCCAAGGTAAAATCTTTTTATATTTCTATGCAAAAATAAAAAAATATTTTTATTGAAGAAAACTATTTTGCATTCAGCTAAAATACATTTTTTTATAAAATATTGTTTGGATTTGAGGACAATATGAATAAATCAAAGTTTACCTTTCTTGTAAAAATGTATTTTTTAATTTACAATAGAAATGAATTGATTTAAAATTTAGCTAATAAATTTCTAGAGGTGAACTTCCCAAATAAACATCCACATCTAGAAATAAAACTGAAAATTTAAAGGGTGTAGGATTTTTGGATAGTTTGTAAGTTTAGTTTTATCCTTAACATCTTTGATAAAACTAAATTCCTACATTAGTTTGTCGTTTGAGACATTCTTCAAGATTTATTTTAGTTAAAGACTATAAAAATAAATCTTATATCATTTCTACGTAACTTATTCCTGACTTCCAGGGTATGGAATACCTCAAACAACTTGTTCTATTCCCAGTCCTGGATTTGAACTCGAGAAAATATAAACTCCGTCCTACCTTCAGCAATTTTTTATCAGTAGCCTGAAAAGATACGCCGGAAGAATACAAATTATTTGAAGAAAACTCCGAAGATCTTCGTTTGCCATCACTTCCTGCCAATTTCCATTTCCTTTCTCCTCCCTCTTAGCACTATTTTACAATCAATTCCTTTTTATTTCCACGATCAGTCGGTGGAGGAGCTTCTGGCCACATCTCGCTCGCTCGAATAAAAAAAAGGGTAAAAGACATAAAACTTCCTCGCTCGATGACACTTCTGGACGTCCTCGTAATTCGTTTTCGCGACCGCCTCCGAAGGGACTGCTCCTCTCCCTCTTGATTCGGTTAAGGCGAAAAAGAAGTTGCGAGGAAGAAAAAAAAGGGAAGAAACGGAAAGAAAAACACGCATGAAGGGAGGGGGGTGGCTGCAGGTAAAAAGCTCCTTTTGCGGATAGCCACCAGGTAGGGAGTCTAGACGCCGACAGTCTAATTAAGTTTCGTTGGAATTTACTTTCCAGTTTCGCCATTTTTTTCTTTTATCTCCGTTTTCCTTAGCTACTTTGTTTCTTTCTCATCCACGGGAAGTGAAAGCCGGTTTAGTTTGCAGATAAAAATTATATTTACGGCCCACTGTTCCCCCCCCCCTCATTCGCTGGATTCATTCTTGAGAAGGCAAAGAGGTCAAGTTGGTCCACATTTTTACATAGTTAAAGATTTATATCAGTTCATAACTTTTCGGAAAAATTATCATTTTTTTCATTCATTGTTTTTAGGTTTTAATTCGGTACAATTATGTAAAGACTAATCTCAACATGTTGATGAGTTATGAAGAAAGGTGTAAATATTGAAAAATATTGTCTATTTGTAACAAGTTTTAATAGATTATTTAATAGTAACAACAGCTTCTGACTTTATTATTAAGCAATAATCAAGTTTAAAAAAGATCATTACATTATTAAGCAGAAAGACTATGAAATTAGACAAGAATAGGTTAGATTGATGGCTCTGGGTCATTCATTTCACTAGGTCCCACATTCTACCAGGACTAACAATTTAAAATGGATTTCGAAATCCAACAAATATCTTTGCTCATACTAGCACAATTAAAAAAAAACTATTAAACTGAAACCATCCAGCAGTCAGCTAAGTGTGGTAGACTTATTAACCAAACAATACAGAGCTTTGAAATAACTTGGTAAGTATTTTGACTGTATTTTAAAATTTTCAAAGTAACCTAGATACTTTTATATCTTTATGTCTAATATATCTTTAGAAATATATCTCGTAAAAAACGGTGCCGAAATATAAATACTTATTTTAGATATATCATATAGAAATAATCAGCTTTTGAAAATGTTAAAATTGAGTTTTAATATATTTTGATTAAGAAGATAAAAAGCCAACCTGAAAGTGTTTTCTATGATCAAATAATTTCAAAGACAATATAAATAACAAGTTCAATGGTGCTTCTTCTTTCAAATACCTTTACTTTTCTAGCCGGATGACATTAGGCTAAGATAGCCTGTAGACTTTTATATACTACCGTTTTTTATCTGAGTTTTTATAAAAAAATTGATTAAAATCACCATTGATTACATAATTTTCACCTATGAAAGGATATTAAGTATTTCATCAAATATTGACTGCTTGTGGTCCATCTAAGAACAGAACTTACATCTCCTTCTGTTCCATGAGTTTTAACGCTATTATGATGCATTCAACACAACTATGCATTGCATTTTGTCTTCAGGTTAGTTTCGTCATGGATATGTCTAAATCTACACAATTTGAGATACAATTCCAATAATATTCTAGAAAATGATTAAAATCTCTCTATGAAACACATTTAACAATAGAATGATTTCAATCCAACAATCCTAAAGTGATCTCTGAAAACTTTTTCCAATTCTTCCGAAGTGTACTGTATAGCAGTTTTAATTAAAAAGAAAAATCACATATGATTTGTAAGAACAATCCAAAATAAGATTCACCAATCTACAACTAAAATTTTGTGTTAAGAGCACCAAGAAAATTTCCTGAAACACTTGAACTGATGATTCAATAAATGGAAATGATTTAAATAGAAAGTTTGATATATTTTAAGAAAATAATGGTGACGAGATACCACAGAACAAAAATTATCTTACTCTCATCCCCTTCCACGTAATAGCTTAAGGAGAGGTCTTTATCATGCACTAGATTAAGGTGACCAGAAGTGTGTGTGTGTGTGTGTGTGTGTGTGTGTGTGTGTGCGCGCGCACTCTTGCCACATTTCTTTTATTATACAAGGATTAATACCAAATTTTGAGATACATATATGTTTTTAAAGTTAGCGTTTAAAAAAATTTAGGAGTTTTCAAAGTTGTCCTTTCTAACAATAATACACTCCTTTAAAGGAATTTTTCAAAGATTAAATGTCTCGAACCATTCATTTCTGAGGACCAGGGAAAAAATACCCATTAATCTCATTTCTGAAATGAAAATGAAGTCCACATATTTATTCTTTTTTAGTTTAAGTAGCCAAAGATCACATATAACTACTGAAGGGATGTTGTCATTTAGATGTGATTTTGTTCAAAACAAAAAAACTCAAGGGCAAAAGGAAAATATGAAGATAGGTTATAATAGAGAATGAGTCCGCTAGTTTTCATTTCTTGAAGAAATAATGAAAAACACTTATGTTACTGTATTCTGTAAGGCTTTTGATTAAATCTGTACTCCCGTAGGAAATAACGTACATACCTTTTTTTTACTATAACACGTTCTCTTTTCTTCTATGAGCATATAGGATTATCTTCAAACACCCATATTTTACTTATTTACGTTTTAAAACATCGAAAACTTATACATGATTATCACCGTCAATAATAACTTAGAAACAAGTAGCTTAAGAGTTTCTTAACTGATTGCCCTCTTTTTAGAAATTAGTTCGATTATGGGGAACCCAAAGCCAAATTAATTTTTCGATATAAAATCTTCCGGGTTCTATGTTAAACTCCTTCTGCATCGTTTGGTGGGTATGGAGATTATCATCGAATGTTATTTTCTGCATGGGAGGCGCATGGGACTTGGCAAAGGCCTTTTTCCATAGTGAATGGCATTCTCAGTGAAATCCTGTAACTCATCTGAATATAATACGAGATTGAATTTGATTCCTAAATGTAACTGCAACCATTGAAAATTTTCTCCGTGATTTGAGCCTACTTTAAAATATAATGAAATATCATAACAAAACAATCTTGATACAACAATTTCACTCTTTCCCTTCTGTCTTTCCTTTTTTTTTTTTTACTCAAAAATTTTCTACTATAAAATATCATGATAATATTTTCAAAGAAATAATATTATTTAGTTTATTTTAAATTACCAATCAATTTTTTATTAAAACATTGTGAAAATATTTCCTTTTTTGGTACAAAGCCCACTTTTTTACAGTTAAAATTTAAAAACACTAATATCATAAAAAAATTTTTTACACATCTTCAAATATTTTTACATTAAAATACCTTTCTAGGTTGCTAATTTATTCAATAAAAATTAAGGATTCAAAATTGATTGAAAAGAATATTCTTAAAAAAATCTATTTTAAGATAAACAGAATTTAAAGTTTAGTTTAAGGCAATAATTTTTTCGTACGTTTAATATAAAGAAGACTTTTTCCTGAATAACCATTAGCTATTATTATTTATGTAATATATTGTTTAAATGAATAATGTTTTTGACTTAAAAGCAAATGATATCTGCAAAGACAAATATACTGAACATTTAAGTAAACATAAAAGGTAGTAAAATTTCAAAAAATATGATAATTAAAAATTTTGAAAAACAAAAGAAATCATCAGAAGAATAAAGGCAAATACTATATAATATCAAAGGACAAATACTAGTTTTTCAATTTTAATTGAATCATAAGTCATTAAAATTTTCTTATATAATGAAAATAATCACACATTTAAGAATTATTAAATTAAGACAATTTAAAACACGTAACTTTACAAAAACTGTCTTTTAAAATATGATTGATCTTTAAATATCATTTGAAGTAGACTGTATTAATCCCATAGCTATTACTTTTTTTGTAATAAGGTGGTAAAAAAGAAATAAATATTTATTTGTTGCAATCATCATAAAACCTCATTACATTTCTATGAGGTTCTATGAGGTTTTATGAAACATTTCTAGAACTCAACACATTGAGTTCTAGAAATGTTTTACAAATTCCAATTTTATTTCATCCTTAACTGCTCAATTTATTTCATTTTAAAAAAATAAGACAGTGTTTTTTTAGATATCATTAATAGACATCGTTAAAAATAACATAAACTGTGTAATCTACTCTTCTAGACATGACAAAAATAATCTACCCTTCAAGTGCATCCCTTTCAAAACGCTAGTTGCCAGAATTTAATTATTACATATATATAATTTCTTGTATTATTATTTATTTTTATTGATGTCACAACTTTTCGGGATTTGAATGCACAGGGGTTCGAAACTTATATCTGACACTCTAATTATTACTTATTTTTTTAAATTATCTCTTCTAAAAAATACAATAACTTAAGTACTTTGAAAGGGGAACACTATTTTATGCTCATTTTTCAACTTAATGGTATTAAACCAGTAAAAGGATTCTGCTAAACTTGATTTCTATTGATACTGTAATGTAAAATGGCGGTATTGAAAACTAAATTATTTCCTGTCTCCAAAATTTCATCAGCATTTAAGATGTAATAGCATATTAAGAAAGAGCCGGATATGGAAAATATAAATATTAGAGACCACACTGCAATTTTCTTAGAAATATGCGTTCCACCTAATTTACGATTCCCTCTCAAAATAAACCTTGGGTGGTACCAATGAGTGACGGTCATTTTAAGAAAATTTACAGATCGGCAATTGTTGAAAATTGTGTTCGCAGGAGGGGGCGAGAATGGTCCATTCGACAGTTTTTCGCTTTTGTGTTCTGCTCCCAGGTCTTAGCTGTCGATCTGGTAGTTTCTTAATCTTTTCTCAATTGTGTTAAGTTTCCATAAAATGTTTTGCCTGACATCCCGTCAATTTTTGATGATGATGAAAAAATCTTGAAAAAATAAAAATACCAAATCATGCAAGAAGTATTCTATAATTTTAAATTCGTTTTTATTTTATATACATATGCTCTCAAAATTTTAAAAATTATTGATTTTCATTAAAAATTATTTTTTTTAATATAATATTTTTCTTCTGTTAAATTGCACGAGTCCTTCATTTAATTTTTAGCATATTTTAAATTAACAGCATTTATCTATCCATATATATAAATAAATAAGTAAATATATATATATATATATATATATATATATATATATATATATATATATATATATATATATATATATATATATATATGTAAATTGTTGAATTTGGATACTGAATAAACAAGATTGAAATATTCCTCCTGTAAAACCATTTACTAATTCAATGATCCTTAGATTGCCCTAGAAAAAGGAATCACGAATTCGATTAGGATTTATGGTCTTACTTCCGGTTCGAAATGTACCCACACTTTGGAAAAATAAAAAATCAGAGGTGGGAAGAGAAACCCATTGAAGCGCCCCTGTGAAGTGAAATATATCGCAGCGTTGTGTTCATCCCTTGTTAAAACGCACAGATTGTGAGAAAGCTCCCCAGACGATCAGCCCCCGATGAAAACCCGTGGGAATTCCCTCGTTTTATGCATGTGAGCCATTTTATCGTCCACTCGCCCTTGCGTCTGTACTTGAATTCGAAATAAGGAAATGAGATAACGAAGCTCATTCAATTGATGAAAACCAAGCGAAATCTAATTTTAGTGTATTCTTTCCTTCAATATTGTATTAAGTAACTGCCTTTTCGCTTTTTGACATTTGAAAAAAATTTCGGAATTTATTCCTTAAAATATTTGATTTTTTTAAATAATAGATTATTTTTCTATAGAAAAGGGTTTTTTAATAAATTAATGTAGTTAATTATTAGTAAATATATTTTGTATATGTTTTTCTTAATAACGTTTACGAGATAAATACTTTAAGGTGACGAAAAGTTGAACTTGGAATTTGAATAATTCTGGAATTACAAAGCATAATGTAGAAACCCTTTGGTCTGATGGCCGTCTTGGATTTATTATAATCAAACGGAAAGCCACCGTAACATAATCTTTGTAACATAAAGTCCTGGTTTGATACCAGCCACTATTGATCTGCTGGAGATGGATGCTGCGCTTCTGCCCTATGTATGTGCATCTGTCTAGGTGGGTGTTTGTGAGTTTTCCGAGTTCTCTCCTTTGCAACACATGAATACAACCCACTACCTATGAAAAATCCTCCATGAAGGCGATGTAGGCGGCAGGTGGTAAAAGGCATTACAGCAGCTTTTGATCATAGGCTGTCCAGAACGTGATGTCAAACATTAACAAAAAAATTAAAAACCGTCTTACTGAGAGGCCCTAGACACGTTTAAAGCTCTATGGTGTCCAATGGGCCTCATCTGGAGTGACATATGTTGGGGGGAGGGAGGATATCAGCTCAGATGTTGAACTCCTCAATGGACCATGGCTTAAAATTGCGAACAGCTTGGCTGCGTTTAGTGGTCAGTGGTCTATAGAAATTGGTAACTGAAAACCTACTGCAGTCATCGAACTTAACCTAAAATACGCAATTTTAACTGGTATTTGGAATTATGAATACTGAATTAGTGCTTCAGGTGATGGATTTATGTTTCTTTAAAATATAAATATGTTTTGTGAGTGTTATGTTCTCAAATAGAAATACTATTTCAAACGAAGAAAATTCGTAGGTCTCGTACTTGTGTAAAAAGCACTCAGTCTTCTGTAGACGAAGGAAGGGACTCTTGCTGCACTTCCTTGTGTGATCTAACTATTTGCTTCAAGTAAGAAGTAAACCATAAAAATCAATTTTAAATTATCATCAGAGGTATTGCCAAACAGATTTAAATAACTTATTAGATTTGGTATTAAATAATTAATTCTTTTCAAAGTGCAATTTTATGTTTGTGAAGTGTTTGAATGATTTTTTAGTCAGGTCTCATAAAAATACGTTGAACAAAAAATATATTCAACTCTATAGTCCAAAAAAGTTAGCCCAAAAAATGTTTTAGAGAAGTTATATTTATTTTGGTTGGTTGACTCTAATTCCCTTTTTTCCTCGATGGTTTATTTTATTGAGAACTACAATATAAAAACTATTTCTAACTACCAGAAACAGCACCCGAGTTGGAAACTACGTAAGCGAATAAGTAACTTTTATTTTATAACTAATATATAGTCTTATTATTATACACTTTTTGTAAGAGTTATTTAAATTAAGAAAATTTTGCATAAAAAATAGTTTTAATCGTTCAATTTTCCTATAATCATTTTCAAAGAAAAAATCTTGTGGTTGGTATTGGCTGTTGAAGTTAAAGTTCAGTACTTTCAATAAATAAATGGAATGTTTTGAATATTCTATATTTTTTTATTTCAGGCAAATTTTAATTTTATAGTAGTTCATCGAATATTTAAGGAAAAAAATATCGACATTTTCTTTCGTTATTCATTCATATTAAATTTTGCACTTCAATATTTTTTGCTCCTCCATGCACATTTTAATATAAATCAATTGAGAAGGATGATGAAATTTAAAGTTTATTCATTGAAATAGAGCCTAATCAAAACAGAATGAAAAAGAACATTTCGCTCCGTACACAAAAATTTTGAGTCTTGTACTTAATTACCCGTCTGTAATGCTTAAAGTGTAAAATAATTTAACCGCTATTAAAAAGTATTAAAATAACAAAACGGTAATGTTTTCAATAATTTTATTGAAGACAATCCTTACATTTAGATTTTAAAAAGGAACATAAAATAAAAGTGAATCGCGATGTCTACCTTATACTGCTTTATATGAGAAAATTTTAATTATCTAGACAAATGAAGGACCATTCGATGGAGATCATGACCTCAAGGTACTGAAGAAGGTATTTAAAAAAGAGTGTCCGCTCAGGCCAACAAAAATCTTCGCTTTTGATGCTCATTGTCTTATACTTCGGACTGGTGTGCGGAGGAGTGTCGTATCCCATTTTCGATCTCCTGATGCTGTTTCTCTGCATTCACATTTGTTGAAGTGATCGCTTGATATTTTCCTGGGCTGTTGCTTTTTCATTTTCCTCCATAGCTTGAAAAAATAATTAAAAATTATAACATCTGGGGACACATTTTTGGTTAAGATAGTCGATGGAATAATACTTAAGTACCCGAATATCTGATGAATGGTTGAAAGTCCTTTTTTTACTAAATATTTTATTTGCATTATAATATATTTTATTTGCATATTATTTGCATTTATTATAAGTTGCCAATGTCTTATGTCAACTGTTTTTAATTAATTTTCGAATATACGAAATATAAAACGTATGATTTTGAATTTTTCCTAGGTTGTAGTGCCCTTTGGTCACCAAATATCAACCATAGTAATTTAGCATATTAGCTACTTAATTACATACTATAGTAATTATACAATCAATAATTAAACATAGTGATATATAAAAGATTTTTGTATACCTCAATATTTTTAAAAACGATTAAATTTTTTAAATGTCCATTTCACATAAAATTTCCAAAAAAGTTGGATTGCTTTTTTTGAATAAAAAACTGATTGAATGAGCCCATTCCCACTCCAGGAACGCGTGGGTGGCTGTGATGTCTTCTCGTCCATTGCGCAACAGCCTTTGTTTTTGGAGCTGATTTTACGGAAATTAAACTAACTGGATGCAATCTACTCCATCTAAAATGCTTCCTGTTTTTCACACAATTTCACATTGGAATAAAAAAGTGTCCTTTTATTCTTTTGAGAAATGTAAGAAGATATGGAGCAACTCTTTTCTTCTGATAAAAATGTTTTTATTCAATTCATTTAGATGTATTTAACGATCAAAATACTTTCAAATCCTTTGAATCGGAAAAAAAGCAAATTAGAATATTTGAAATTCTTATGTTATTTGAAAATAAAAGGCATAATTCTAATAAAATGGAAAAAAATTTATTTTATTTATTTATTATTTTTTTTTGCGTCATCGAAACATTGTTTGTTACAAATATAAATACGCAATTTTTGTGAATTGGTACGTTCAAAAAAAGTTACATAAAAAAGTATTTCACACAATGTTTATATAACGCAGATTTCTAATGAAAGCTATAATTTTTTCATGACTCTTGCAGTGTGAAATTTTATGCTGGGATGTGTTGGTTATGAAGGCATCTGTGTAAATAGAATCCTTTTTTTTCTGTATGACCATCAAATTTCCCTCCGTATTGAAATGAAAACGGCTTCATATAATAACAGCTTCTGAGGATTTCTCGGTTCAACAGCTCTTAAACTCAAATCCTACCTCGGGTTTTAATGTTTTGCAGTCACTTAGTGGAGAGGAAGACCACCGCATAAGTTGCCTCCAGGGAGTACTTTTCATAGATGGTGGGCCGTATTCATGTGTCTCAAGGGAAGAAACCAAGAAAATCCCCAAGCTACACCAACATGAGTGAAGGCAAAAAGCAGAAACGCAAAAATCTTCTAACGTTATTCACTAGTGACTAGGATCGAACCCGGGGCCCTATGTTCCTCGAAATTCCTTTTAAACTATCAATCTCAGTCTAATTAGCTCTCGTGTGCCAAAATTGACCATTGAGCAACAAATAAGCCAAACTGCATGATCTGAAATGAAACTTATATCATTTAATAATATGCATTTTGCTTGGCAAAACTAAGAAACTCTGTTTTGGAATACATGGGACACACGATGAGAGTGGATTTTTCTCTATGTTAAGAAATAATATTCCTGATCTTCAAATCTTGTAAAAATATTTTTCGAACTAAGCGAGAACTTTGTTATGATTCAACAGAAGACTACTGTATAAGCAATTATTTACCTTAAATACGTAGATGTAAAAAATAATAGCTTTAACTTGAATTTATTTACCCCTTACGCACAACACATTAATTCCAAAGAATGAACAACGACCAAAGTTCCAATGATGCTTCTTCTCTTAATGACCGCATTCAATGTCAAAGAACACAAAAGTGCAAACAGGGCGTACGAATTCAAAAAAAAAACTGTAGAAGGAAATAAAGCAGAAAATACATGCATATACATTTACAGATCCTTAGAAGAGATTATTTGCAAAAAACAGTTATCTGGCCTGTGGAGACATATAACTGTAAGACTCAGACCTTGACATTAAAAGATATTAATAACTTAATATTTGGACTTAAGATCTTGAGAAAGATATGTGGACCCATTCAGGTCAATAATAATCTATGAAGAATAAAGACTAATAGGGAAATATAAGCTATCTTCAAAGGCAAATACATCAGGACATTATATTAAGGCATAGCGTTATCTTGGTTCGGCTACATCGAGGGACAAAATTCTTAAACTGGAAGCCAATGCGTAACTCACCGAAGAGAAGATGGCTGGATGATGTTTGAAGTGAACCATCTAAAAGAGGAAGGCTGGAGACGAGAATTCCCTGGAAAAAGATTGAGCGGCAGACCAAGGCTCATTCCGGGCTGTAAAGTTAACCAAGAATACGTCTACAAATACATTCCGCACGACTTAAGGTATTACTTGAAAGTACATACAAACGGGTTCTCAAGACATATTTAGAATTTGTCTTCAAGGAATTTACTGAAATCAGATCATGCCAGTCTTAAAAGGCAGCTATAAACTCTTTCAGTGTTTCACGTGATGAAAAAGACAGCTACCGACTAGCTCTTCTGGAAAATCCTTCTGGAACCTATCCGATCTAAAAGTGAATAAACCCTATGAGGATGTCTGTTAGTGCTCATTAAAGAAGGAAACTATCTAAAACTATCTTTGGGAAAATCGAATTATAAGGTTATAAATATTTTCATTATAAAATGTAGCAAGCAAAGTGCTTTTCACATATGCGTATAGGGACGTGGCCATTGATCATTATGTCGTTTTATCACTAATACGATCTCTGAAAGTGCTGTATTATCTCTAATATTTTATCGATAAACATCTGTTATGTTACACAACTATCGATTGCGAATATCCTTATTTTCTCGACCACATTTTTCGAAGTGAATAAGCGCCATTTTAAAATAGCATTTAAGGATGTTCGGTTTCATTTCTTTTCTAAAATGCTAAAAAAAGCATAAAATCCATTCTAAATTGAGAATTATTGAGAAAGACAATAAAGTAAATTTCCAAAAGAAAATAATTATAAGTATTCTACTGTTGAAAAAATAACTACATATCTAGTTATGAATAAATTGTTGATTCAGGTTATCAAACTTTAAATGAGTATTTACTTAGATTTCACGGGATCAGTTTAACATATAGTGAGTTGAACAGGATTGCAATATTAAGGGCTTTGTCGAGCAAAATACATGATATTTGACGACAACCAAAAATTTATAATATGGGTGTACCTGATTCGAACACGTTAACCACACCCATAAGGTTTATGGCGACTCAAGTGGTAAGAGAGCTATTTTAAAATCTCATCAACAGCGGATGGTCCATTGTTAAACAGCAGAAGAGGGATCTTGCACTTCTTCGTGCATGTCTGTTGGTATGTGTGCTTGGGAGTCTTCCGGGTTTTCTACTTTGCAGCACGTGAATACGACCCACTACCCATGAAAAGTCTTCCCAGTAAAACCATTTAAACAGTGGATGTTAAAATGCTTTACAGCAGCCTTCAACTGAGGTTGCCCACTACGCGTTGTCAAAGTTAATCTATTCCAAGCTTACTGTGGCCTAGTGCAAGAATAGAATACTTCTGATTGTAAGGTCTCGAGTTTGATCCTGCAGCTGAACAACAAAGGATGGATGTTGCTTTTTTACCTTCAGCGTGCAGGCTTGGTTGGGTGACTGCTTGGGATCTGTCCGTGCTTCCTTTCTTGTCATATGTAAATCTCTTCATGAGCAGTCCACCCGAAAAATATATTATGCTATGGACATTAAAATGCCTTTGAACGTTAGATAATCCACTGTGCTCTATCAAATTTCACCTGCAACAGGTGGCCATGTGATAGGACAGCCTCATTTGAGCTGCGGTTTCGATCTCAACTAATGTTAAGCAATGAGTGCTGTAAGGCATCAACAACCTTCCCGAAGGTCAGTTCATATGCAGTGTTTAGTTTACGGCATGGACGTTTTTTCGGGGTGGGTGCTCGGTATTTTTCCAGGTTTTTTCAACTATGACAGATGATTACCAATTTATAAAAATACTTCCCAAAAGGCTATTTATGCACTCAGCATTCATATGCCTTGTAGCAAACAGTCTTAGGCAGTTACGCTGTTTACAATGTCTCTTCAATTAAATCTAAACAAAAGAAACAGCTTGTTTTTTCTAACATAAACCATAATGTCAATTTGAACTGCAGTTACTACTTAATTCCCCATTCGAATAATGTGTATGCTATTTATTGAGAGGTATCAATTGTTATTCAGCTCCTGCAATATTTTTTTTTAATTTTTAAGGAATAAATTTTATTTGCTACAAAATGATATGACCCATAATTACTATCATTTTTGCTTCTCTTTTAGGACAGTTTAGATTTCACCATTTCCAACTAAAATATCAATACATATTATGTGTTTCTTTATATAATTTTCAACTACTTTATAAATCTCATTGCAAGCTTAGAAATTTCGGAATACTTGAAATGCAACAGTACTTCATTTCGCATACAAAGTCGGTTGGAAATGAAGTACTGAATTTCATTTCAAGTAACAACATTGCACATTTTTGAGGCTGTGTTTTGAAATAGAGCTTTGATTTAAGAGTTGAGTCATCTGTAACTTATACTTAATGACATCTTAAATCAGAAACTATTATGATTCTGCTTTTGAATTGCAGCTGTTTTACTATTACTGAAGACAGCCCATAAAATGCGTGATAAAATATGCGATGAGCGTTGGGTTTGATGCTAATCAGAGAATTATGGGATTATTTGCATTGATAGGTGCTGTATTAAATATACATTTTTTATTGCTCCGTCGAGGGACACGCTCCGTCGCGCTCCGGATCCGGACGGCGGGAGGAAGCGCCCATTGGCTGCGCCTCATCAGAGCTAATTGGTGCCTTTTGATGATCCCGCATTTTTTCCCTTCCGTCCTAACGTCATCGTGACTCATCACGTGGCTTAGTCTCGGCCAATTAAAGAATTATTTTTCATTTCTGAATGAAAAGGAATCTCCCCTTCCCCTCCTCCGAGCGGAGATCCTCGGACAGAAGTGGATCAGAAAAAAATGCCTAATTTTTATAATACGATTCGATTAATAGCATTATTTGTATGCTTTGGGAAATATAATCAAAATCAGTATTAAAAAATTGTTATTTTTTAAAAAATTTTTAGTAGAAATCCATGTATAAGAATGTTATTGGTAAAAAAAAATACTCGTAAACAAAGAAGTAACTTTTAAATGCTGAATACAATTTCTTCTTGTTTGGAAAGCTTTTCATTTTATTTAATCAACCTACTCTTATTCAAAAAACTCCATATTTTTTATATGAGGGATATATTTGTTTTCTATGGAGTTTTCTAAAAATTACTTTTCATAAATATCAAAAATGAGACAGTCACTGATATTTTTAACTTTTTAGAGCGATGTCCGTATTAGAATGTTATCTGTATCAAAAAATACTCCAAATCGAAAAATAGCATTTAAATGCATAACAAAAGGTTTTCTTATTCGGAAAGTTTTGTTTTTGTTAGAATAAAATTTATGTTTGTTTATCTTCTATTACATCATTCAGAAAAAAGTTCTCGATAAATATCAAAAATATACCAATCATTGATTTTTTAAATTCTTGTTAGTGATACCTATAAAAAGTTATCTGTAAGCAAACAAATAGAATTTTCTAGTCTCTTTTATACAAAACATTCGGTATTTGTTACAGAAATAAGTTATGGAGTTATTTATTTTCTGTAGCATTATTTTGAAAAAGTTCTCATCATCAATATCAAAACCGTGCCTGCTGCTGATTTTTTTAATGGTGATACTTGTATCAAAATGCTAGTTGCATTAAAAAGTTATCTATAATCATAAGCAAAAGTTGTTTTTCAAATGATTAACAAAGACTTTTCTTATATCGGAAAAACTCTACAGTTTTTATGTATATAATATTAAATTTTTATTAAAAAATACAGATGATAAAAAGTATTTTTTATTAAATATTAAAAATTTTATTTTTAATATTTAATAAAATCCCAGTTACTGATTTTTTTTCCTTTTTATGGAGATAATTGTATTAAATTGTTATTTTAAACAAAAAATCTCTTGTATTCGGAATTTCGAAATATTCTACATATTCTGAAAAGAGAATAAAGTATATATTAATTTATTTTCCATAACAGAACTTAAAAAACCTTTTTGATTAATGTAAATAAGAAATATGCTAGTCATTTTTTTTCTTTTTTAAACTCTTAACAGCGGTACTTGTATCAAATTGTTGTGTGTATTAAAAAAAGTGTTTCTTTCTTTTTTTCTAAAATAATATAAAATATACGCTTACAGCGTTTTAACGCGTATAGTTGTTTATCTTCTACAGGGGATTATTTAATAAGACGTTTTAATAGATACATTGAAAACGTATCAGTAATAATTTTATATGGTGATACTTGCATTAAAATGTTATCCATATAAAAAATTACCTGTAAGCAAAAAGTAGCTTTAATATGTTAAGCAAATGCTTTTCTCCCAATAAAAAATAATAATTCCAAAATATTAAAGAACATTTTTTATGAAAATAAAGCATGGAATTGTTTAAAAAATAAGTTTTAAATTATATTCAGTTAATATTATATCGCTATTACAAAACAAATTAATTGTGGAAACAAAAACATGTCCCTTAAAAATAAAAATCTTACAGACAATGTTTATATTTTTTGCATTTTAATTTCTAAATGGATTAATTGAAATCAATCTGTCCTTTTTTGTCGAAGAAGAACTGTTGTCTGACTGATTGTGTAGCTTTTTGAACCTTATTTTAAAAGTGTGTCATGCTAAATAAATTTACAAAAAAGGGTAAATTTTCCAAGGGAAATTACAATTTTTAATGTAATGTGTTCAGATACAAGGAATCATAAATGTGTCTTTTTAATGAATTCAATGAAAATATTTATCTACTATTCTAACAAATCTTGTATAAATATAAAAATATTTATGCATTAAACAAAAATATATTTAATTTTTTAAAGATGGAATTAACCTGCTTCTATTCTGAATCACTTTGTAAAAAAAGTTATGAACAAAACTCAGTAAAATGACCGGTGTCACGTATTTTTTTTTTTTTTTTAAAATAATATTGACATAAAGTTTTTGGGTAATTGAAAGTCACTAACCACATTTGTTCTCAGTTACAGAAACCAGTGTTCCAGCAGCTGACTGAAAAAGGAAAATGTGGAAACAATCGTAGATAATGAAAAAACGGAATTGTTGGTGCTAAAAAATTCAGGAATTCTGATGAATTCTGAAAATTTTTTTAAATTATACAATTCAGAATACATAAATTTTATTATTCGTATGTGTGTGCCACCAAAATAAACTTTCTTCATCAAGGCGGAAATGTTATGAATTTTTATGAATAAAATTAAAATTTATTTTAATGTAATTTAAATAAAACGAAAGTAAAAGCTCTCTGATAGAGAGAGCATTTATGTAAATTAATTTATTCATGCTACAGAAACAGCTATGCATAATTTGCTTTATTACGTCATTTGAACTCTTAATAAACAACAGAATACACTTTATTACACAATATAAAAGATTTTGCTTTAAAAATTTACATCAAATTTCCATTTGAAAAATTAAACACATAAAACTAAAGACACTTGTTTGAATTTTAAGTCATGTAGTGCAATACCTGATCAAACTAGAGAAGATTAGATATCGGGGCTACCCTAATTTCTTTGATGTTATTCGCGCTTCTATGTATGTGTATTTAAATATATGCACAAGACGGAAACAGGAAATAATTTAAACTAAGCACGATTATAAACAGCTTTTTTTTTGTCGGAAATTTTAAGAAGCAAAGAGATTAAATAATTTGCAATCACCATAAATTTTCAATGGCAGAATAAATAGATAGCCTTAAGGTTCATAGTGATGCTGATGAAGTATGTTTCTGGTGATTTAGTTTATAAATTGGAAAGAGTTTCAGATATGTTAAAACACCGATTTATCATCCCTAAGTGCGAGTTTGCATCTTTAGATTGTAACTTTCAGATTTACATCCAGCCGCTATTGAGCAAAGGAGAGCTCTGCATGCATTGCAGGAGTTTTGGTCTGGGTTACATTTTCGAAATTTCAATACTTTGCAGTGACGTCGCGAGGTTGTTTTAAGAATTGTTTTTAATATTAAACCTATATTGTTGTCCCTCGGAAAGACCTTTCATAAACGTGAGTCTTATTCACGTGCCTTAAAGAAAGACGAGAAATTCTCAATCAATTTCCCAACGTGTTTGTAAGCAGAAACCCAACACCCATCTATTGTAGTTAACCAATTGCTGGGACCTAACCCAGAACCTCCCATTCCAAAGAATATGCTGCTTTTGCCATCAAGGTTTCCCCCTCACGATATACAAACAGGATTCATTATCTATGAAGAAAAAAAAAGTCCTTCTGAGAGCCAATATATTGTGGCCGCTAAAAGCCTTATATCAACCACTGTGCTTTAGACCTTGCTGGAAAAGACAAGGGAACTCAGAGGCATTTTAGTAAAGCGGCAGTAATGAATCCTTCACTTGAGGTAGAAATGACCTCCAAACCTTCTTCTTCTGGTGAAAGTCAGGAAGCTATCGCTAGCAAGACTGACTTTCTGACCAGATGGGACTGTTTCAGCAAGACCCTATCTGCTGGAAATGTCATACGCAAAAGGAAACGGCAGAGCATATCATTTACGAATGCGAGGATCTTGCCCTCCCTAGTTTAACTTCTTTAGGCATCATCCATACTAGAGAGTTACACCTAGACTCCATTAAAGGGTTATCGGACTATATTAATAAAGTGGGTGACCCGAGTAACTGGAACTTGGAAACATCGGGTTTGGAGTTAAAGTGGTACAAAATGCTGATAAAAGCAGAGGTGCCCCATGACATACAAACCCAACTTTCAGAAAGAAAAAAAAATAAAAAAAAGAACCAATGTGCTTGTTTCCCAGAGAAATAGAGGTAAATAGCTTGCTTTCTGTTGATGTCAATACTAAGCTGTTCACTGAATGTTTATTGTCTGCCTACCCCAATAGTTGCTTCCGGGAATTTGCCTGTGCCTGTCTGTAGCTATGGTAACACGACACATTCTATTTTCAATTAGAGGAATCGGAAGAGAAGCATCGATTTTGGCTTAATAAATGCTTTGAGTTTAATATAAAATACAACTGTAAATACCACCAATTCATAATACTCTCAAACCCCATTTGAAATGTTCAGATGCAGTTACTATAGCAACCACCACGAGCAAGACTACTTGGCAGGAGAATTCGTGGATACCTGTAGTGATTACAAATTTATTTTTAAATCAGATATAAAACTACCTTTCATGTGTAAAAAATTAACTACAGGAGCAAATAAAACAAACTTATTGAGACGAATGCTTAGGAATTTCTTAGTTCTTTGCATAGTGAGACGGGACTAAAGTCCTTGTTCATAGTAAGTAATCTCAGAAGACAAGCAGAGTTGATGAATTCTGCGCCTCTGGGATCGTAATTGCTTCTGGGTGGTAAATGTTTTAGTAATTGCCTTCATTTGTGTTAATAATGTGAAGCTGTCTCTTAGTATTTAGACTATTAGTGAATTTTGTTAATGATGTGTAACAATCTCTAATGGTTCTGTGGTGATTGTGAAAACGCGCTATTGGTGTGATTCGTATAAAACCAAAATCTGTTTCAAAACGTTTAACATGTTGTAGTTTATATTTATTATATATATCTCTTTTGCTTATTTCGAAACTGTTTTCACACACAATATCATATATACTTCACATCTTTCTTTAAACGAACTTTGTAATGTGAATTTTATAACTAAGACAGCCTTTATTAATGATAGTTAACATATCTAATAGTAATCATCTTGAAGAGGTTAATAAAATGAAGATATGCTATTCTATTATTCTAAATTTTTTTATTAACTAACATGACCACAGAACAGATTATGAGCTATTACTAATTTATTTTTGGATTTAAAAGTTCTTGAAACGAAATATTTTTCTTTTATTTTTTTCTAATTTAGTCTCGTTGAGCACATTTTCGCATCACGAGAATTTCTACTCAACTTCATTAAAGCTGCAATGGATGAAACTCCTCAGACTTATTGAAGTTAATAGTTTTCATCGACAACAAAGTGACCACAAAGCACTCAAACACACTCGTGAATGCTTTTAATGTATTCCAGGAAGAATGAAGCCACTTCCCTTCATCTGCAGTATTTTCCGCGAAGAAGAGAGCAAGAAAAATGTTGGTACTCAGTCTTGGCCTAAGACAGTTTCCTTAAAGCTATGTTTTCTTTTATTTTCTTCTGAAAATATTTTTACTTCATGGGACAAAATGATTGTAATAAACTTTCTTCTTGTTTATCCACTGTTGTTATAAGGCAGCTACGTAGTGTGTTGAACAGTTTGTGAGATTAAGCGACAATTTTAGGTGTTGACCTTAGCAGTTACAGCACTCTCAGCATTATCTGTTATCTGTTATGGACTCTCTTTCACATTATCATTGCATCCTTATTTTTTAATAACATAAATTTAAAATAATTTTATGAACCTTTATTTTTGAACCTGTATATTTTCTTTCTGGTAAAATTGTGGAACTTACGAAGTTAATCAACTGTGATAATATAAAGATACATATTTATTTGTCCCGAAATTTATATTCAGAGATCAAGTGAAAAATTATTCCTATTTACTAGATGCAATTTAGATATGAGTTACTGAAAATTGCAAGTAAACAAAACTAACGCAAGAAGTTGATTAAATCATAAAAAAGATAGAAATTATTTATATATTGAATAAAATTTTATAATTAAAACAGAATCTGATTAACGATTATTTTCTATAAAATTGTCTCATATTAAAAGGAAGAGAGTGTTCGATTTTGTTCCTTAAGGTTATATAACACTTTGAATAAGGCTATAGAGCCACGACTGCATTACTTGAAAAAGATTTGCTCTCTTGTTCAAAGGTTACAATTTCAACACCACATCTAATCAAAGATTACAATGAAGAGAGGGCCAATGCATACCCGCTTGTGTTGGATGCCACAGCAGTGAAATGGAAGAATGTGATGAGTAGGGTGCCAATTCAAGTGTGACGACGATTTGCTTCAATTATTTACTGTAAAACAACCAGATAAGGCCGTGATTTCGGCACATGGAATGATGTGAGTTGACTTCAAATGACACTACACCAAACCAAAATAGTCATCTATATTTATCGGCTTTGATTGAGAGTCACAAATAGTTGAAAACGTATTGCATGATACAACTTGTACATGATAGTGGCTTATAAAAAAATAAAGCCAAGTATTTTTAAGAACATTACCTTTAAAATGGATACTACACAAATATTACAGATGTGAATTTGCAAATCGGCTTACGATGGTTTTCCATAATTGTATCATCATGATTTTTATTAGTGTTATTTAACAGAGTACGAAGGAGGGCCATAAACATTCCTAACTGTATTTTGGAAGTATCTTATGCAGGAAATTTTACTACAAATAAATAAAGACGTCTCTTATTCTACACATGAAAGGATATTCAGTACTTGGAATATTCCCTTGACTTCCACCATCATAAAAGTCTCAAAATACCAGCATCCTTTGACTGTTTAGGAAAACATTTACAGCTTAGAGCTAGAAAGGCAACAGGAAATTGAAGTTAACATTTGCAAATAAGGATTCAAACGGTTTCTCAGTTTCCCATCTATATGTAGTATGAAATGATATTAAAACATCGATATTGATTTTTTCCTCTAGAAGAGAATGATTCGACATAGTTACTTGAATTTGAATTGAGAGGCATCCATGAAGGAAAATAATTCTTGATCAGCAGTAAGTAAAGTGCATATTATTGATTTCAATGACCTTAAAACTCATCTTTGCTGGGCAGTGTAGAAAGGAACCAGAATAACAATTTTTTAATGAGACAAAAAATATATTTAGTTATAGAAATGAAATTGAGTGTCTTCGATGGAGGACATTGTGAATGTGGCTTGTTATAGAATAATTTCACGATAAGTACTTTTCAAGTGTTTGTGTAAATGAATTCCCACCTATAAAATAAACTCTTTAAAAAGGAGCATCTTGAATACCGAAAGTTACAGATTTTTTCATATTTTCTAGAATTATCTATCAGTAACAGAAAATAGTTATTTTGGAGCACTGCTCCACATCCTCCAGAACAATTTTCTCCTGTTCTACAAGTTCTTTAAAATATACCCAGAACAATAGTTTACAAAATTTGTTTCTGGTGAAAATAATGTAGTTCAGACACTACGACAAGAAATTTATTCATGATTACCTGCTTCTAATATCTGTAGTCAGCTGTTTCTGATGGAATAAGAGCAATACTAATTGAGCAAGTAATGATAGATCATGTACACTTTCGGAAATAATTCATGAGAAGCTCCTGATCCGGAAAAGGAAACCATAAGTGAAAAAATATGAAAGAACCATTTAAAAATTTCAACATATGTAGCAGATGACTAATGTCTGTGGAAGATCCAAAAGTATGATAGTTCCAAACAGAGTATTTATTCAAACATAAAATTTTTAACTTTTGTTTTTGTCCATAATTAATTATATATTTTTATGAATCAAATAATATCCAACCACTCATAAGCTTTTGAGTCTATCAGATATTTTCATCTGTATATTCTCTGATTAATTTCAATAATATTCAAACACTTCCTCACACACGTAGATATTTTAAACCTTGCATAATTTTCAATCAAAATCTTTCAATTTTAATTAAACGTCCTTTTTATTTTATCATTCTTGTATAAGGAATTCAAAGGAGATTCCTCAAAGTAAAGAAATTTCTTAAAGTAAATAATTACGGATTTCTCTTACCTCTGATTCACAAAATATTAAGTGAATAAATAAAATCACAATTAATAATTATCACAAATATTCTTATTGAGGAATTATCTCTCAAATTAAAATTAGATGAAAAGCTATTATTCATTTTAATAAAATAGAAAACAAATATAGGAATAGAATCGCAATTTTTATTATCGTAATTCAGGCTGAACTTTTATTGCAGAAGTCCTTTCCCAAAAATCTTACATTTGTGGCTCCATCTATGAAACAAATTAACTACTATTCTAAAATATTGATGCCGGGAAAGTATTCTTCGTATTTATTCTTTTGTACATTTTTAAAGAATAATTTCTGCATAAATCATAGATATTGTATATTTTACGTTCAGCTAAAAGAACCTAAGTTTCCAAGGTTTCTTAAATACATTTTATTTGATAAAGAACGTTAAACTTTATTTTTTGTTTCACAATATTTAAGTGCTTAGATTTGTGAATTACGTAATTCACAAGTATAACAATGTTCAAATTTTTTTATCTGAAATCATCTCCTGTAACTAAAGAATTTTAAGACATTTGAAAGTTGGGTTTTTTTTAAATATTTTATATTTAGAATTTAATAAATCATGGTCATTATCTTTAAATGCGTAACACTTTCATGTTTCATGAATCTTGATTACTTGATTTTATGTATAGAAAAAAAAAAAACCTTCAGTGTTGTAGAGTTTATTGCTAATTACTATGTTATAATATTAAAAAACTTAATAATAGGATATAAGACCTCATTTGGACGACAAAAAGATGTCTTATGTAGAATAAAATACGGTGTAATAAGCATAGTTATTATAGTATGTGTCAATGAAATTAAATTATATGTATTTTGAATTTTTAATAGATTACATGTATAAAAACTATTAATAAATTATAATAAAAACTTCAAAATACTAAAAAAGGCAAATTTTAGTCAAAATATTTAAGAAATATTCAATTTAAAAAAATGCTGGATTTTATTTATAATTTGTTGAAATTGTTAATAAAATTTTTAAAAATTTAAAGACCTGTAATAAGAAAATTGAAGAGAATTTTAGAAAATATTGTCTAAAGGTTAAAATTTATAAATAAGATAAAAATATTAGCAGCCGAAAACAAAGTCATTTGATTATTTCAAAAATTTTCGCCGTTAAGTTTGTGGTTGATTTTCAATATCAGTATTGTCATTTTCACCCATACCCTTCAGTACAAGTAGCGTGTATATGTATATATAAAGAGACAATCACAATTATACCCTTGTGAAGAAGTCCTCCAAAGCACACCCATTCTACTGTAAACAAAAAAAATTGTGAAAGATGATTCGTTAAACCATTTTACTCTCTTCTACTTATCAATTCAACTATGTTTTATAAATGTGACACTACTGTTAACGACATTTGGCGTTATTATCTGTGAAAAGCGATTTTGGAATTGTTGCTCTGCCGTAAGTATTCTGTTTATGGAAAAGTTGCCTTCTAACCATAATTATCAACACTGGAGAAACGAATTTGTGCTGCTGCTGATTGATCTCGGTGGTCTCTTTTTCTCCAGCTATTTGGACATTAGAATCCGCTTCAATATACGTCCGTCTCTTTTACTGTGCTCTTCTTTCCGTCCACCATTTTATTTCGTGGAGCTTGTCTTGCCCTGCTGTGTGTATGTTTTCTCAAGTTTAGATACAGTACTCCTAGAAACGCCTAAGAGTTGGGATATTTCGTTGGCACTTGCTCTAACAAGACTCCTGCAATTTGTCCTCGTTTAAAAATCTGCATTCAATGCTATTGAAAGAGTATAAGATTTACAAAACTTCAGTAAAACTACTACATACTACCAGAACATATACATTTATATTTATAAAAAAGGTGGTAACTATTATAATAAGTTAATGTTTACAAAATGCATTCCAATATATATATATATGTCTCTTCCATTCACTCTCGTGTTCCTATTATTTCGATAATCACTAGTCATCTCACAATGCTTTCCTTTGAGGCTCAGGAATCTCTTACTTTCCAGGACTTGGAGAAGAAACTTGTTCAGAAATGGAGCTTATTCCATAAAGTCTTGTCCGTAACCTCATCATATTCGTGTAAATTAAGCGTGCAGTAGCCTAAGTGGAACAAGCTGGCTTAGCGTAGAATAAAGTATCCTATATTACTTCAAAACAATCAATTTTGTCATGTATGTATGATTAAAAAAATTTTTATCGTTCCAAAGAGTTAATCTGGCAATTATATCTGTTTTGTCTGCATTGCATTTTGTCACATGAGTCATCTCTATTTTATATCCATATGTGGATGTAGCTCAACTGTTTGTCTTATGGCCAGTGAATTAGTAACATAAAATCAATATTTCGTTCGACAACCTTTTACACCGATAGTCGCCATTATTCGCTTTAGCATTGAGTCTACGTCCTTCTGCTGTATTTTATTTCACGGGAATACCATGTACTGATTATGCAGCTTTCTAGATGGTGTAAATCAGATGGAAGTGGCGAGTGATGTCAGATCCACATCTGTTACCATATGCCTTAAATTTGAATAATTCTGACTCTAGGCAGCGAAATGGGTTAGGGCGTTGTTCTCACTGCAGGAAAGTGGTGAATTTGAATCCCAGCTTAACCGAAGATCCGTCGTGTTCGATAAAGGTGGCTGGATCATGTTAAATAGGTTTTGATCGCAATGCCCTCCGTGTTAAATGATACATCTAGGAGTGGCAGGTCAAATATCAGGCGGTCTTCCACTTGAGACCCTGCTGCTAAATTACGAAGACTCCCACCCGTCTGTTTTCAGTAACGAGTAGAACCCAAATCTGGCTAAGATGCAAGGAGTATGCTAGTATAACAACGTTTCTGGCTATGCTGTATTCAGAGGAGGTGTTAAAAATGAAACTGCAGAAAACCAATTTTGGAAATTTCTGTCACTATGTATAATTGCATTTATCGTCCATGAATTATCCGCCTTCACCAGAATAAAAATGCATTATTGTAGAGTGCACTTTGGCACTTCGAAGTGCATAGAATAACTGCCTAAGACTATTGCAAGATGTTTTTGTGTCCATTTCGTAAATTGCTTTCAATGAAAATTTTTAGTATAGAGAGTGGGGCATATTCAAGTACCTCAAGAAACCTGGGGCCTGATCAGCTACCAGGTGCGTCGGCAGGTGGTGGATCGCCGAACGTCCTGTAGGAATGACAGGATAGCCTTGAATATAGAATCAGAAGCCGCGAACCAGCTCCCGTAAACCCTGATGTTATGCGACCCGTGCCTAGGGCTATTTGGCACAGCGGTAATGGTGTCTTAACGGAGCCTCTAGTTCCCTGGCGAACTTCTAAAGCTTTTTTGCCTTGCCCAGTAATTCAGGCAATGCTGGGTGGACTGTTATATTACCTGAGCTTATTAATTGTTATCTTGTGGCTGAAAAGACACAAGAAACAACTAACCTTTCTGCATTTGCAGGTGAAGCCTTTGAAGTAGACCTTGCTGAAAAAGACAAGGGAACTCAGAGGCAATCTAGTGAAGGGGCAGCAATGAATCCTTCACAGGAGGTAGAAATGACCTCCAAACTATTTTCTTCTGGTGAAAGTCAGGAAGCTAGTCGCTAGCATGACTGACTCTGTGACCCACCCGATCCGGGACTGTTTCAGCAAGACTCTATCTGCAGGAAATGTTATACGCAAGAGGAAACGGCAAAGCATATCATTTACGAATGCGAGGCTCTTGCCCCCTCCCTAAATTAACTTCTCTGGGCATCATCCATACTAGAGGGTTACATTTAGACTCCATTAAAGGGTTATATCGGACTTTATTAATAAAGTGGGTGACCCGAGCAACTGGAACTAGGAAACATTGGGTTTGGAGTTAATGGTACAAAATGCTGATAAAAGCAGAAGTGTCCAATATAATACAAACCCAACTCTAAGAAGAAGACCGCAAGAAAGGAAACCCGGAAAACTCCGACGCACCCTTCCCGGTAAATGTGCATGCAGAAGCACAATACCTATCTCTATTTGTTTGACAGGGGCTGAGATCGAACATGGAACTTTCTTCTCGAGAGAATAGTATCCTAACACTATGCTACAGTGAATCCAGTGCAGAATGTATTTGATCACACAGTATATTTAAGTGTCTCGTGGCTGCTAAGTCTTCCTAGAGGAACACCAGGGTATCATTTCTAAGTTAGAAGAACATACTAGACACTTACCTAGTTCGAGTAAGGCAAAATGAATGTATGGATGTATAGGGCCCTTGCCAGGTTCGACATTCCATCAGGGCAAATAAGGTGAAGTGTGATTATCAGATTACACCATCCTTTTCCAACCCATGGATATTCAATGTCTCTTTTGACACCACAGCAAAGGAATTTTTGCATTTTGTGCAGAAATGTGCGACTTCCTCACAGGCACGAGAATATGATTTCTTATCTTCTACAATCTTCTGCTCATAGTTCAAGTTAAATTCTGTTGGGAAAAGTTTTGAAAGACAATTCTTGTTATTTGAAGCAGTGTTGCGTCTGTTCTGAAGTACCTTTATTTGGAGATGATGACAATCACGCTCTTCGAAAACTGCTCGAACCGCAGTTAAATTCTTTTAGAAAATAATTGAGAGTGACTGAGAGTTTAATCAGCATTTATTAAAATAAATAAAAAAATTTGTTGCAGCTAAATACTGAAAATTCTATTTAAATTATAATAAATATAAGTAGTAATACTCTTTTTAACATGAAAAGTTTTTAAAAAGAGGATTACTACTTACATTTAAGTGTTAGTCAGTTATTTGTTTCTAAGGCATACAATATACTTTTCCCCTATTAATAATTAAGGAAATTAATTTTCCATGAAAAGAAAATAATTAACCGTTAAAGAACTATATAGAATAACTTTAAAAATTACATTCGAGAAAATTACTTTTTTTTCTTTCTTTATGAAATACGAATTTATAGAGAAAGAAACATGAATGTGTCAACATCTATTCTGACAGTTCTGTGAAATAAACATTCATATTTATTTTACTAAATATAAGCAGCGGCAGCAAACAAGGCAAAATAATCCATTAAGAGAAATTTGCTTGATAGAGTTTATTTCCTCAAAATTCCTAAAATTCTAGGTTTATATTCTAAATTCTCGAGTAAATTCTGATGATTTAAAAATCTCCCAGAAATTTTATATTTCTACTCTTTGGACAGTATATTGAATGTAAAAATATAATTTTTGATCTAAATGATAAGACGATAATTATTATAAAGTAAATGACGTTAACACAGTTAAGAATATAATGAACCAACATAAAGAAATGCTTATACTGCATAATAATTTATGTTATGGAAATTAATAATGGGATTAGTTGTTATAAGACAGCTAAAATAAAAATATACATATGACTTTGCATGGAAAACTTAAAACTACTTTTAACGGTTAGCCAATTTTAATCATAATTAAAATTTCTAATATATTAAATTTGAAGTGTTAAGGAAGCCAAAGGCTTAAGATAAAATCAAAAATTTAAATCGTTCTTGACAATTTAAAGCAACCATAAAATGCTTGTCTTTTTCATTTTGCTTTTTCTTCTGTTCTACTTTCAACATGTTCAATTTTGGCAGCAATATCGCTAAAGATTTGAAAATTTGAAAACTAATTATTTAGAACAGCAGCTATATTTCATGATTTTTAAAACTTTTACGCCCAGAAGAAATTATAATTAAAAAATACTTCTTTATTACTGATGAATATCATGAATGGATTTTTCTCATCGCCAACAACATTCAGACATTCGATGGTGAACTTTGCTTCGTTTGCAGCCGCTAGAACAAAGCGATTTGAAGACAGGCAGCAAATTTGTCAACAATTTGGATGGACGACACAGTCTCAACACGAAGTGACGTAGATGAAACGTTATCTGACTTCATGGATATTTTAAATCATTGAGAATTGTAATAAAGTGGCTTAATCATTATCTCAACGGGAACTAAAAATATAACCAGTTTATGGTTAAAAAAAATGTAATCATTTCTGTTTTGTCATTTCAAACCTATCATTTTCTATACGAGAAATTTAGAATGAATAAATAAAGCATAATTTAAGTGATAACTAAATGCATTTTTTCTTATGAAAGAGATTATAAAATGTCTCTTGAAGCTGTATTCTCTATTATTCTGCTATAAATATCATTCTACATTATCTCTTATTTACGAATCTACTCTATTAAAACCCCTCAGGGGGTTTACCTTCTTTAGGTAAACACGGGTGTCACAATCCCGAGGTACCCTAGTGATCTGTCCTCATCTTTATTTCCTTTTCTCTTCTACTCTTCTGCTTTTTCTTCCTCTTTTCCCTCAGTGTGGTTGCCTCGTAAGAGGTTGAGGGCTCCCCTTGAGTAGCTTTCGCCGCTCTCTTGCTATTAGCTCCTCTTGGGAACTAAATCACCCACGCGTTTGCCGTGCGTGAAGACCCGTGTCCCTGGAAAGGAGGTCCTGGTAATTGAGGCCCCCAGAGACCAACACATTACTTTGGCCTCTGCTTCAGGTAAACGGGAGGTGTGTTGTGGTCCTCAGCACATCAATCGGCTTTATGGATCAAGCGATCGGTACATCTACTGGATGACTCGTTAAGGGTGGAGGCCACTTCAGGGATGTACTGTGAGCGTATAGGACCTGGCTAGCACTGATGCAGCTGATCTGCATCCCCTTGTTGGACTCGGTGGTGGCGGTGACGTCAGGTCCCGAAATTTCCAATTTAAATATGGAAACGAACATATTTATATTCTCTCCCACGGGAGCACACCTTATCTCTATTAAATGCCAAATTTTACATAATAAAACGGAAAGAGGGTACATTTGATAACAGTATCCCCTTTCCTCATCCAAAAAGCTATAACAGGACACAGTCGGTGAAGTGAAGAGCATTAGAAAACTTGCGTTCTGGCGATCTTAATGGTTGAAGTTGCTATTGATGCACAATTCAAGTCTGATCAAGCTATGAATTTGAATATGCTAGCTAACCTTGAGGTGTCTGTCTCACCCCATACAAACCTTAACTTTTCTCGTGGTGTGATATCCGCCAAGGATTTGTTTAACACGCCTACGGATGAAATACTAGAAAATCTTAAAGAACAAAAGGTCTGCGCAGTAAAACGCATTACTGTCAGGAGAGATGATAAAGTTATTAATGCTAAACATCTAATTCTGACATTTGCGACGCCAGACCTACCACAGCATATAAAAGCTGCTTATATGCATTTATCTGTTTATTTCCAAATCCTTTGCGTTGTTTCCAGTGCCAGAGATATGGTCACTCTAAAGCGGCTTGCAGGGGCAAACTGACTTGCGCTCGCTGCGCAGCAGTTGGCCGCGACAAATCGTCTTGTACTGCAAAGGAGAGGTGTGTCAACTGTAAAGGTGACCACCCCTCCTACGCTAGAAGTTGTCCTATCTGGATACTGGAAAAGGATATCACAACCACTAAAGTTAAGAACAATTGTTCATATCCCGAGGCGAGACGTGCTGTTACAGCACGTACACCTCAAGTTGGAGTTAGCTACGCAATTGTCGCCGCAAAAGTCACCAGAACGACTAGTACACAAACAGATGCTCTCTCACTACCGATTGTTAAATTACTCCCTACATCTGTACAGAGGCCAAAATCGACCTCCACATCGACTACCCGCAGAAAAGCTCCTATTGCCCGATCAAAGGGTATAAAGGCCTTAAAACTAAGATCTGCAAAGGAGGGCAATTCTAGGCCCTCCCTATCCACCCGTAAAGCCTTATCCCTGGAAGCTGACGCAGGGTATCTACATCCCTCCTACGAAGATCTGTCACTCGAGGAGATGTCAGATGACATGCCTTCCAGCTCCGGGAAAGGAGCTTTTCAAATTCAACAATAACTTCTTTTGTTTCTTGGAACTGCCATGGTTTGCGTTCACATCATGATGACATCAAGTCCATAATTTCAGCTTATAACCCCGCATGTGTTGCACTTCAGGAAACATTCCTGAAGTTCACCAATAGCTTTTCCATGCGTGGGTTTAAAAGCTTTAGAAAAGACTGTGGTGACGATGGTGCAGTGTCTGGAGGTGTTAGCATTTTAACATCCAACAACTATCCCAGCACTGCCCACCTTTTAAATACTACACTACAGGCTGTAGCTGTGCGAATTCACACATCATGCTTGTTAACAGTCTGTAGTTTGTATTTGCCACCGCATGATGTCATCCGCCAAGAGGAACTCATTGCATTAATAGATCAGCTGCCAACACCATTTCAGTTGTTAGGTGACTTTAACGGTCATAGTTCTTTGTGGGGAAATGATGATACTAATTCTCGCGGTCGGCAGATAGAGTGGTTTATTTCAGATAATAGTCTCTGTCTGCTTAATACGGACGAGAAGACCTACTTCCACATACCCACAAGAACATTTCATTCTCTCGATCTGGCCATTAGTTCTCCCTCACTACTCCCATTGTTAAATTTAAATGTAGGAAATGATCTGCATAATAGCGATCATTTTCCTCTCGTCAACTCCAAGACTGGAGGTAGTAGTGTAAGACAACGCTTACCTACTTACGTGTACAGTCGGACAGATTGGAAGTTATTTTCGCGATTGGCAGTTGTTTATGATGAAATGGTTATGATCGAAAATATTGATATTGCCGTCAGTAAAGTCACTGAAACAATTAAGAATGCAGCTGATGCATCAATACCTAAGAGTTCCTCTACACCACACAGGCGTTGCAAACCTTGGTGGAATGATGAATGTCAAAACACCTATAAGAAACAGAGGAAGTTATGGGGGCTATTCAGAAAATACCCCACAACGGAGAATCTTATCGCCTTTAAGAGAGCAAAAGCATTAGCTCGCAGAGCTCGTCGTCGAAGTCAGAAGGAATCTTGGTCTCGCTATGTATCCTCAATTACTTCTTCCACATCCAGTAAACAGTTGTGGAGAAAAGTGAAAGCAGCCAATGGAATCTACAGAGAATTTTCAATTCCTATTTTGAAATCGTTAGCTGCTATAGACTCTTCTCCTAAGGACATCGCTAACGTCCTTTGTGAAACCTTTGCTAGCGTCTCAAGCAACGACTCTTATAGTCCTTCGTTCTTAAGGACAAAGAGTCGTGCTGAGCGAACACCAATTCGTTTCAACCATGGACAAGCTTTGCCTTACAACTGTGAATTTCGGATGTTGGAATTGAAGAGAGCATTACAGCAGGCCCATGATGCTAGCCCAGGACCAGATGGAATCAGCTGTCAAATGCTTTGTCATTTAAGTCCAGATTCCTTGTTGAACTTACTTTATCTATTCAATAGAATCTGGACTGAAAATAAATTTCCATCACTTTGGAGCGAAGCAATAGTGATTCCGATCCTTAAGGCTGGTAAGGATCCTTCTGTTCCTTCACACTACCGACCAATAGCTATGACGAGTTGCTTATGTAAGACTCTCGAACGTATGACCAACGCCTGCCTCATCTATATCCTATAAATAAATAAATGTATCCATATCAATCAGAGTGGCTTCCGTAAAGGAAGGTCCACTCTTGATAATACTACATACCTGGAAACGCAGATCCGCAATCCATTTGTGCGGAGCAATCATCTCGTTTCCATTTTCTTCGACATAGAGAAGGCTTATGACCGTACATGGCGTTATGGAATTCTCCGTAGGATGTATGATTTTGGCTTTAGGGGTAATTTGCCGATATTTATAAAAAAACTTTTTGCGCTCCCGTGGTTTTAAAGTTCGGATAGGAACATTTTATTCTGATCATTTTAATCAAGCTGAGGGTGTTCCTCAGGGTTGTATATTGAGTGTCACCCTTTTTATCCTTCATATTAGCAGCATACTCCATAAATTATCACCTTCTGTTTATGGTACATTGTATGTTGATGACTTGCAGATATCTTGTGAAGGGTCTAACATGAATTTAATTGAGAGACAATTACAAACATCTGTTAATAAAATTGCTGCATGGTGTGCTGAGAATGGCCATACACTATCTCCTAGCAAGAGCAATTGTGTCCATTTCTGCAGGAAGACTAGCCTCCACAATGATCCCGTTATTCGTATAAACAACACACCTATACCAGTGGTCAGTGAGGTAAAATTCCTCGGAGTGATATTTGATCGTAAATTAACCTTTCTTCCGCATATATTATATCTGCGGAAGAAGTGCGAGCGATCGCTCAATATCCTCAAGGTGCTTTCAAATACATCTTGGGGTGCTGATCGCACGTCACTCCTCCGAGTTTACCAATCACTAATTTTATCCCGCATAGACTACGGTTGTGTTGTTTATGAATCCGGTAAGTCTTCTGTTTTACACAGATTGGACACTGTCCATCATTCTGCTCTGAGAATATGTTCGGGCGTATTCCGCATATCACCCGTCCAGAGTCTATATGCAATTTGCCAACAACTGTCCTTAGACCTGAGACGAATGCAGCAGTCTCTCAATTATTATGCTAAGATCATGTCTGACCCTTATCATCCATCACGTGCCATGATTCCTACATCTGCCCTTAAAAGACTCTATAATGCTCGTCCAAGGAGCATTCCACCTTTTCTCATTAGAATAAAATCTCATCTAATATTGTCTGACCTGCATGACGTTCGAATAACTGCCACAAATCGAACTTCATATCCACCCTGGTATGAGCCACAATGTAGAATAATCAATCCCTTTGCAGAATTCAAAAAATCCGACACATCTCCTATTGTTTTCCATCAGCTCTATTCTTATCATCGCTGTCAGTTTGATTCTTATCAACCTATATTTACAGATGGTTCAAAATCTGCCGGACATGTTGGCTGTGGAGTTCATATTGATAATATTACTCTTAGTTACAGCCTTAATATGTCCTGCTCCATCTTCACTGCTGAAGCAACTGCTATAATAAGTGCGCTTCAGTATGTGGGTAGTAAAGAATCGCATAAATTTTGTATTTACACTGACAGCATGAATGTATTAGAAGCTGTGGAGAATATTAATGTCAACTAGTCATCCTGTTGTGTCGCAGATTTTCGATGCACAGTCAGACTCTCTGAAGTGCAAGGGATTTGATATTATCATTTGTTGGATCCCAGGACATGTAGGTCTTGATGGTAACGAGAGGGCTGATGCAGCTGCAAAGTCTGCATCTACTCCACTTCAGCCTTCCGTTCCACTTTGTGATGCGAGAAAAGGTGTGAAAAGTTTTGTGCATAAACTTTGGCAGGAATCATGGAGAATGCAAGTCAGCAACAAATTGTATACCATAACTTCATCTCTCATTTCATTTCCAGTTTTACCTTTACGGAGTGCGGATGTTAAATTAACACGCCTTCGTATTGGACACACATGTTTCACTCATAAGCATTTATTCCTAAATGAATTAAAACCTTGGTGTGAAACGTGTGATGAACCATACACTGTGTTTCATATTTTAATTTCATGTTCTGATTTTAACCAACATCGTTTTAAATTTTTTAAGACTGATATTTTAACGATGCGGGATTTGCTGGGCGAACCTCCGCATCAAAATATTTTTGCATTTTTAAGAAGCATTGATTTTATAAATTATATATAATTTTAAATCAAAGATTTTAAAATAAATACTTTTGACAATTTTACAGATTTAGTTTAGCTTTTATTTTAGGTGTTTTAGATATAATTTATTCCTTTATATGTTGGGTGTTTGTCTATTTATTATTTATGTCAATCTTATAAATAATACTTATATTTTTATCGGAATTTTAAAAGTTGATTGGTTAAAAAAAATAGAAAAAATAAAAATTAAAAATAAAATAAATAAAATTCTGGCGCAACTTTTCCTTATTTGGACCTTGTACCATAAAACCCAACCAACCAACCAACCTACTCTATTAAAAAAATTTCATTTAAAGTTTAAGCTCCTTTTGACACTGCTTAATGGATAGCCTGACTTCTAAAAGGCAATAAGCCTAGCTTAAAAGGGAAAACTTCGCTCTCATAAGTATGAGTTCCTACAACCTGAATTTAAAATGAAATTCAGTTTTGACATCACGTGACAGTTAACACTGGAACTGTTATTAGAATACATTTGAAAAACTCATTTCCGAACCGGTAGGAACCCGGAGGTTTTTTTTCAATGTGGGAGGTTAAATAATCTGAAAAATCTGGAAAACTTTTATGCAATTACTTTAACAAATATGGATACAGAAACGCAACATTCCTTTTTTTTTGTTCAAATGAGGCTGGTTTCTAATCTGGTTCCTGCTGTTTCGTAAAACGCTGTCCCCCATTAGCTCGGTAGTAATAAAAGCTAATTTGCTAATGACTCACAACATAGATCTAATAACATGTTCAATATTTAATTAATAAACGCAGGAAAAAATTACTGTTTTTTACAATAATATTCTATTCAAAAGTTTAACAAAATTCTATTTAGTAGTCACATCAGAATAGAATATTATTCAGTACCAAAATGAGTTACTTCCTGATATTTAAATTAAACAATAAATAACACTATAAAGGAATATTATCTAACGTCAAAATTAAATATTATTTAACGTCGAAATTGAATGGGTCATAATATTTAAATACAATGTTAAATAACATTGTCAGGGAATATTATTTAACGTCGAAATAGAATATCAAATAATATTATATAATATCAAACATTATTATTTAATATTGAAATACAATATTATATAATATTATCTAGGTGGGGTCATTTTAACATTGTATAATACTGTCAGACAATATTTTATAATATTTATTTACAATATTGGCCGATTAACATTTGCTACTTGGGATGTTTTATTTTTAAAAATGTACGAATTTTCAATAAATTTTAAAAATGTTGAATTGAAATTTTTTATCATTCTTTTTACAAAATTTTGCAAATTATTTTTACAAATATAAGCTAAATTTTGCAAAATCATAATTTTTTTTAATTGTTGACTATTTACATTAAGTTAACAAAATAAACAACATAAGTAAAGTACATAAGAATATTATTTCTAATTAAAGAAAACAAATATTAAAGGTGACAAAAAAATTAAGATCTGAAACTGTCACATTGCATTTTTCAAAATTTAAAATCAGCAATATATTTTAGAAATGATAATGATGCGGATAATAATTTAATTTTAAAATCATTATAAAACATGCATTTCAATTCAGCACAATTTTAAATTTAAACACAACATATTTGTGAAAGATTTTTAATGTGATGTTTAGAGATGACTTGATGTGATATTTAAGTCCTTTTTATTCCCCTCTTTTATTTTATTAAAATAAAAGTAATTCAATTAAAGGTTGGTCTATCTTTGACTTTTTATTACTTTTGTAAATAAAATGTTATATACTAAAGTATTCCAGCAATTTTTTATAAGAAAATAAAAAAAAAAACGGGAGAGAAAACAGTTGTTAAATTATTCTGTGAAGAGACTTCAAGGTAACAGAATTAAATTAACAAGAAGTTAAGAGGCTTAAGATAAGGAAAAAGATTATGAAAAGTTTTTCTTACAGTTTCACAACATTGTACTTAATATAGCAATACAATTAAAATACATTTTCATTAAGATGCACCAAATAGTTTCTGTTCTGGCTTTCAGTTCTTTTGTAGGTTCAAATCCAACTTTGAAAGTGAATATTTTTAGTAGCTTGATAGATTTTATATTTAGTATGATAGTCACCCTGCGTTCGCTTTTGTCACACGATCATTAATTTGACCAGCCCTTCTTAAGTGGATTGCAAATTACTCTAAACATTGAGTAGAATCCACAAATTGTTGAAATAAATATTAAATAATTAAAAGAATTTAGCTGGAAGATCGTTTCTAAATGTTTTGGAATCTATTTTAAATTGTAGAGGCATCATTTATCTATTCCATATGTGCAAAAAGTAACTTAGACTGACAAAATCAATTAATGTTGGTAATTCGAATTACCAATATTAACAAAAGATTACTGACTGAGCCCAGACCTAAGAATCATTTGTTCAATTACGCCTCTTAACATTAATAGATCCTTTCTACTTTATGAATGACACTAAAAGTATTATAATTTTTAAAAAGAAATGTTACTATGATGAATTTTAATATGTAAACACTTTTTAAAAATAATTTTAATAAAAAAAAGTTGTATGATATTTTCCAAATACACCAAATATACTTCAGCAAGAACCTAGAAAATATTAAACTAAAATAAAATAAATGATAATAATTAATTTCAAGTGATTTTACATTTTTATTTTGTTTCATAGCATCCACATATTTTAATTTTCTGACATAAGAATTTAGAATTGCCTGTAACCGTGTTTGAAACTTTGTTGTTGTCTTGACTCATGTCAACACAATTGGTTTTCCTTCTGTATCGACACGTATGTTTAAGAATTTAAGCATGTTAACGATTTCATGTATTCTTTTTTAAATAATATTTTATCTATTTAATAATCAAAATTGTACTTAAATCTTGATTTGAAAATTATCTAATTTAATTTTATATTTCCTTCATAATTAATTTAAATATGAGTGATCCTGGCATAGGAAGCTTCTTTAGTTCTTTACCGTTTTTCACCCGTTATTGGTTTGCTTTATCAATAGCATTTCCTCTGCTTGCAAGATTTGGCTTATTGAGTCCTTATCATCTTATATGGGACTGGGAAGCATTTGTTCGACGATTTCAGGTAATTTCTTATAAGTTTAAATTACGATGATTTATCTTAACTGCATTTTGCTTAAAATTATAATTTTTTTTGAATCATAAATGCATGTGATACTCAAGTTATTATTTACTGTACATGCTACAGGGTAGATCCAAATGCAGCAAAAATATTAAGCTAAGATTTTCATCAAGCTATTGTACATGGAATTATTTAAATCAACTCCTTATAAGTGGTGATATAAAGTAAAGTGGAAAACTAAATTTGTTGTCTTAATTAAGGATTTGTCTGTTATACCTAGAGGTAGCGCACTTTGGTCTAAAATAAACAGTCCTTGGTTTTATTTCAGCCATTGTTGAACAATGAGAGATTGTAATATTTCTGCATGCTGATCTGTCTGGTTAGGTATTAAACAGTGCATCCAATTAGCCCTCATGTGTAAAAATGATTGTTGAGCAACAAAACAAGCCAAATTGCATTCGGAATTTTTCTAGGGGCTCTCCTATATAACATGTAAAGGTATTTGCATATTGGCATCACCACATCCAATTTTTCGCCAAACTGAATTAGTGCTATATGAAGATATTTGATTTCTTAATAGTACACGTGCAATAAAGTCTAAGATTTGCTTATAATTATATGATGTTAGTACAAGTTCATGTGGATACAGCACTAGAAGAAGAAAAGGAATATTATTTTGACACATCATTTAAAGTCAATATAAACTCATTTTTAACCTAAAATTGATTGAAATTTTTTTCAAATAAAGCATGTGAGTAATAATCTTTTGTTATTATGGTATCTTGATGTGCTCCTGTGGTGCCAATCCGGCTTGATGCAAAATTAGCGGTATTGACGTTAATACATAAATACTTATGAAAATATAGCCAGCTATTCATGAAAAGTTCAGGAATTCAAAGTTGTGGTGGATATTCAAATGCCTTACAATAGCTTTTTGATCCTAGGTTATTAACTTAGGTTTGCAGTGTCAAATTTACCTATTAGTAATCTCTTGATCATTTGCTAGTAATTGTTCTTCATAGTAGAAGTTTTCAGGTTGATCTCTAGCTGCAGTGGAACATTAAGTTATTTGTAATTGTAATAGGTTTTGGATTGCCTACTTCAGCCACCAGAAGTCACTTAATACAATATAATGCTTCATCATTTTGTGCTACAATCAAGTGATGAGTTTGACACTTAGAGTTATGTTGTCTTCTTTTACATGCATGCATGTGTATGTTTGGTTTATAAGGTTATCTTCTCTTGTGACACTCATACTGTTATAGAAAATTTTAGATTTTGAAGTCCTGGATAACCATATGTAGCAGAAATTAAAAATCTCTTAGATGAGATTTCATCTATCAATCACTTCAGTCAATTTACTTACACTATATAAGAGAAAAGTTCACTGTTTTAATTTTTGTATCACATAGCTGCTTTTATATTGCTTGTTAATATTCAAATAATTATTGATTGTGTATTTACAGATTTATATTTAGGACTGCAAAAATTATGAAAATAAGCTATATTTATAAATAAATGATTTATTTAATAATAGTGTATATGAATATAAAGTATATACATAGGTAAAAGTTCTATCAAATAAAAAATGTCAATCTGAGTATTATTTAAGTCAGTAGATTGATGACAATTAATAGGTTCTATCCATTGATAAGAAAGATGATAATTGTTTTAGGAAATTTATATCAGATACTTCAATTTCTGTTATTTTTTCTTTCTTTTTTTTCAATGATTTTTGAAAATTTTTATTGCTAATGATTAAATTATATGCTATAATGTTTTTAAATTATAAATTTTTAAATAATTTTATAATTACACTATTTATTTTTAATTATAATGTGTGGAATGTTTTTTAGAAATAAAAAAATATTTAATAAATACCTGAGATGAATATGATCTTATGTAGCCTTAATAAATCCTTATGTTTTAAGCTTTGTAATATATTAAGGATAGGAATTCCAAAAGAAAGCACTGTGATCAAAGGTCTATACCCTAAAATGAAAGTCCTTATTTAAAGAGACTAATAATTGAAGTGAAATTCATCTGACATTTAACAGGAATATTCTGCAGCATCCAAGGTTCAAATGAATGCTGACACAAGTGTTTAAACCTTTGCTGAAAAAGTTTTACTTTCAGATAGAATATGTAGTAAAATTTTCTCTATATATTGACAAGTAAGTAGAAGCATATAATATTTTCATTAAAGAGAGATTATTTTCTTAAGATGGCAGTGTTCTATTAGAAGTCCCACTGTTTTTCTTAAACAACTTCTATCACACTTTAGCAGCTCGTTTTTTTCTTTTACTGGAACAAATATTATTTAATAGCTTTGGTTGTCTTTAATCAGTGGCAATCAAAAACTGTTGTTTCCTGAAGAAATCAAATACACTGCTTCTGATGAGTGCTTTTGAAACATTTTCTAGCATTGACTCAGATCCAAAAAATGGGCTGTTGATTTAGCTTTCGCCACCTCATCACACGCTTCTTTAAATGCGCTTGTTTTTATGAACTCATAGGGACATGTAAAATAGTTCATAAAATCAAAAGTAACTAAAATAGAAAAATAAGTGTTAGATCTTAAAACTAGTGTTCTTTTTTTATACTGAACTGCCCCTGTGTTATAAATAAAATATTATTAAAAATTTATTTAGTTAACACTGTATAGGAAATATAAGTAAAATAAAGTTTTAACTAAAAACCAATTTATATTTTCATTGATTAAAAATTCATAAAGAAATCAGGAAAAAGTCTCAATTGTGTTAGCTATTCATTTGCTTGTTTTGCAGATAGTTGCAAAATTTTTTCATTGCTAACTATTGCTATTAGTTATAAGCAAATGAAGGCCTTAGAATTCTCCAATGAAAGTGTTGATCCTTGTTTCTCAGCCATAAAATTAAAAAATGAAATGAAATTTAAATAATAAAAAGATAATAAAAAGAAAATGCATTCAAAAGAAGCATAAAATAGAGTTTACATAAAATATTTTTCACAACTTTAATTTATAAATGAGAAATAAAATTATCACATGTATTGAACCATGTTAGAGACCAGTCACTAGTTCATAAAACCAGGATCATTCATAAATTTGAGGTTCGTAAAAACTAGAGTTTATTGTATTCCTTTAAAAAAAATTACTGTAAAATATTTTTAATGTGTAATTTAAATATTTTCTTGTCTTTAAAAGGTAATAATAAATCAATTTTATTATAGAATATGATAATTGATTTATTATACACTTACTTTACACTTTTTTATGAACTAATAATATTAACTAAAAATCAGAAATTTGTATGAATTTGGCGAAAAGAAACTAATATTAGTTTGAAAATTTAAGACAGTATTATTTATATTAAAAAATTCAGTTTCATTTAACCATAAATTTTTTAAGATGAAAAAATATTTTATGATAAAAAAGGAAGACTTATTGGTATTTCCCATTGAAGTTTATAATGTTTCTGTTTTTATAGAATGTGAAAAAATAAAATAAAAAATTTGCAAAATGTAAAAAATATATAATTAATTTTTTTTGTATTCCCCTTAAATTAATAACTTAAATCTATTTTTTGCAAAAAAACTTTTAAATTTTTAAATGCAGTTAATATTTTAAATCATATCTGTAAATCCTTTTATGATAAACCAGAAATTTAAAATTAATTAGCTTCTTCTAGGTACCCCAAATCTCACAAATTCTGTAATTTCTTTTTACAAGATTTAATAATAACTATAAAATGTTAATAATCATAAAATCTAGAAATACTATTATAAAAAAGTGTTATTCAAATTATCAATTGAAAAATGAAAATTGATATTATTAGAAGCAAATTGAATTTTCAAAATATTTTCCTAATGAATGAGCACCAGACTGGCAGTTAAATTATTGGCTTCCAATTCCAATTTTGTGTTTAACTGTTGTTTTAAATTCTTATTTTGTGGGATCAATTTCTGTCTCTTGCTTAACTATTTCTAATGGCTTAGAATCCACTTAAACTGTATATCTTTATCCAATGAGCCATGGTGTGCAAAAGTTAAATACAAAGTGATAAATCAAGCCGAGCTGGCAGCCGAATGGTTAGCGCTCTTGCCTTCGGTTCAACAGTTCGTGGGTTCGAATCCCACCTTGGGCATGGATGTTTGTAGTGGTTCGGAACCCACTTTAAACCGTAAGTCCCGGTCTAATTAGCCCTCGTGTGCAAAAAATGACCGTTGAGCGACCAACAAACCAAACCAAAGTGATAAATCAAATAAAACTTAATAACTGGGGGATTATAAAATCCCCAATGCCAGTCATTTCTTTGTTAATTCCTTGAATCATCTGGAAATTTATAAAAAGTCACCTTCCTTAATATTTTAAATATTTTTATTTTAACTGTTATTGAAAAAATGATGTGTGTATGTTTATTTCATAGGTTTGGAGGCCACTCACAGCAGTTTTTTATTTCCCACTGGGACCCAATACTGCATTCTCTTACCTTTTAAACCTCTATTTTCTGTACAATTATTCTGTGAATTTGGAAAGTGGTAAGTATATTTAAATTATTTTATTACATAAACATAAAAAAATAGTATATTTCAATTTTAATATTGATTTATATTTTGCTCTTAAAACCTTTAATAATATTGTGGTTTAAGGTATATCTTGTTGCAAAAATAAATAAAGATAAAAAATTTCAATTAGAAAAAAAGAGCCAGTGCTACTAAACCTTGAATGCTGATATAATTTGATGTGTTGTATAAATGATCAACAATATCGCATATAATATTAATGGAATGCATATTTAAATAGTGTAAAATAATGTTTAGAAGAATCTTCTAAATAGTTTAAAAGAAATTATCTGACAAGGAAGTAAGTCTTATTCTGATTTTGTAATCATTTTTTATCAACAAAATATCCTGACTTTGCTGAATTTTCAATCTGGTATAGACTGTGGGTTGAATCTTATTTCAGGTATGGATGGAAGGGGAAAGCTAATTAAAATTTGAAAAGAAAAATGTAAATGCTTGAAATCTATTTTATATAGGTCTCAATCGAATCAATTATTATGTATAAAAGTAACTAGAGCAGCTAATAAATCATAGCCATAATTCAATTTTTTGTGAATCTTTATATTTAAAATGTTTTCAAGTTTTACTAACTTATCTATTTCAAAATTTAATTTTTCATTAAATATCATTTTTTAATTCTTTAATGTGTTATTTTATCTTATTCAATTCTCAATAAAGTGTTATTTGATTCCTGCAAGATGTTTTAACTTAAAAAATGTAATTTAGAATTTTCAAAGATTGTTTGGATTATTTTGAGATTGGTAAGAGCACCTTACCATGCACCATGAATTGCGGGTTTGGTGAGATTTCCAGTTTTCGCGCCAAGCACTGCATAGTTATCTCGCTAGCCTAAGTTACGTCACTATGCGCAATATTTCGTTATATACTAAATACAGATCACACTCAAACTTTAATTTTGTAATCGTGCGCTATTTTAAATTTCAATTATCTAAATTTTCAATATTTCATTACAATTACTTACTACAGAAGTATTAAAATGCTAATAACTGTGGAAATTTTCCAAAGATTACATAATAAAAACATATAAGCTAAGTATCTTGCTGTCTGCAACGGGTGACATACGAGAAATGAAGCTAAATATCTAATGTAAACATAGTGCATTTTTATGAAAACTTGAATTTTGATTAACCAGACAATGGCATCCACCTTAAAAAAACTCCTGTGTAGCTCAATCTATCACAGAGACAACCAGGCAATAAAGCTAAATCTATAGCATAAAGTACATTTTTATGAATAATTAAATTTTAAACCGGACAGTGACACCCACCTTAAAAAAAAACACAGCAGTGCAATCTGGCTTTAATTTAATGCAGGCAATAAAAATAAATCTGAAATGTAAACAAAACATTATCAAAACTAAATTTTCAAATTAATCAACTTTACCTCATGCTAAATAAATTTAAGCAACAATACATGAAATATTTATAAACAATATACTTAATATGTAACACAAAATATTACATGCAACAGCAATATTAATTAAATACATAAAATAACTCACTTGATCATTGCTTACAGAATCATCAGTGCAGTTATGCCACGATGTTCTCCAAGAGATTTTTTGGCAATATATATTCCATTAGAAAAATAATTCAAAATGAGGAAAACAATATGAAAATAAATTTATTTTATAAACTTTCTAAATAATTTTTTTCTTAAGAAACTTAAAACAAAAAAATTCACTGCAAACTAATATTCAAAAACTTAACTTTCAAAAAAATTTCAAATCATAAACAATAAATTGTTCACTTCAAATGCTTCAAGGGTTACTAGCACACAAAACATATTTCACACATGTACACAATCACGTTATGTCATATTAACAGTTTTACACTAAAATCAATTTGTTAATTATGATACCAGAATTCAGTCATAAATTGAAATATTTGTAATTTAAAGCATCAGGTAATGTAAATGTGAAAACTAAAAAAAAAAAAAAAAAAAACCAACAATAGAAAATAGTGTACAGTAATAAAAAAAATTATTATTGTCAAACTGACATGGGAAAATCCATTTTTTTCGTGTTAACTGCTGCATACTAAATGTTTTTATAAAATAGCTTAGGGAAAAAAAATTGCTTAGATAAACTAAATTATATTTCTTATGCAACAATATATACATATTTTTTGTAGTTGATATTATTCTGGTCTATATCATACAATGTATGCTGCACATTAAGTATTCCTTAAAATTGAGCTTTCTCTCTTGGATAAGGAGAATTCATTAATTGTAGTAAGAAATCTGTATTAAATAATAACTACCTAATGAGAGTTAATTATGTACATAAATTATTAAAACTTAGAAATAATTTTAGAGAAAACAAAAGTAAAAAAGAAGTAAAATCTATACAATTTGTTTTAAACTTTCAAACACACATTTATTTAATTATCAGATATAAAGCTGTATTGTTTAGTTGAAATACATCAAAATTGCTTGAAAGTACTGAAAAATATAATTGATAATCTAAAATTTTTATAAATTTATTTATGATAAATATAAACAAGTGTTACAAATATGTAAAATCTTTCAGTTATTCATTATTTCAATGATATTTTTCATTTAATCCTGATTCATTTTAATCTGTAATAATTATTAAATGTATTTAAATAATTTTTAGCATTGCGCAATTTATTCTTAAATAGCAGTTTAGTTATTGAAGCTGAGGAATTTGTACTTCAAAACAATATTATCCTGAACACATCAAAATTACCTCTATGAATTCATGCTAAATGAAATAAGGTATTTTTTAAACTTATATTTACGAATTGAAAGCATTATAGGAATTATATTTGCCTGAGTCCTTGGTTTTAGTTATTCATAGAATGCAGCATATTGAAAATAAAGCTGCAATATTTAAATTTTTCTTTCATCAGAAATTACGTTGAATTTATATTATTAAAAACACATATTTTATGTCTTAAAGTCATTTTTCTGTAAACATTTGTTTTAAACTTTAACCTATTTTATGCTCTTTATTTTATTTAAAATAACTTTTATGTTTATCAGTTTTTGCTACTTCAATTTCTTTAACAGCCTATATAAACTCATTTTTCATATTTTGTTAATTTTCTTATTTACAATATATATACAATTATTTATTCAATAATTTGAAATATATTCTTCATTTCTAGATGATGTGAATATTATAAAATTATATATATAATTGCTAAATAAAAATCCTTATTTTTTTCATGTGATGCTTTTTTATTCGAAATATCAGCTCTTAGATATCCGCATCACTACAACCATTTTTAATCTTCAATTTCTTTTCTTTTCTTTTTTTCTGTATAAGAGGGGAAATTTTCAATTGATGAAATATTTAATCCACTCCCTATTTAAAAAATATTATGGCAATATCATATTCCACTTATTTTGCATGTAAATTGAATTATAAGATTATCTGCATTAAGAATATGTAAATATCAAAAAATATCATTGGTATCATTTGATGCCTAGTTCAGAATATTTATTCTATCACATGCTAATTAATTTAAGTTGCATATAAATTCCTGTTGTATCAGAACTTTTAAAATATGTATTTAATCATATATTTAAAAAAATATGAATTTATCAAATTACTTTGAAAGATGCATAGATGTATATGTATGTATGATTCAAATTCTTGTATGTATCTTTTTTATTCAACTATAATTCCTAGAGGATGATCCTAAAAAGCAAATATTAGAAAATAATTATTTTAATGACTAAATGATTTTGAATTAGATATTTCATTAAAATCTTCAGGCTTTCATTTCTTTTCATTTAGTCTTTTATTCTTCATCAAGATTTGTATATTTTTTCCACTATGAATCATTGTTTTTATTAAGATATTTTTTGTTTACAAAGGAAAATTAGAAAAATGCACTAAATTATATATAAAATTGTAATCATAATTATTATTTCTTGTTTTTTCTTAAAATTTTTGTGGAGTATAATGCATAAAAATGTTTTGTAATAAATTACATAGGTAATGTTTATGACAGATTTTATGCAGATCAGTATTAGTTATCTTAATTTTTATGATCATTGCAGGACTTTATGGTGGGAGACCGGCCGATTACTGCTTTCTGCTCCTTTTTAATTGGTTTACTCTTGTTGTATCCTTATAAGTTATGGCTTAAATATCATTAATTATAAATTTTGTCTACCGTCTATTTTTCTGCTTCTTGAATAATTTATATTATTCAAGTGGTTATCAAATATGTATATAAATGCTAAAATGATATCCAAATTTTTGTATTAATTGAAGAACAAAACAAATGAAACCAATTAAACATTACATTTTTTTATGCTTTTATGATTACAAAATAGTAACATGGGGAAGTAACTTTTACTTTAACATACTGTGGTTTTAAAATTGTGCATTTGTGCTAAGATATAATTTGAATAATTTCTAAACCATGCTGCCAAGCATTCATGAATGATATATTCAAATTGATAAAAAGGTATGAAAGAAATTGTTTGCTTAATCATTGCTATTCATGATTGTAAGTCATTGAAGTACAAACGCTTAAAAAATGCAAAACTGTTTCTAAGAAGAAACCACTTTCTAATATGGATTTATGAACTATGCTTAAAGTAAAAATCATCCTTTTTCATATTTTAAATTTGAATTAATTGGAAAAGCTTTGATATAAAATAGACGTTTAGAAGCATTAATTTGTAATACTTATGTTTTGAAAATGATCATACATATATTTTAAAAATATATATCCATTTCATTTTTTAAGTTTCTATTTCATATAATTTCTTAGTTAAATTGTCTGAAATAAGTTTATGGTATAGTTTTACAATTTCAATTAAAATAATTAATGGAATTTGTTTTTTAAAATTTTTTAACTACTTTCATATATAAATCACATTATATTGTAGAATTTATAACCACTATCCTATAATTTCATATTTTATGCTTGGATTTTATAGCTTTGCCACTATGTTATAAGTGTTCAAAACTATGTTTTTTTTTCCCCAAAAAGTATTTTTTGATTACAATTCATACTTTAGACATTATAACTAATATGAGTAAGCAGAATATAACATTTTTATTTATCAAATTCTATGAATTCTTACTTGAAAATATGACTATTTTACTGACGTAAAATATTCAGAAATTTTCTGACAATATATAAGAAATAATAAATATTAAAAAAATATATTTAAATTAAGTATTATTTAGAAACAAATTATCAGACCTGGTCATAAATCTCTTTGAATTCTTCTTGTTAGAAACAAATGCACATATTTACACTCTATAAATCACAAGAACAAACAGATTTTTGTTTTATGAAATAAGAATTTAGCCATTTTTCTAATTAATGTTTTGTATGATGCTGATTATATTATTATTTTTAACATATAAAAGAAAGAATGTACAGACCTATATTCATGTGATGCATTAAGCTCAATCATTTTCCTGAAAAATGAACATTTTATGTGGTGCAGAAATTACTACTAATTGGACAGTTAAAAGTTTGCCAAATTCTTTTCTTGAAGAATAATAGAAATTCTAGAGATATAATCTCACATAAAAGTATAATAAACACTGTCACTAATTTTGGAATTATGTTTAATTTTTTAAAAACAATATTGTAGGAAAATTATGTCCCTCAATTAGAGATATAGAAAGTTTTAATGCATTGCAATGCACTGTTTACTACCGTCTGAAGAAAGTGAATTAAGTTAGGAATATGTAACTTATAAATTTCATTATTCAGTTAACAGGGACAAGAAAAGTATATGTTAATCAGCTTAAGTCTTCTTTCAAAGGAACAAAATTAAACTTATTTTACACTGGATTACAGTAAGTGATAAAAATGGGTAGACTAAGAAAGTATCCTCTAAAAACAACAGTAATTTGATGAATCAGTTCCAATCAAACCTTAAAATTGACATCCATGATAAAAATATTTTATTTTTGAGTTGCTATTATATAATATATCATGAGTAAAAAAACTTTGTGAAGTCAAATTTAATGATTTTGCAGATAATATTTTTGGCGATTGCAAGAAGAGGTTGAAAGAGCTTGCAACCAATAAATAAGTCTTCTACTTCTCATTCACAGAAATGCCGTTCTTTTACATGACAATTCATGACCACATTTATAGACATGGTGACTTAAAAGAAATTCTTAAGTTTGGGTCACCTGTTTTTACACTGTCATCTTAAACTTTGAATTTTATTCTAGCAATAATATCCAGAGTGTATAGTAGTACTGCTTTCCTGTTTTTTACAAAACTTTAAAAATAATTCTAAAAAGTATGCCAGTCAAGTTGTAAAAAATGTCTCCCAATCCACATGAGCCACATTTTACAGGGAAAAAATTGATCAATTGCCAGGAAGATACAAGTTCATTTATAGTTGTAGTGAATACAGAATTAATTTTTATAAAAACAAAATAAATGTCTGATAAGGAAATGGAGATTATTTATTACTTGATGTAAAAAGAAACCTATGCATTTTAAATTAAAAGCTTGGATTTTAAATTGATATAAATATATTAAATTTTTTTAGGTATTTATAATAAAATATTTGAGTGAGCAGTTTTATATATAATTGAATAGTAATCTTTTTGTTTTAATTAAAATCTAAAATGCGTTTATGTGTAGCTTTCATAAACTTTTTTTTTTGATAAAGTGTTTACATGTTTATCTAATAAACTATTTTGTATAAAATCTATTGTAGCATGGAAATTTTTACAAATTATGTTTCAATTTTTTAATGCTTTTAATTTGGATTCAATCCTTCATAATTTTGAAGATTGCTGGTACAATCCTCAAAGTTCCAGTAAGTTGTTTTATGTATATATATATAGAATAAAAAATTTAATCTTTCAAACTAATTCCCTCATATTTATAGCTTAATATTATTTATAAATTAAATAATTTTCTTTAAGCCTGTAAATATTTATAGTTTATCTGAAACAATTTAGACTTCAGCATGTGAAATTGCATTTTGTGATAAAATTAGCTTACATATTAACCTTTTTGTATCAAGAAAAACATGTTTTTAAAAATAATCCTGACAATTGCCAGTCTTTTTTCTTAATCATTCATTACAATATTAGAATTGAATAAATAAAACTATTAAACTAGACTATTCGGTACTTACACATTATTGCAACCATGCCAACTTCTAGGATAACTTGCCAAATTGCCAATCCCAATATCGCACGCATCTAAGACGCTGAATTAGCAACCACATGCTTCTTTTCAAGTTTCCCCACTTGCCACCTTTCTCAGCCTAACCATTCGTTGAAAATGGCAATTTTGAATACTAATATGCAAATCTGGAATTTACTGAATTCTGGAAAAAATGCCATTACACTTTTACAGAAATATAACATTTTACCAGACATTAGGAAATGTACCAACTCTCACCCGATGAAGCTTTATTTTGGAAAACATTTTTTTGGAAGTGCAACATTTCAACTTGTAATCAACATGCGGGAATAAGAAGTGGAAATTGATTTAAGATAAGCTGTATCCCGTTATTAACAGCTGTAAGAGTCATGTATTACTGGTGCTAAGAATTAAAAAAAGTCAAATTTTATGATGATTCATATGGCGACAAGACCAAGAAAACGATAAAAAAATTGTTTTGATTCTATTCTAAAAACCATTTTGCAATATTTTCCACCAAAATGGAACTGATATATCATCAAATAAAGGTAAGAATTATACAGACAAAAATTACTTATTATTTTTCTTCATATATTTGTTATTTTCTTTCATACTGTTTCTATCACGTTGTACTTTTCAACTATGTTTTCCATGCCTCGTCAGTGTATTCCAATTTTAGAATTGGCCTGGTCTTATATAATGCCGCCAATATGGTTGCAATAATATGTAAGTACCGACTTTTCCAACTCCACTTTTAAGTTAAAATGTTCAAATTTAGAAATATCCATATTTTAGGATATTGGATAGTTTTTTGGTGACTTATATTTTTAAAAATAATTTTGTATACATTTACGTTATTATTTTAAATTACGTTTTATTTGTAGCTTTTGATGGAACCGATGATTCTCAGTGTGTTGTACATTTGGTGCCAATTTAATAAAAATGTAGTTGTAAATTTCTGGTTTGGAACCCGAATGAAAGTATGTTTTATGTTTTTTTGAAGCATAATAAATTCAGTAAAAGATTATCTGATTTATTCTTTCAATATTTTTTATGTATAATTTAGCATGGAAATTTAAATATCTAATAATTGAATAAATATATCTATTTAAAAATATGTATATATTAGATATATATAAAATGAAATATCTAATAATTGAATAAATATATCTATTTAAAAATATGTATATATTAGATATATATAAAATGAAATATCTAATAATTGGGAAGTAATTGTTTTAATCATTAAAAAACCTTTTTACAATTCACTGCAGCTATGATAAAATACTTAAAAAAAAAAAAAAAAAAAAACTGTAGCTAAGAATATAGCCATTAAACACTCATATCTCAAGATATGAAAATTGAATATATTATGAATCCAGGGCATGAGTATCAATGCTTTATTTAAATAATAATGTTTTAATTTTGCAGAAAAAACTCTTGAAAGAAGAATTCCTTATAATTGATGTTGTAGCAGGAAGCACATATTATTAAGAATAGTTATTCATCTATTAATTCAGAATAATTGGTACTTATGAATCCTTTAAGTCGTTAGTACTCAAGTTTTTTATTCAGCACTTGTTTATCTCAAATCTTATCCTAGGTTTCTGATGATGCAGAGTCCACTGTTTAGGTGATTAGACTAAAATCTACAGTTGAACGATAGATTGTACTCTCTCTCTTTGTATAGATCTTATCTACAAAAAATGCTGGTTTAGTTATGAGCAAAGCAAAGCAAACCAGATTGATTTTTAAACAATGAGTTATGCATTATAATGAAAAGAAAATTATTATTAGATTATTTTTATATTGCATTAAGATGTTTTATTCAATCAAAGCTGTTGACTACCAAAATTCACAAATTGATAAATAAGAAAATTTTAGAATTGTTTTTTAGCTGTATATAAATTATAGTTTCTGTCATATTTGATTTATTATTTTTGAAGGACTATTAAAAAAGGCATTTGGTTATAAATTATTAGTTGATTCCCTGTTTTGTAAATTTAATTATCATTATTTATATGAAGTTACTCACTTTATACATTACTTACTGGGCTTGGCAAATTCTAGAATATGTTTGGAAAACTGACAGCCTAATGGTAATTGTTCTAGCTTTTGATTCAACAATTCATGTGCTTTTATCCCTTTATAGGAATTTAGTTTGGATTTTATTTTAAGTTGTAGGTCCTAGTCTAATTAACCCTCATGTGAAAAAAATGACCATTGAATGACAACCAATTTAGAATATGTTAAAAACTAGCTTTTTCTTTATAAATGGTAGTTTGAACATGGTCATATACAAAACAGATGCATGCATGGAAATAAAGAGCAAAATGATATAGATACGAGGTATATCCAGAAAGTAAGTTCCGTTTGGTAATAAAATTAAATTGTGTTTAGATACAGAAAAATTATTCATTGCACAAAATTCTAAAACTCTTAAACTACTTTTACACATAACTGCCGAAATTTTGCAGGCATTTGTCATAGCGTGGCACAAGTTTTTATATACCTTCTTCATAGAAGTTTGCCCCCTGTGTCTTCAACCAGTTGGAAACGCCAAGGAAAGACTTGAGATGCAAGAACAGATGAAAGTCGCTAAGAACGAGGTCCGGGCTGTACAGAGGATGGTCAATTCCATAGCGAGAGCACAAATTGTAAACTTGCTGTTTTCCTGGATCTTGTCATCAATCGCGTGAACCAGTTCTTTGGTAAAAAAAAAATGGACGCCCACTTCATTCTTCATCGTGCACTTCACTATGTCCTTCATTGAACTGTCGGACCCATCTTCTTACCATAGAATCACTCATCACATCTTGTCCGTAAACTTCGCAAATTTGCTGATAAATTTCAATTGGTTTCACTTTCCTAGCATTCAGAAAATGAATCACAGAACTGATTTCACAAGCGGCAGGTTTTTCAATCAACACCGACATTGTAAATAAGCACAACAAAGCGTACGTGGCTGACAGCGATCTCAAAATGGCGCACGTTTCTTATCCTTGATACAGATCGTCTACCGCGCATGTGATGAACTGCGATCACAGCGCTGCAGCAGAGATAAATTGAAACAGAACTTACTTTCTAGATATACCTCGTAACTTAAGTAGTAATTTATTAATTTTTAATTTGAAGTTTGATTTCAAATTAATAATTTTTAGCCTGCAAAACTTAAGAATTTTCTATACACAAACTGAAAATGTTTAGAGTTATTTCTAAATATTTAATATATAGTTTATATAATTTTTAATAAATGTTTTTCTTATAAAAAGGCGTACAATTATTCATTTGGAACTGGAAATTTGAATAAATGCAGTTCACTTATCTGGATTACATTAAATATTTTATTTGATTATTATTTGGCTGATTGAATAACTAATGCCACTCAACCATGTTGAGACATGGCTCTCCAACAATTTGACTCTAATCCAATTTATCTCCAGCTATAATTTCCCAAGTTATTTTTAAACTATTAATGTTTCTTTCAACTTCACCTATCCATCCTTTCTTAGCCAAGCTGGCGCTCTTGCCTTCAGTTCAACAGTTCGTGGGTTCGAATCCCACCTTGGGCATGGATGTATGTAGTAGTTTGGAATCCACTTTAAACTGTAGGTCATCGTCTAATTAGCCCTTGTGTGCAAAAAATGACCATTGAGCGGCAAGCCAAACTATCCTTTCCTAAGTCTTTATTATTTTCATTGCCTTTAATGCTAGTTTTTAAAAATCTTGTGAATTGTTTGTCATTCATTTTCAGACATTTCAAATGCAAGTTTAGGATTTCATATAATTTTAGTATTCTGTTTTTCCTTAAACAAGCTCTTAATTTTGGTTAATTAGATAATTTCAACAAATAAAACTTTAAATTATGTATTATATTTATTGAAAAGAGTGAAGCAATTGTAAAAATTCTTGTAGAATGCTAATTAATAATTTTTTAATTTTGTATTAAATTATCTAGTTTTTATTACTTTTATTAAAGTTTTAGCATTAATGTATGATTAAAATATCTTCTACAATGAAAAGTGCTTATTTTCAAGCAGTTGTACCATTTTGAATTATTTATTAAATCATACCTTAAAATAGAAAAATATAGAAAATAAATATTACTACACAGTAATATAAAACATCGTTATGTGTAAGCCAAATTTTATTTATAATTATAGATCATGTTGTTTTGGATAAAAATTATGCAAGCTGAGATTTGCTTTTTTTGTATAGGCTATATATTTACCCTGGGTTTTATTTGGATTCAACTTCATTCTGAGAGGAGGGTAAGTCTTGAAAATTTAGTTTATTATTCAATATTGTTTTAAGCCTTTTTATAGTCGTTAAAATAACTAGCTGTAGAGACCCAACATATTCATTCAAATTTTGGTTGTTTAAATATTAATGCTTTATTTTTCTATATTGTATAAAGCAATAGTATTTTCCAAAAATCCATTCAAGTAAGATACAGCTTATCTGTAACATCTAATGATGGAAAATATGTAGAGTGCATTGCATAAAAAAATCCTTTGCTAACAGTGAACAAAAGTTTTCTTAAATGTTCAGTTCAATTCTAAATTTTCCAGACATTATAGTAAAAATATTAATATATTTTTTGATTCATTTCTTTAAAATTTTAAAATTTGTCATCAAATAAGTATTGTAAACAATTTAAAAATTTAGAGAAAATTATGTAATTCATGGATTTATACAGTGAAAATTATATTTATTTAGAATATTTTAAACAATCAGAACTCAAGATTTTTCAATTCTAACAAAAGGAAAGTAATTAGAATTTATCATTTTTGGAGATATGTGAAAGTTTAATATATTCAAAGGTATATTCTTTAAGAAAAATATTTTTTATTAAATATTTTAATAATTTAGTTTTATTGTAAAAAAAGGTTATAAATTATTTTAATCTTACGATGGTTTGATTTATTGATTTACTTAGATTTCTAAGGAGAAATTTAAAACTAACTATGCAGAAAATTAAATGATAAATGTGAAACAATATATATTTTAAATTGCTTATATAAAAAAGACTAATAAAAACTATTTTTTATGGATATATTACATCATCTATATAATTATAAGTATATACAAATCTTCAGATTTATCCTTTTTAAAATTAGTTTTATTGATGCAATATTATCCATTACTCATCTATTTAAAAATTAGTTTAATAAAAGTTGTTTTAAGCATAAATACAGAAATAAGTGATTATAAATATTTCTCTTTCTTAGTATTGGGTAATTTACATAATAAAATCTATTCCATATATAATTAAATGAATATTTCAAACCAAAAAGGAATTCTGATGTTATTGAATTGAATATATCAAACAATACAATCATTTTAAAAATGCATCATTTTTTTTATATTATTCTTTTAGTTAGACATACTTGTATTTCATTTTTGTTTACATTAAAAATAAAAGCCAAATATTTATTTGGCAAATGGTTAATATAGAAAGTGCAGACCTCCTTAAATTCCTTATTTTTCATCATGCTCCTTGAGTACCTATAAAACTTCTATAAAACTAAGATTTTCCCATAAAAGGAAACTCTCAAACAATGCTTTAGGAAAAAAAAATCATCATCTAACAAGTTTCGGCATGTTCTGTCAAGGTTTTTTATGGTCATAAAACTGATAACATATGGCAACATATTCATGGGTATGGTTTGAGATAATATGATCATTTGAAGTGTACTCCCTTCAAATGATCACATTATCTCAAAATTCTAACAATTCTGAAGAGTTATCTATACTATGTGTAAATTGATTGTTGACATAGTGTCACTTAAACAATCTGGCACATGTGCATAGCAGGTCATTTACTATTGAATGTACAAGCAAGATTCAAATGATAGTAAATGAATCATCGATAATGTGGTCTACTATTTCAAACTTTTTAAAGTAATTAAATTTAAGATTACTTAGTATTTAAATTAATATCATTTTTAAAAATATTTTGGGCGCCTGTAATGTGTCAAATTTAAAATATCTTCATGAGTTTGAAAAGTATAAAAAAGTTATTTCTTTCAATGTAAAAATGGCACTTGTTTCCATTCTTTATTATTTGAGAGAAAATCTTTATTGCTGCAAAATTAAAATGTTTTCAAATTCCTTGGCAAAGATGCCAAGTTTATTTGATGGATCAGTGCAATAATCATGAACTACAGGCTATTACACACATTTATCAGTATTTACATTTCCCATGCAATGTAATTGATTTAGTACTAAATGAGTGGATGATTTATCAATAGGTTAAAGACAATTTAAAAAATAAAAGGAATTATTATTTAGTACAAGTGTCGATACCTTCTGAAAATTTTTGATTTGACTCTTTGAAAACTCTTAGAATTGGATTCTTGGAAATCTGTATGAACCCTGTTAATAATATAATAATTAATGGCTACTTTATTTAATATCAAATTATTAAGTTAATATTTTATCTTAGTATTTTGAAAGTGAAAAGTTTCTTTGGATATGTACTTGTATCAGTAATTAGCTTAATAAATATACTTAAAAGTTTTCAAATATTTTTAACCTAAATCATATGATGAAAAGAAAATGAAATTGATTTGCAAGTTTTCAAAACATTGATTTGGATATTAGATCACAATACTCTTTAATGAAGTGATTGCCACCTAAAACTTAAGTCTTATGTATTACAATAAGCACTAAATAATATTCAGTACATTATTAAATTATATTTTTAACAACTTTGTAAACATAATTTTAGAACAGGTTTCATAAGAAAAGGCTGAGTACTCTTTTGTATGTATTAAACTATATTGCTCTAGATGAACAGCTAAGATTTTTTTTGAAAAATAATGTAAATTCATCTCAGAGTTTTCAAGATTTTTAAATTCTTTGCTAACAACACATTGAAAATTTTTGATATGTTGTAAAATTTTTTGGATTTCACATGGATGTGTAAAATATTTCTGAAGTTGAAAATAAGTTAGTACTGAATAAGAATTTTCCTTTCTAAAATATTTACAACGAAAGACTTGTTTTGCAATTTAAAACATGCGATCATATATTAAAAATTTATTTCAAAATGCCTCCTCCATAACTTACACAAATTTTAGTATGTGTCCAAAATTATTAAAATCACTGTAAAGGTTATTTTTGAAGTGAATGAAAGCAAATTGAAAGGAAAAACTTAAATTATGTCATGAAATCATAATATAAGCATGGAAAAGATCATAAATATTTGGACAATAAACAGAAATATTTGAAGTTTATATTAAGTTTTTATAAAAACATACATTCCGATTTTGTGAAATTATAACTCTTGTATTTTCTCATACAAATATACATGTATATATTTGTATCTAGTTGAGATATCTTTATAATGAAACTCTATAATCTACTGTTAAAATTATATCTGCTTCTAATGTAATTTCTTAATAATTATCTCATTTTATGATCAATAGATCATAACTGTGAATGGAGCTTTAAAATGAGTTTAAAAAAATTATCATAATTGAAGTTAATGTTTTTGTAAATATTCAATGTGAATGTACTTTTCAGTGGTTTTGAAGAACTTCTTGGAATTATGGCTGGTCATTTGTATTATTTTTTGAAGTACACTTATCCTTCACAGAATGGTGGCCAAAGTTTAATTAATACTCCTCAAATTCTGTAAGTTGCAATCACATTTTGTTAAAATGTATGTGTGTGTATGTATTGCATTTATTTACAGCAATTAATGCAGCAAAAATCATAAAATTAAAAAATTTATATTACATTACTGTTGCATTAGTTAACAGATTTTTTAATTTAAATTGATAATGTTCTGAAAAAGATATTTTAATAATTTTGTCCCTTGATGTGTGTGTGTGTGTTTTTTTTTTCCCCCAATATTTCATTTATTTGAAATGTTTTTTCTCATCATAAAATGCATTTTTGTTAAATTATTAAGATAAAAAAATCTCTGAAAATTTATATATTAAACTATCTTCATGTTTTAAGAAAAGAATGTAATTTACACTGTTTCATACTTAAATTTTAAAAGTAATGAAAACATTAAAAATATGAATATATAAAACTGGTATTCTTATATATAAAGGTATAAGCAGTTGCACAATTAATTTATATGTTGCTTAAGTGTTAAACATATATGAATTTCTTTTGCTAATATGAGATAAGGAAAAGAGACAAATCATTACTGATATATTTACTAATAATAGAAAATTTTGCTAGTATGTATTTTTATTTTTAAAATATATCCTCACTCTTCTTTTATATATATATTCTATGTATTTTATAAATCATGTATTTCAAGTTCTTCTCTGAGTTATATGATAGATGATTGATTATTATTGCAATGAGATCTTAATAATTTTTTAAAATTTAGCTTGTTATGGAAATATTATTTATGAAATGTTACTCAGTGATATTGATTCTAGATTTTTTTATCAATTATTAAACTAAGTTTTTCATTAAGAAGATGGAAATTGAATTGTTTTGTGCTTAAATGTGTCTATGCCTATGTGTAAAAATATGTTTGTTATTGTATTTTATTCTTGAAAAGAAAGAGAAAATTATTGAGTGCTTTTCAGTAATAAATTTTTTTTAACAGTCTTTGATTTTTTTAAAATTACACACAATCTCCTTATCTAATTCTTTGAGTTCCGTTTATTCAGCTTCCACTTTTATGTATTCATGAATTTATTTATTCAAAACAAATGCTTTTTTTATTAAAGCAATTCTTGTTTCCTTCTTTTATTTCTTGTCACAAAAATCTTGTTTCTTATATTTAATATAATTCTTACAGAATTCTGTATCCTTACAAAATTCTATTATTTTAAATGTAATAAAAATGATACTGTAGTTAGGAAAAGTTTTAGTGATTGCGATTATTTTGCATGCTTCCTGCTAAATTCCTTTTTGTGTACAAATTACATATTTTTCACTACTTTTTTATCAATAAAATCCCTATCCTTTTTGTCCTCTGAATTGAAAATGATTGCACAGAATGGAATAAAGCATATATCAGGATGTTGGTTTTTGTCAAACTCAAAACACAGATTATGTTTCATTTTAAATTATATTTAATAGTAGTTCATTTAAACTATAATCAATGCTGCTTTGAGCTTCAATTAAATTTACTTATGCAGCATAAGAAACTCTGCCCACTTCAAGAACAGATTTATTGGATTATCTCCCCCTTTTTTAAAATTTTTGCCTATGCATAACTGCTGAGTGTGGAGAAAAAGTATGAGCTGCATAGAGTTCCTCTTCCTTTCTGTATTCTTACGGAACAAGTTCAGTATCCCCATACACTTGGCGACGCTGCGAATTTTTTGTCGCCAAGCTAGGCGCGCATTTATTAAAACGGGAAATTTCCCTAAGTTCGATCGAAAAATAAGCTGTTCAGAAAATTTAAAAAGGGAAATAAATATAAATAACGGACTTACTTGATATGAAGTTAAGCTGACATGCTGATTGGTATATTAATTTCGACATTTTATTCATTTGTCACCAGTGTCACATTTCAGTAAAAATAATTATCTAATTTTACAAAAAAGTATGCAAAAATATTTTTCTAAATATATATACTTTATAAAATTTAAAAAAAGCATGCAAAAACTTATTTTTCAAATATAAACATTTTTTAAAACTTAAAAAAACGTGAATAAAATATTTTTTAAATAAATTTAAGAAAATAAAAATGAAACACGAATACAATAAAAAAATACATGTAAGCAATAGAATTTAAATAAAATAATTACACTTTCTCCAAATCAAATTTCCATTAAAAAATTAATATTTGCGAATCATAAATTAATTAATAATTTGGAATCCTGAGCAATAATCCATCATTATTATCTTTAATTTTAGCTAATAGAATTTGTTGATATTTTTCGACAGCATTTTTAACATGAGACATTTTTAATTAAAACGATAAATAACGTAATTAAAACAATAAAAAGATGATAATAAGTAAATTAAGAAAACGAAATAAGGAAAAAAGAATATTTAAAGATTTTAAATATATAAAATAAAATATATCATTTAATAAAAAATATATATTAAAATTAAACCAAATAAAAGTAAATAATATTAAAGAAATAGTAAAAAAAAAAAAAAAAAAAACATTACGATAATTGGACACTGGAGACAACGAAACAGAAGAGCGGGAAATCCACTAATTCCATCAGCAAAAGTCAACGAAAATAAAATGACTAGCAATTAAAACATAGAACAATTAGCAAAGAAAGTTCTGGAAAGTTCACGAAGTGAAACTAAAGAAGCTATTGCCACTAAAAAAAGCACATATATAATGTAAAAATTATTTAAAACACGAGAAAAACGGAATCTCACAACGAAAAAATAAAAATAACAACAAAAACTAAATTTGGCAACACTACAATAAAAACAAAAGCTGAAATCGGCAACACTACAACGTAAACAACGGCTACCAGATTTGGCGAGAAATCAGTGTATGGGGATACTGAACTTGTTCCATTCTTACGATGCTATTATTACAAAAAATTTGCTGACATCATTTTTAAAAGGAATGTTTTCTTCATTACAGTGAATGTGTATTCATCTTTTGCTGTCTGCCGGTGATTGGAAATGCTTTTAATGTGGATGAAAGCAATCTCGATTTCAATATTTTGTAATAATTCTCTTGTGTGTAAAAGATGACTTCTGAATAACAAATAACCAATCGATATTTAGTTGAATTATAATTAAATTCAGTTTTCAAACATTCTGCTCCACATTTCATTCATTTTATTCTATCTATATGTGAGACCAATTTTGATTCTGGAAAAAAAATTTGTTCAAAATAAGTTTTTCAGTAGTAAAATGGAAATTGAGTTATATACTTAAGTATTTCTGTACTTTTGTATAAAAATATATTTAATTCTTGATAATGGGATTGTATTAGTGAAATTGTCATATCTTGTTGCAAAACAGTGTTTTGAATGAAACTAAGTAGAAGTACTTATTTAAAAAAACAATATTGTGTTATTCTTTTAATTGCTATTTATCCCTGTCCCTGTTTTTCACCGGAAGCCATTAAGCGTTAACATAGGGTAGGCCCATTTGCAACTAAGGAACAGAACTGTTTATTTTTCATAAAATTCAATCTATAACAAAATTTACAAAATGTACATGTGAAAATACATTTTTTTCATTCTTTTATTTTTTTAGCTATGATTATTTTCCCAGTCCAAGAGCAGCAACTGGAGTGCCACCATCATCCAGATCCTCTCAAGGAAGAGGAGGACACTCGTGGGGTCGTGGCTACACACTTGGAGATTGATGTCTAGTTTATGTTAACTTCATAATTCATCAGTCACTTAGTTAATCATAATTTCTGTTAATCTGTTGAATTTTTGTACAAATATAAAGACACATTGTAAATAATAAATTTGTATTTCATTTTCTGGAGTGCTAACAATTTTGGGACTTAATAAGCTTCATACTTTATATTGTCATCAGTATCTGTGATGCTTTATATTCTTATTTGCTTTTAGCTGTGTACTTTTTGAGGGAAAAAGTCCGAAAATAAAGTTACTTAATTATGTTCTTATGTTGTAATATCATCAAATTTAATCTATTTGTCATTTTTGATATAAATGTAAAAAATTAATCTCTAAAATGTTTATTTATATAAATAATTTTACGTGTAAAAATATTTTCAACAATAGATAAGATTGATGTTTATGTTACAGATTTTGCGAAAAGAATTTGTATAAACTAAGCCATAAAGAATAATAAATCTATTGCAAGAAGTTGAATACATATACATACATATTGAATATATATAGTTGAATACATATTCAAAATGTTTGATTTAAAAAATTTTTTAACATTTAATGCAAATTTTGGAAGCTTGATGCACTGTAATTAACATTTTTAAATCTTTACTAAGACTATTGTATAATGTTCATAATTTTATTTCATAATAGATCAACAAAATATGCTTTCAAGATAATTTTACTGTAATTTATAAAATTTCTACTAATATTTATTTTAATAAATGTTGTATGCATTTCAGATTTTTCCATTAAAACAGGCTAAAATATTTATTAATATTTGGGTAATGTATTTTAGTTATACAATGCATTTTACTGATATGCTTAATATGTAAGTTAATAATCCTATTAATAATTTATGTGAACACTAGTCCTTAACACAAGAGATATTACTTAGAAAGTAGGTTTCTAATTCTTTTTTTCAATAATTACATAAAAAATTACAATGCTGCTGAGTGATGAAATTCTGAAATATTTTATTACTTAGTAGAGAAAGGATTCATATTGTTGCCGGAATCATCTCATGCTGCTACAGATTGGTTGGAGGAGTGAATTATTAAATTGTAGAGCTTTAAAAGTTAAATCAAAACGAATTATATGTATTTTTTCTTTTAAGTATAGCTCAGAATAACAAAAAATATAATAAAGCAGCATAGAATGAACATACAAGTAAGAGTACTTATTTATACTTGTGTGTGTGTGTGTGTGTGTGCGCGCACGCTTCAAGTAATACTATATATACTTGCAAAAATACTATATATACTAACTAAATACTATATATACTAACAAAAATAACAAGTAATATAAGTAATACTTGTTATTACAGTAAAATATTTATAATAATAAATAAGTATATACTTGTTATACACACAGTCCAGTCACATTAATGTGACTCTATATAATTTTTTTGTATTTATGCATGCTTTGAAAGAAATTAATTTTAATTTTCGATTTAAGAAATTCGCAAACTGTTTTTGTTGTCTGTATTAGTATTTTGTTGCTTATCTACATTTTGCATTGATAATGTTATGGCATAATTTTTTTTATCTAAGCTGAAATCAGATGAAGACTTATTAATAAAGGTCTTCTAATTTTGGGATCAAAAATGGTATAAAAATGAAATATTCATAAATTATCAATATTATACTTGAGGATTTAAATTTTTTGCAATAAAATTAATTTTGGTTTATATTAATGATCTGAATAATTTAATAAATAAGCTATTTTAAATGCAAAATTTCTCATAAAGTAAAATTTGTTTTTCACTGAAATTGGTTATGGGAAAACTAAATTTATCCTTGTGTTCTATGAATGATGCAGGTTCACTGCCAGCTGTATGACACCTGCTGGTAGATGCCATCAACCTGAGAAAAACAATGCGCATATCGGGGTGGACATGGTCCGCAAGGATAGATGCATGCCTGTATTGTTGCATCATGCCTTCAACAATGATGAGTGAATGCCAGGAAAACATTCCCCAGACCATAATGCTCCTGCTTCTAGTCTGGACTGCTCTTGGCAATGGTTGTAGGGTGTTTCACATCTTATACGCCAACGTCCATCTGTCCGATGGAGCATAAAATGATTCATCGGAAAATGCTGCTCATGGCCTCTGAGTGGCTTCCCAGTTGTGTTGAGTGAAAATTCCAACCTTCGGCGCAGATAAATAGCAGTCGGCATAGGTGCATGAACCAGCCGTCTGCTTCAGAAGGCCAGATGCAGCAACATTCTGTGAACACTAGTTTGGGAGACATTGTTGGTAGCTCCTTGGTTCATCAAGGCAATCAGTTGCTTAACATTTACTTCGTCGCTGATTATGGACAGTCGCATTTTGCCATACACGGTATACTTTTACTACAGTGCCGCTCGAACAGTTCTCAAACTTTTCGGAAATGCTTTCACCCTTGGGCCCGAAAGCCAATGATCATGGCCTTTGTACATCGGTTAATGCATTACGCCAAAGATTGCAGTGTTTTCCGATGTCCTCACACACTTTATATACGCTGAATTGCACTGTGCTGCCACCTGCTTGTGTGATTGGTTACTTAATGTCGACATCGAAAGTACGTAGGGGTCACATTAATGTGACTTTACAAAGTAATTTATTGTTGAATAAATCCTACTTATTTATCCAAGTATACTTAATAATAACAATGAATGCATCTCTTTACTCTATTAATAATATTAAATCGGGATTCGAACGACGCCCTGAATAACAAGGATATGGGTGATAACAAGTGTTATAATTATCAACAAGTAATTGTAATGAAATTCCTTGTTATTGCAATAACAATTAATACTTCTGAGAATGGTTGATCACAAGCATAATGAATCTTCTGCTTAATCCCCTCATTTAAATTACAAAAAATTGCACCCAGATGTTTCAGCTTAAGTGGGGAAACCCAACTCTGATCTGCGTACAGGAAAGTATGCAGGGGTAGACTTTTATAAATTATCTGTTAACATATATTAAGCTTATAGTTCATAGTTGTAAGTTTTACGCTACGTCTGTGCTTATTTTTGTATACTCTTACATTTTTAATGATCTAAAACATTGCTACTGAATGTTTTGCTTTATTTCCTGTTGCAAACGAGGCAATTTTTTTCATTGGGACTTTCTTTTTAAGAAATTGTTAAGAATTCTTGTATAATGTAATATTGTCACGCGCTTCCTTACAATTGAGACTGAATTTAAATTTATAAATAAAGTATTTTATAAAGTTCTTTGTTCTACAATGTTCAAACTGAACCAAATATCTGAAAATTTTCTAGAAAACAAATACTCTGTTTCTTGTATTAAACTTTAAAAGCTAAGAAATTTGAATTTTTTTTTCGTTACTATAAGTTTCTTAAATTTTGGTGTATTTGAACATTAAACTTAACTCTTATTGTGGAGCAAACAGAGAAAAAATTTTTGTAAAAAAATGTATGTAGCTATTGAGAGTTTTGTGAGTTTCAATAATTTTTGTGGGTGAATTATAGAGTCGCCACATTAAGGAGTAAATAGAAAGAGAACAGTCGACCATTAGAATCAGTCATAGAAAGGTAATTTTCAATGATCTTATTATTTGTTAATCAGTTGCAAAATCTGATTTAAGACATTTTGATGTAACTATGTGTAAAAAATATTTCAAATGAGAAATATTTAAATTTGATATACATAGTTTAATTTGCTGTTTCTTTAGTCATAAATATTTAATCATTTTTAATAATATTTAAAAACTTTCAGTACTATCTTTTCTAGATAGCTGTGTCAATCAATAAAATATACATTACAACCAGTAGGTTGCATTTTTTTTATCTCACAATTGTTTTGTTTGTTAAAAATTAGGTCTATATAATAATAAGGTAAATGTTATTTTAATAGTTCCATTTGGTTAGAAAATGTGTTTATATGCATGTGTACAGTTCACGAACAAAAGTTCCACTTGAATTTTTATAGTGTGTTTCATCTAGGCCTGATTCTTAAGCTGTCATTCAAAAACTTAGTTCACTATCTGAAAATATTTTTCCAAGCACCTGAACAAACAAAAATATCTTTTCACAAATATCTGAACAAACGAATCATTAATTTCTTTATTATTTACTTAAGTCTGATATGTTTAGCGATGAATAACATGTAGCTTGGGTCTTCCCTTTGAAAGTAGAACTACGAGGCATTTTTGTGAGCCGGTGACTCGTTATTTGATCATTTTATACCAATTTCATTGAATTTAAAATAATAGTTACAAAAAAAATGTACGCCCCAGATTATCTACCAATTTACGAACGGAAATCTAACTTTCGTGAACATAATGGTAAATAATACGAGTATAAAAATACGGTGACGTTTAACAAAAATTGTCCAACGTCGTGAAATAAACCAATCAGATGTGTTTGAATATGGGAAAGGCGTACTTTAACGAAAATAAATGCCAGAATTTTTGTCGAACAGGTGAATTAAATATTAAAGGCGGTTGTAAAAGCAGCTGTGTTTTTAATTTTAATTGGAGTGTAGTATTCCTCGTCTTCCTCTTTTAGTATTGTACACAATACTAAAAGAGAAAGGCGAAAATTATAAATTTAAAACTTTGACAATAGAGTTATCACTTTGCTCTTTTCAATCTTATCTTAATCTAAATTTTATTAAATGGGAAGAAAATCTAGTGTAGAGTTTGCTTGTTATTATTATTTATTTTTTTTTTTTTTTGCATACTACATGAATGGATGTTTTATTGTTTTAATGAACTACTCATAGTTAAATGACAAATACATGTATAATTAAGGGGTTTTATGTTATTTTTAATGAATTTTTTTGGTTGGATTCTCGTGAAGTAAAATATTTTGCGTATGCACACACACATTTTAGTTTTTAAATATAATAGCATGAAACTTGAAAAATACTTCGTTGCATTTTAATGATTTTAAAAAACTAAACTCCATGGCTCGACAGCCCATGTGAGCCAAGGCCTACAGTGTCCATACTGTTTTCATGACCGAGGGCCCTGGGTGCGAAGCATATGTCCCGATTAGGTAGTCAGCCTAAAGCGAAACCCCCAGTGCTTAATTCCCAAGCATGCTTGGTACTCAGTTAATCGACTCACTCAAGGGATGAAAAGTTGAGTCAACCTTGCCCAGCCCGAGGATCCTGTGTCCCAATATCGGACCTGTGTCAAGGAAGCGTGAAACGCTGCCACTAAGCCACCGGTCTTCTTAATGATTTTAACTTAAGAGAAAAATTTAGCTGGAAAGTTTTGCTACAGCATTTGTCTGCGAAAGACGTCATAGCGTTCCTTGCAGTTGGAGGTTCCGTTACAATCCTGACCACTGAAAAACAATGGGTTGGGAGGGATAACCTATGGTCTATTGCCTTACAAAATTTTCTCAGAAGATAATATGCGAAGTATGCTAAAAAATCTTTACAAGATTCTCAATCACTAGGTTGTCTGTTATGAATAAAACCATGTGCTTTGCTTTCTTATAAAACTTATTAACCATGAAGTGGCTGTTTCTTTCGTTCCAGTTGAGATCATGATTACACCACTTTGTTACAATTCCCTTTTGTTTAAAATATCCATGACATCAGATAACGTTTCATCTACGTCACATCGTATTGAAACGATGTCGTCTATCCGACTTGCTGACGAATTTGCTGTCTGCCTTCGAATCGCATTCTTGAAGAGGCACCAAACAAAGGAAGTTCACCATCGAATGTATATGAGAATAGTGTTGAAGTTCATTTTGTTAATAAAATGATTTCTTAAAAAGACCAAAGCATCGGTTTGTGTGAAGCCGTTTTCTATTGACTCAAGCTATTAAAACGTTGATAATAAAATAGGAGAAAATGCCAAATGAAAAGGACAAGACAAAACACTCACTTTATAATTAGTTTAAATCGGCAAGGTCGATTTAAATGTTTAAAGAATTCATTAATTAATAGAATTATATATTTTTATTTATTTTATTACATTACATATATTCAGACTTGTATGCTTGATTCTTGAGATCCGCTTGTAAGTTTTCGTCAATAATAGGACAAATAGCACAATGACAGATGTACAACCACAGAAGAACAACAAAGAAAACACCCAGGGCCATGGTGGGAATCGAACCCACACTCCTACGCTCTCAAGCGATTAGCGGTGATGCTTTAGACCACTCAGCCACGGAGCGCCCATAGAATTATAATTGGTTGGTAACTTCGAGACTTTCAGCAACAGGGATGGGTTTTGTCTCTAATGATTCCTGATGTATTACTCTCTACTTATATAAAACTATCAAGAGGCAGTAAATATTTTAATACACTTCCTTAATTACTTTAAGGTTTTTTACAATAAATTATAGGCATTGTTTATAGGATAGATTTTTTATCTGATAATCCTATTTTATTCAGCAAATCATTACTTTGATGCCTATATTTATGACATTGAAATAATATATGATTTATATTATATCTTGGTCTTTACATAATCCAACAAGGGAAGGGGAGTTACTCATCTTAAATTTAAATAAAGTAGCAGGCATAATTAGCATACGTGATATAAATCTAGTAAAAGCAAAATCTTCTTTCCTTGATTTCCATGCCTCATTAAAAAATTTCCATTCTGATATAGCGCCTTTATTTTCATAATATTTACTTCAATTATATTCTAGGTTATATCAGAATTGTAGCTTTAGTTTTTTTTTTTTTTTTTCCGAAGATAGATAAATTTTCAGATGAGATCCATGAAAGGAAACTATAGAATTCTAAATTAATAATTAACAATATTTGTAAACCGTCTCGGTACAGAAACCGAATAAAACTCTGAATTTGGTGAATTTTTGGCGGATTTCCTTGTTTATCTGGCAACTTGGCTTTTTATTACGTCATACAGATGGAGATCAATAAGAATTATGTTGAAAATTCAATTCTCGCAAAATTAGTGTTTACGTCATCGCGAATAGATTTAAAACAATTTTATCCATTTTCGCATTTTATTAGAAAAATTTGCGAGAAAACTAAGCATCAATTTTGCAAGAGTGTTTTACAGGTTGTTTGACCTTTTGGATACTTAAATTCCAAGTTGTATTGCTCTTTTTCGCTACTTTAAATAATCATTTTTGTGTTCTGCATTATTTTTTTAAGCATTTGTCAAAATTGTTACGATTAATTATGTCCGTAGCTCAAAATATTGTTTTAAAATATCAAGGTATTCTTAGTTCTGGATTGACGTTCAATTTTTCAGGTGGTAAACAGATTTTAGATCAGGATGAAAAAGAGCAAATCATTTTTTTCCTATTTTAAATTGTGTGAGAAAAAGGAAATTCTTACAGAGTTTTTGCGTGAAATTGGAGTATTGAAGTCAGTTGTTGTGCTTAAAATGCGGAAGTCAAATGGGAATTTCGGCTAAAAAAGCCTCTCAGATGGATGTGTTTTCTGCTGCAGTAAGAGTTTTGAAGGAAAGTCTTGCGATTCCTAAAAGTCAATCGGGTTCTTGCTTTTCTTGCAGCAAATTGAAGATTGAGGAGATTTTCTTTTGACTTACTGATGAAATTGTTCGCGGTAGTAAAACAGCTGATATTCAAAAGGAATATGTTTTTAGCCATCATGCTTTAGCAGACTGGAGGCAGTTCATAAGAGAAACAATGCTTTACTCAATTGAGTCATTTTTAGAAAAGATAGGGGGTGAAGGTAAGAGTGTTGAAGTAAACGAGTCAAAATTTGGAAAGTATCATACAGGGCATGCGATAGATGATCAGTGGGTATTTGGTGGTGTCGTTAGAGGTAGCGGAAAGTTACTTTTAATAGCAGTACACATGATAGAACATTGGAAACTTTAGTTTATATTATTAATCACACACACAGTGAATTGAGCCAGGATCAGCCATTTATTCCGATTCATGGAAGGCTTATGACTCGTTAAAAAATGAGGGCTATGAACATGGAAAAAAGTTAAAATCAAATTGCAGACACATAATCGCCAAGTGGATTTTAAATTTTTAGCTTTAATTTATTCCACAAATCCCGTGAAGAAAAGAAATTGATCCCAGTTAATGTTTTTTTGGGAAATCGTTACAAAATTTAATTGGGATGAATTTAAAGTTACTGTTTAAAATTGTGTCGACATATTCTTTTTTTAGTTTATGTATGGCGTTTTTATAATTTATGTTATTAAAATAAAATATTTTATAATTTGTATATACATTTTTAAAATTATATTTGTATTTATTATTATTTTTTTTTTGAAATTATTATAATTAAGAGTTTAAATTGTATCTTATAATTTATATTTATTCTTTTTCGAATGTTTCTTTATTTTTTCATTAGAATTCGTGTTCTGATTCTTTTGGAATTTTTGTTAGAATTCGTATTTATTTTATTACATTACATATATTCAGACTTGTATGCTTGATTCTTGAGATCCACTTGTAAGTCTTCGTCGATAATAGGACAAATAGCACAATGACAGATGTACAACCACAGAAGAATAACGAAGAAAACACCCAGGGCCACGGTGAGAATCGAACTCACACTCCTACGCTCTCAAGCGATTAGCGGTGATGCTTTAGACCACTCAGCCACGGAGCGCCCTATTCGTATTTACTTTTTCGAAGTTTTTATATATATATTTTTTTTTACTTGTATTCGTTTCCGAAATCACTTTTCAAATGTTTGATTTTTTTTAAATCTTATTATCTCAAAAATATATATTTATGCTTTTTATTTTTCAGATTCAAATTTAATATTTAGATATGTAATATTTTTCAGGGGAACGAATTTATTACATCACAATTACAAAATCTTCGTCCGGCATTGGGTCACAAATACGTCATCTTGGAAACACTTCGTCATCGCTAAAAAAATCCAGAATTTGAGACCCTGGATTATGCGGCATCTGTGCCACACTCTCTTTCAAATCTTATAACTAAAACCTTGCTTACGCCAAGATTAAAAATTTTCTTCCTTTGTTTTATTTAAATTGAAACCTTTAGTTTATTTAGTAAAAATGTTTAAGTGTAATTTTCTTATTTTAAAAATATGTTTTTATTTCGTATTTGTAATTGTTATTAAAATTTATGGACACGTACTTCACTAAGTACGGTTATATTTTCGTACTTACGTTTATGTAACTTTCGCTTTAAATTTTAAGTGATATTAATTTTTTTCGAAGACATCAGGAACAGTATATTTGTATATTACTGATTCTTTTTACTCTACACAAATCAATTCGAAAAACTTTCTCCTTTGTCTCCTGTTCCCTCAATGAGAAGAGACACGTTTTCATTTGCCTTCTTTCTTCCCGATTCTCCTGTTTTGCAATTTTACTTTATTACTCTTTTTTTTTAATTTCTCATTTTGTTCTCACATACATAATACACATATTGTACAACAAATTTTTATTTTTTGACGCATTTTCTTCCCATTTACATGAAGCTTTTTCACATTAGGTTTATTCTCTTTTCTCGGGAATGATACGATGTCCCTTTTAATGAATTTAGACTTGTATTTTAATCAAATTTCGATTATTATACGTCAGTTGTATTGGACACTCATCGCAATACATAAAATTTCGTGCCTGTCTCATCCTGATGGCTTCATTTACATTTTCGCGCATTGCTTTGTTCTGCGGCGCTGTAAATTCCTCATCAGAAAAGAGATGGGAGAAGCCATCCCTTGGTCACGACCGCGCACAATTGCACAAGCCTTTATCGCCACCTGCTCCCACGAGCCTCTGTTCTCTCCCAAAGGTAGCTCGGCAAGTGAGCAGCACAGGTGTTCCGTTTCCGTTTGGATTTTTGCAGCTGTGAGTTATGAATGTGAGTTACATCGCTCTGTTCCTCGTGATATGCCTACGTGGGGCGGACGCGGGCCGAAAGCTGATCGTCGTTCTGGCCGACGGCATTCGCTGGGATTACATCGATGACCCCAAGTTGAAAGGAATCCGGCGGATGATCGACGGCGGAGTGCGCGCTCCGTACGTCGTTCCCGTCTACCCTTCGCTATCGTACCCCAACTATCAGAGCTTGGTAACAGGTAATTTTTAGTTTGCAAAAAAAGTGCCACTTTATTTATCACTTGTAACAAGTAAACATAATCTTGGTTTTTGGAGCAACTGTTATTGTGAAAACCGATAGTCGACGGAGAAAGAAAAGTCAAGAAGCAGCGAACTTCTTACCCCTAAGATAACCGCATAATATCTAATTAATTAAGCCCATGCACGTTGGAAGTCATAGGGGATCTAATGGCTCTAAAGAGTGGAGAAAAGGATGCCAACTCTGGTATCAACCTCATCACTTGGTCATGATTCGAAATTATGACGCTCTTAGCAATGTTTAACAATTTTAGTTTGTTGAAATATTCGATTAGCTATAGCTTATCCTGATCTGCATTTACTTATTGGACAAGAAATATTTAATAAATTTTGAGATTTTTGTTATGTATTGTGTAACATTTCTAGAGATAATATCTCCTGATTTTAAACCATGATGACGAGGTTAACATCTGCTCTGGCATTCATTCTTCTATCCGTTCACACAACAGAGAAGAAATGGATGATAGTAATTAATTTAGAAAAATATACTTATCTTAATGGGTTGGTTGCTTCAGGATTAATCTCGGGGCCTTCTGATCGGTATAAGATTCGTTTATCAACCGCTCTCAGTACGATGAGATTTACTAAATAATCAAATGTTTCAAAAATGCTATAAATGGAGTTTTATGTATTTTGTAAAATCCCTTGAGTAAATATTTTCAAACTGCTTGGAAAATTGCAATACTTATTTGTAAATGGTAAATAAATCATATTTTATGATGAACGGTATAATATTGTATATTAATCATATTAGTATACAATATTATACCGTTGTGAAATAATATATAACGTGTCAAGAATATACGGAACTAAATCTAATAATCTGTGTCTTCCTCAAACATTTATAGATGTATCATTGACAAGATATAGTTTCCTTTCAATTTTTATTTTGTGGACTGTTTTGATGCTGAATCACAATATATGTGAAAAAATAATAAAGTATGCTCAACGTAAATTATAAAATCAAAAGTGCAATAATTACATCGATTGATAAAATCGGGCAAGTTATTACTTCAAAGTCGAGTCAAAAAACCTTTTTTTGAAAAAGGAAATTTAAATGAAGAGGAAAATCTCGGACATTCTTTCACGTGTTTTTCACGTTTCTATGACATTTGGAAAATATCAGTTAATATGTAAAAAAAGGATGATCAATTCTTCAATATTTTCTTTTTGTAAAATTAAAATATACATAAAAAAACCTGCATATTTTAATGTTAAGAAGTAATGGCATATTGTATAATATTAAATCAAGTTATTTCTACAATTAAAAGCAAAAATGTGGGGCCTTATATCTAAATTGTAAGAGAATTTAATGTTCTTAAATTTGAAATATATCAATACAAAAAAAAAAAACTATTTTTCAAAATTTTCATGTACACTTTTTACAAGTCTATTATTATCTAATTTCATATAGTTAGTCTCGTTAAATTATTCTTAATTCTTTCATTATAGTAGAGTAATAGTTCCTCCCTGGAGTAGATAAATGCTCATGGGTTGGATTCCCTTCTTAGATTCGGTTGTCTGCTGTGGTTAAAATCCTTTTTAAACACAAGCCCCGAAACTGAATCTGGAAGACCAATTTACTGCAGTTGAAGTTTATTGAGATGTATCGATGCACTTTGACAAGAGCCATTTCAGATGTGGACTTATCTGTGAAGTGTACATCGAATTTAGAGGAATCAAATGTTTTCTAGAATTGAAAAACGAATTTTTCTCCATGTTGGCAATCCATTTAGAAATAAATCACTTAATTTTTTTGTGATTACATTCATAATCATCCATTTAAATACTATCAAATCATAAAATAAATTAAGTTATTTATTTTGTGGAAGATAATTAGGTCATCATTTTTCTCATGAGTATCTGAAAATATATTTTAATATATCATCTTGCGATGCATGGTTTAAACTCATTGGAGAAAATATTTGTTTTTTGAAACATTTATGGTTTAGAAACCATAAATGCTTATGGTTTCCTCAGTTTTATTGAAATGACTTTATTTTATTTTTTTTAACGATAGAGACATTTTTTTTGTCCATTGCTTAGAATTTGATCAAATAAAAAAATTTCTTATTGTTTGATTTAAGATATTAAGGTTAATTTATTTTCAGTTTTTTCATTTATTTATTTTATTTATTTATAAGTCAAACATCTTTTTTTTTTAATGTTTTCCGACCTCTTAGTTTTTTTTTTTTTTTTTTTTTTTTTTTTTAAATTTTAAACTGTAAATCCTGGTTGAATGAACCCTCGTAGGCAAAAGCATTTTCATTCATAAGATCTGGCAGAACAGAAACATACAAACCAAACCAATGTTCTGAAAGAATTTTAATTTTTTTAATCTTTCAAGCTTACCCATTAAATACGAATTCACGTTTGGAGAGGGTATCTAATACTAAACAGCGTTTTTTCTATGTTGACTCTTTAATCTGAAAGTTTTTAAATGACATTTCTAATTTCTTCAAAATATATTTAATGAAGAATGCATTATATTTGCCAGAATTTTTCAATAAGTTTTCTGTAGGTATTTTTATCAACTTTCCCCTTTTTCTTTTACATTATTAGTATGTAAAATCTTTGTAAATATCTTCATGGTTTTATTTATTTTAAATCTTTTGTAGAGGCTAAGCATAAGTTGTTAGAATAAAAATCTATTATTAAATTCATAATTTTCTTTTTAATTGGAAAACTAGATTCCTTCAGCCATATATTATTATTTGTTAACTATTCTACACGTATATAAAAACGATATATTTCAGTGTCTCTGTAAATATTGTATTGAAGTTGCCGAGAGGGATAGCGGTGTGGGGAAAGGGGTATGTACTGTGCTTTAGAACGACATAATCACGTGACCTTTGTTTAAAGTTATAATGCCTTTTTAGTCAAAAATAGCTTTTGGAAACATATGACAATAAACAGCTGAAATTATAAGAACATTATTCACGAAAATATTTTTTATTACTTTTTACCAAGAAGAAAATACTATCTGCATGATTTAAATATCCATTTATTGTGAATGTTTAAAAAATCTTATAATTCTAAAATTTCATCATAGTAATTATTCAATTTATGTATTTTTCGAATTTTCCAATACCAAAATATAACGTAAATTATTTTTTTGTCATTCGATTAAGTATGAAAATTTATTTTAAAAAATCATTTTTAAATTACTGGTTAACGTTATTTCTTTTGCTCCATTAAAATTTACTACATATCAATTCTATTTTAAAACACTGGTAAAGATATTTCTAAAAAATTTAAAGAATTCCAAAAAAGGTATGCTTTTCTTATCAAATGCGGCCGCTGTGACTTCAGATAGAAAATTCATGGACTTGATTATTACTACGGAGAGGAGTGTAGTTGTGTTCAAAATGTATTTAAATCTATATATTACAGTTGAGAATTAGGCTTCGTGAAGAAAACTTAACTGTACAGTGAGAAAGGTACCCAACCACACTATCATATATGAATCAGACGAATGGGCTCAAGAAAAAATTGATATTTATAAGGAAACTTTTTGTTATCATTAATTTTTGATATGCAGTAACAAAAAAATTAACATAATTATTTTAATAAGAGATGCTGAATCAAAGTTTATGAAAATTTATGCTTGATATTATTAGCAATATATTTTTAAAGAGCTGCACGTAAAAGGCAATATCATTTGGTGCTAAAAATAAGTCCTCAAACTCCAGTATATTTTAATCAAAATCCTAAAAAAATTTTAGTCTTGTAGTTCATGTCCTACCAAAAAATGATTGTAGAATCATTTTTTATAGGACACGAATAATTAAAGTATCACATAAAAATACACATTCACTTTTGCTTCCCCCTATTTTTAACAATGCATATTAATATTAAATCAAGAACAACAAAATAATAGTGAATCAACAAAACATTTGGTGATTGCATTCAGGCTCAAATTAAATATTTAATTTAATTAAATACACATTAAATAAGCCACACCCTGACCTTAAGGTAAGAGAGATCTATTTAGAGTGGAAGATCTCGGGTTCGATGCCAACCACTGTTGAACAATGGAAGACTAAAGTTGCGCTTCTGCCTTTTCATGAATATCTGTCGGGGTGAGAGCTCTGGAGTTTTCCGAGTTTTCTCCTCTGCGACACTTGAATAGGGCCCATATCGAATGAAAAGTTCTCCCAAAAGATCGACATTAAAAACTCTTACAACAGCCCTACAACTGTGCTGTGTTCAGTCAAGCCATATCCAACTAAAACTTCATGCATGAACAAATATACGTTTTTTTTCCAACGGCGGGCACGAAGAGGGTTGAACCCTATGCCACAACAAGGCCAGAGACTGCTACTCATTTGTCGTTACCCAGCGCGCACCTGTGAACCAAGTCACGGAGGCGAGTAGCGTTACCCGCGTCATACCACCACAAACCCGTTTATAGGATGGGCCACATTCATACATCATCACGGAAGAAAGGATAGAGAAACGCAGAGAGAACAGAGAAAGAAAGTAACATCCATGCCCGAACCGGGATTCAAACCCAGGACCCACAGCTCAGGAGTTAGGAGCGCTAACCACTCAGGCATTGGTCGGCACAAATATACTATGTATGTTAATATATTCAAGCTCATTATATTTGGTTTTTTATTTATTATTAATTTTTAAATATTACAATGATTTATGTAGATTAAAGTTATTATAAATTTTAATAAAAAATCGTTCCTAACATATTAAAAGACAATTTTACTGAATCATTTTCAGAGGCACGTGCATTTCGATTGCTAACTCCTTCCAGGAACACAGCACGCGCGCCTACACAATGCTCCATTTGTTTGTCCTGCTGTTGTGACATCTCCCGATTGTTCAGTCGATCAGCTGCTGACCTTCCTCGTGATACCTAATAAGCGCTTTCATTGCTTCCGACAGAATTTTGTTCTGCAATTACATACAAATGGGAATTAATTGTTGTTTATCAGAATAGGAAGTAGAGATGCATTAATTACCTGTACAAGCTTCATATCATTTTCTAAAATGTTAATTCAGCTATTATGTAAAAAATGTTAAATGTGAAAACTTCGAATGTGAAAAGAAAGTAAAATTTGAGATTTTGACTCTGGATCACTGTTGACATTCGCCATATTTGAGTTTGTTTTAACTCTAGGCTTCATAATCACTGCCACTGAAAGCAGAGTCAAAGTAACTTAACAAGAGAAAACATTAGAAGGCCGCTTTTGAATGTCCTGATGCATTATTGTTAGCTTTTTCAGAGAAAAATAGTGAATTCCATTTAAATAGCAGATGAAGAAAAGGCGTCCATTGGCTGATCACTCACACACCCATTCTTCTTCTTAGAGTTGGGTTGGTATGTCATTGGGCACCTCTGTTTTTATCAGCATTTTGTACTATTAACTCCAAACCCAGTATTTCCCAGTTTCTCGGATCACCCACTTTATTAATAAAGTCCGATATAACCCTTTAATGGACTCTAGGTGTAACTCTCTAGTATGGATGATGCCTAGAGAAGTTAATCTAGGGAGGTAAGAGCCTCGCGCATTCGTAAATGATATGCTTGGCCGTTTCCTCTTGCATATGACATTTCCTGCAGATAGGGTCTTGCTGAAACAGTCCCATTTTATGGAGGTGTTTCCTGAAATAGTAGTGCCCAGTTATGAAGCCTGCAATTAAACGTATCTTCTGCCTAGAGCATCTTAGAATTTCAGGGGCAATCCTCGCTGATATGACCCACAGATCATACTAACACATCCTAGGTGTAACTCTCTAGTATGGATGATGCCTAGAGAAGTTAATATAGGGAGGGCAAGAGCCTCGCATTTGTAAATGACATGCTTGGACAACTTAATTGGTTTTTAATTTTGACGTCCGCGATAAGAAATATTAAACGGAGCTTGGAAAAATGGTGTCCAATGATTGATTTTTCATAATTATTTGAAGCCACTTGTAGCGACTTTTAATAATGACTTAAAGCAACTTTTAATATTATTTGAAGCAGCTTGATTCACACAAATGATTATTCAAAATGTTCAAATAATTCAAATTTATTTTCACAATGCATACAATTTTGCATTGTTATCGTTAATCTGAATGCATTAAAATATATTGGAGAATAGTGGAATAAACAGTTTTCTGGGACCGTGGAAATGATCCCTTTCTTTTGCAGAAAAATTGCGCTTGAAAAATAACGATGTATACCATTTTTTTTTAATATTTATTAATATTTTTACTTAGCCGTGTTTAAAAAGTTGTTTTACACCATGGAGATGAAGTCTTACGTATAAGAAATGCAACAAATTGGAAATGGAATGCTCGAAAATTCCCTTTAGTTACGAAGTTATTGACTATTGAAATCGGGACATCTTTTACTCACATGCATATTATTTCTTTATAATATAGGCAAAAAAGTAAATATTTTAGTAAAGTTGAAAGGTGATACCGTACATATATTTTTTCTCTACCCCAACACATATGCATAGAGTGCAATTTTAAGAGGGGGAAAATCACCCCACGCGACTTAGTTCTTGAAGTGGGAAGAGTTTCAGAGAGGTATTACACACCTCATTTAACTTAATAATATTGTGGTTGTTACGATTCTCATTGGTTAACGTTTCATCTACGTAACACAGTATTGAGACTGTATCTTACACCAGACTTGTCGACGCATTTGCTGCTTGCCTTAGAATCGCATTCTTCGAGTGGCAGCAAACAAGGCGAAGTTCAACATCGAATGTCTGAGTGTCGTCATAAAGTAGAAAAAACCCATTCATGATTTTTACAAGTAATAAAGAAGTATTTCTTAAATTATAAAATTTTCCGTTTGTAAAAGCTTTCAAAGTCAAGAAAATTACCTGTTGTTCTAAATACTTTGTTTTCAAATCTTTAACGATATTGATGCATTGAATATAGAACAGAAGAAAAAGCGGAATTGCAAAGACAAGATAAAAAATACTTTATGGTTAGTTTAAATCGGCACGTAGGGTCTCAGTTAATTTTTTTTAATTTTTATGTATTAAAATCAGACTCTCTGTATTTTAACACTGCATAGCGGGCGACTTAACGAGCAAAGAACATTGTAAGTCATCGAATTTCCACCGCGTAATTTGCCTTCCGGGATGAATTTTCAAAGACAGAGTGGGTCGTATTCCCGTGTCGCGAGGGAGAAGACCTGGAAAAATGCCACCTCGAGAGACAGAAGCGGAATATCTATTGTCCGTTGTTCAACTGTAGTTGGGACCCAACCCAGGACTTTGTACACCGAAGTGTGTTATTCTACCAATAGGCGACGGCGTGCCTAATGAGATTAAATTTTAAAAAATGAGCCAAGATCATTTTTAACATTTGCAGTATTTATAGTTTATATTTTCAGCTCTAGGCTTAAGAATCCTTTCAACCAGCATTTCGGAAAGTAAATAAAAGTGTCCGCATAGAACTTTCACAGAGAGTGGATTGCATTTGAGAGCTAAAATGGTAAAACTCAGAAAGCTCTTCAGGGTCCAATCCATACTATCAAGCTTTGAATCTCTCTCGCCAAAAATCAAGACTTACAATGAAGCGTAAAGCACATGGGCAGTTTAATTCCTTTTCATTTTTTTCGATCTTTGCAAATAATATCAGATTGTGAATTCGGAAACAAAAATTAATTCTGTTTATTTTCTCACAATATACATACTTCTATGTTGTTATGGTAAGTATAACTAAAACTATTATTTATGAATCAAATATAAATTAATTTTCTTGTTTTTATCTCGTTACAGGGCTTTACCCTGAACACCATGGAATGATAAACAACTATATGTTCGACAACGACACCCACACATTCTTCAGGATGATCCTGGACCCGAACAGCTCGGATCCAAAGTGGTGGGACGAAGCAGAGCCCGTTTGGATCACGGCTGAAAAGAACGACCTGTCCACCGCCTTGTACTGGTGGTCAGGGTGCGAGGTTCGGATCAAGGAGCACCACCCCATGATCTGCGAGAGGGTCCGCTTCGGTCCCCAAACTCAAGAAGAGAGGGAGGACTTCTTCGAGAGGATCGATGACGTCATTGAGATGTTCAAGCCCTCCAAGCGATTTCCCAAGGATCGCCTGTCGCTGGCCTTATTCTACTATGGTCCACCAGATTATGCTGGTAATTGCTTAATCCATTTAAGATTGATTGATTGATCTACATCAACTAAACATTTTATTGCAATTCTATTCCCTAGCTTATTTGCTCTTATCAAACTATAATGCATTATTCGCTTTCTTTGCCAATGAATGTAATTTGATATGGACACCCTAATTGCCTAAGATTGTTGAAAGGCACTTTTTAACATCTCCCGGGAGGACAACCTGGAAAATTCCAGAGTATTTCTCCTGTGGAGGAGACAAAAGCACATCATCCACCTCCGTTTGTTTAACGGTGGCTAGGCTTAAATCTGGTACCCTTCGGTCTGAATCGAACTGTTCTATCACTTAGCCATGGTAAGCTTCTAACCAATTTTAAATAATGCCAAGCTGTAGTTTAATGGTTATGGAATTCAAGCCTTCTCTTTAACATTTTCCTCTCGAGCTAGATCTTTGTTTTGATTCATGTTAAACGGTAAGTTTTGATGTCTTCAAAATGTGACCGTAATGCGACAAACAGAAGGAAGCCCCTGCAATACATTTTTTTCCGCATGAATCGTATCAAGTTTGGAAGAGTAGATTTTAAGAAAGGACATTTGAAAATATTATCAATCTTTATATTTCATTTTTTATTTATAGTTCTATTTTTATATTTTCCTATTCTCACAATTCCAAAAATTTCTTAAATGTATATAATATCATTTACTGCTGTAGCGGAAATTTAATTTCATTATAATATAAACATTGGAAATACGAAGATTCAAAATACTTATTCATTTAGAACTCATTTATGTAGTTTAATACTTTCTATTAACAAGTAAAGATGTGTAATCATGCAATGAGCATTATGTTAAGGAAGTGCTTGCAGAAAATTTGTTAGCCATAATTTTCTACAAGCAAAGAGGACTGTACATTATGGAGTTAATTTGTTTTAAAAGCATCCCCTCACCTTTGCTGTGGCAAAATTTAAGAAATTTGTATCATTCTTTAAAGTATTAAATAATTTTATCATTATAAATTTAAATAAAGAAATATTTACACTGCTGGCCACAGTAAATGCAACACCCTGAAGGAAGTATGCAAATAATATGAAATTTACAACATATTTTAGTGGAGGTGAGATATGCAAATGATTAGAATTTCAGCGCAGACGCACATCACACGTGACTGTGGTGCCACTTCAAAGCGTTATTTTAGGCTTGGAGATATTGACAATTTCAAGTTCGGCAATAGTGTTTTCCTTGGTTTTTTTTTTCCCACGATCAATTATGTTTTGTAGAAAACAACGATAATTTTTTGATCAAGCATCCGAGTTCGACAGAGGAAGAATTGTGGCCTACCGAGATCGTGGATTATCTTTCATGGATATTAGTAGTCGTGTTGGCCGAAATTAAACAACTGTAATGCGGATATGTGATCTTTGGATGTAGAAGAGTACGACGGACTGACGTGTTCCAACTTAGTGCACCACTTTACGTGATGGCAGGCAAATTTTGCGAATAGCAGTGATAGATCGCTCACCCACATCACGAACCATGGCACAGCACATCCAATTTGCAATGCATCCTCCAGTGTCTGCGTGTTTCTAACGACGCCGCTTACAGCAGAGTGATTTGTCCGCAAGACGTCAATTGCTTTGTCAACTCTTCACGCAGACTTCTCCGCCGTCAATGGTGTGGTGAAAGAAGGCTGTGGGTGGTAGAATGGAATGAAATTGTCTTTACTGACGAGTCACGCTTCTGTCTGCAACACCACGATGGTCGCAATCGAGTCTGGAGACACCGTGGAGAGAGGATGCTGAACAGCTGTGTTATGCACCGCTACACTGGTCCTGTACCGGGTATTATGGTATGGGGCGGTATTGGATATAAGTCTCGCACTCCTCTAGTACGCATTGCTGGTACTTTAAAGAGCCAGCTCCGCATCTTCGAGATGTTGGAGCCAGTTGTCCTTCTTTACATTCAGGGCTTGCCCACAGCCATATTTCAACAGGATAATGCATGACCACACGCGGCACGCATTGTCCAAGGGTTCTTCGTCAATTCCTAGATTGAATGGATTGCTTGCTCTCCGGAGAAAACACGCGGTCCATGGTTGCTCAACAATTGACTCAGATTACATCTCTAGCTGGCACACCAGATCAACTTTGGCTTCGTGTGGAAGCTGCATGGTCTGCTGTACCCAAAGATTGCGCTCCAGTGACTCAGTAACCTCACGCCGCTTCCCATTATGACCAGCAAAGTGAAGCATCATTTGCTGCGGGAAGTGATTGGGAGGGTGACCACGATGTACTGGCCCTCACTGGGTTGCTGGAGCTCAGAGGGCTGGGGACATGTCCATCTTAATATGTGAGGTCCAAAATCCTTCCGCTGGTGGGGCGTGGATGTGGAGAGGAGGGTGCGAGGTCAGGTCTGACGTAGTCACATGGTCGTCGTTCAAAATGAAGAAGCACTTTTTAACGTCCGAATATTCCAAACCCGTTAACCTAAAGGTACTGTTCGGGGCTCGTCTACACCGCTATGTATGGATGTATGTACCCCAATAACACATCCAAAGTTTCTTTAAATCAATGCCGAGACTTGTGGCAGCGGTGATCTCCAACAATACCAATTCTTCTTCTTCTTCTTCTTCTTAGAGTTGGGTTTGTATGTCATTGAGCACCTCTGCTTTTATCAGCATTTTGTACTGTTAACTCCAAACCCAATGTTTCTTAGTTCCAGTTGCTCGGATCACCCACTTTATTAATAAAGTCTGATAACCCTTTAATGGAGTCTAGGTGTAACTCTCTAGTATGGATGATGCCTAAAGAGGTTAATCTAGGGAGGGCTAGAGCCTCGCATTCATAAATGATATGTTTGGCCGTTTCCTCTTGCATATGACATTTCCTGCAGATAGGGTCTTGCTGAAACAGTCCCATTTTATGGAGATGTTTTCTGAAATAATAGTGCCCAGTTATGAAGCCTACGATTAAACGTATCTTCTGCCTAGAGCATCTTAGAATTTCATAGGAAATCCTCGCTGATGATCTACAGATCATACTTTTAGCATGGGTTTGACCAGGAGATTTGAGCCAAGCTTCATACATCTTCCGTTTTTCCCATCTAAGAACATTGGTTTTTGCGGTCTTCAAATTGATCCCACAAAAAGGTTCTGGACCAATGGGAACAAAAGACGATCCTTGTTTAGCAAGCTCATCAGCCCTTTCATTACCTTCGATACCTTTGTGCCCTGGCACCCATACAAGGATCACCCTGTTTCTAGTTGCCAGTTCTGTAAGAAGGTTTCTACACTCCAGAATCATTTTAGATTTGATTTCGAAGGAATTAAGCGCTTTTAAAGCGGCTTGACTGTCACTGAAAATGAGAATCCGCTTACCGTAGTAGCCCTTCTTCATATTCAGTCGCAGACAGTGGTTGATGGCCAAAACTTCTGCCTGGAAGACCGAAGCGTATCGCCCAAGGCTTACAGACAAGCTGATTCTTGGTGACACGCCACAAACTCCCAGTCCTGAGAGGCTGTTCTTCAGTGATCCATCTGTGTACCAGATTAGATCTCCTGTTTTAGTTTCAAACATGTTGTTATCCCATTCGTCTCTAGTTGGAAAAACTATATCAAATGTCCTATCAAACATGTATGTTTTTTCCATGATGTCAGATGGCATCATGAAAGTAGGGTCTTGAATTTTCCTGGTGATGCCCTTGTGCCCTTTGGCAACAGGCTGGTCATACCAGTGGTTTTGCAGCTTCATTCTGTATGCATTCACTCTTGCAACGCTGCAGATGAAGATGTCCAAGGGAGTCAGATCCAACACAACCTCCAATGCTCTGGTTGGCGTGGTGGAAATTGCTCCTGTGATGCAGAGACAGGCTAGTCTTTGTAGACCCCCCAGTCTGTCAATCACAGTCTTCTGTTCCACCTTACGCCACCAGATCACACAGGCATATGTGAAAATGGGCCTGACAAAAGCTGTGTACATCCATAACATCAGTTTTGGATGTAAACCCCAGTTTTTACCAAGCATTCGCCTGCAAATCATAATGCTTTTCTTTGCTCGGTTGATCCTATCATCAATGTGCTTATTCCAGGTGAGTTTCTGGTCTAAATAGATGCCCAGATACTTCACCTCTGAAGCCACATTGATTTCAACATCAAAAAGTCTTGGTATGAAAAAACCTTTCCGTTTCTTTTTGCGTGTAAAAGGTACAAGGTAGGTTTTCTGAGGATTAACCATCAGGTCCCTATCCATGCACCATTGACCTACATAACTTAGAGCATCCTGCATGAGATGACAAGTTATGTCAAAATCTTTACCAAGGATAAGGATGACAATGTCATCAGCATATCCCTGCGTATAATAGCCCCTATCATTTAGATGTTTTATAAGGCTATTTACAACTAGGTTCCAAAGTAATTGTGACAGAACACCTCCTTGAGGACAACCTATAGTAGTCTTTTTTCAAATGATTCACCGAAGATGTTCATTTGTATATATCTATCCGAAATTAAGGCCTCAATCCAAGTACACAGGGTCTGATTAATCCCTGCCCCTCTAAGTGCATTGAGGATGGATGGATGGGAAGTATTATCAAAAGCACCCTGGATGTCGAGGAAAGTTGCCAAGGCAATATCCTTTTGATCCAGAATGGCTTCAATCTTGGAAACTAGCTGAAACAATAGCAGTTATTCTGGCTACTGATTTTGGCAGGAACCACACTTCACAGAAGTCTTTAAATTCAATCATTTGATACTGGTTCAAGATGTTGCCTACAAAATAAATTTTGTCGTGATACCTCTTGTCTTTCATGGTATTGCAATTTGGGTCACCACCAGTGTATATAAAGTTGTATAGTATCACCATTCAATAAGTTTTGAATGCCTATTAAAAATGTATACCATACATCTTTACAAATTTATTTCATAATTTTTCTCAATTTCTCGAATGAAACAACTCTACTTTCCTACTTGCGTCGATTGTTATGAAAGAGTTTCTACTTCAAAAAGATTCTGACATGGAAAGATAATGCGCAATAATTGACAAACATTGCTGCGACTAAAATGAACTGAATAAAAGTAGTAAAAATGTTAATTTATGAAACAAAATAAAGAATTACAAAAATGTAAGCAGTATTGAAGTTTGATAAGATAATGTCTGTCATATTAGAATGAAAAAAGTAGCTTACCATTAAAGCAAACAAAAATCTCGTCAAAAAAAGTATAAGAGCAAGTTTTATCTGTGTAAATGCTTACAGAGCTTAATCACGCATTTTGTGATGTCAGATCATAAAAAGCATGTGGTTCAACCAGCGCAGATACAAGTAAATACCATTTCTCTGACAGCAATTTTCGTATGAGTAATTGTAAATGGGGTGGGAAACATACACGTGCAGCATTTTAAAAAAAAATTTAAAGAGATTCAGGCCAGGCAAATATGCTGCCTATTTCATATACTTTATTAGCTAAGTAATCGTTGACAATAAGAAGATATACAAGTATTATAATCCATTAAAGCGAATGCAGGACCACATATTATAGCATGCTATATTGCATTGGGACTTGTTTTTGATACGATGGGAGTATCAAGAAATCTCATCGTTAGATGTGCAATCCCACTGGATGCGTCTACGAAATCCCTGCCCACACCACAAGATTCTTAAGGCTGAGAGTATCCAGGTTCTGAGGCGTTTGCTACTGGGAAATATAAATTTCACCCGATCAGCCACAGTTCTGTTGTCGACTTCAATGTCTCTTCGGATTGGACGAGTGGAGGATCTCTAATTCATGGAATCGTGACGTACTGTCCGTAACTATGCAGTCTTCTGCGCACTATCAGTGATAGCTGCAAATGTGGATGCGAAGATCTCTTTTCAATTTCATTTGGCCATAGCAATAATTTCTCTTATTGTATTTGAATATTGATAACATAATATGTGAGGGACACTCTAGGAGGACTTTAATTCGATATTATTCAGAAGAAAATGACTACGCATCTGCATAAAACAGATGCTGAAAGTAGAAACACAACATTTATCATTATGTTTTTAGTTGTGCTTAGGATGGAATCCGAGATTTTCCACTTTAAAAGGCTTATCTCGTGTCATAAGACAAACAGAGCTTATGACACGAGTTCAAGTGATATGGACCATTATTTGATGAAATCACTTCAGACAATTCTTTGACAGCTGCTTCCATGAAAGAATAAAATTCTGCAGTTTCGAGAAATAGCAGTAATTGTTTCAATGTGTCCCGTCTCACACTCAATTGCTCCAACCACGATACAAGTTCTGATCACTAAACTGAAAATTCTTACGCGTTGGCTAATACTTAAGGTTATGCATAGATATCTATACATCATTCTATTTTGTATAATATGATGAAAGATTCTTAATTATAAACATTCTTTTTCATGAAATGTATAATATTTAAATGCTATTTTTTACTTGTTTTAAATATCTTTGTACAACTCTGCGATATTTTGTTCTATATACCATATTTTCTGGTTTTATTTGTACTGCTATTTTATAATTAATTTTATTTATAATTATTGTTATTTATAATTTTTTTTATTTGCATTGCACAATATATTATTTCGCATAGTATATATTTATTACTTATGATTAAATTTCAACATCACAAATGTTTTCCTGAAAGCAAATAAATGAGTGTTCGTGAAAACAAAAGAAAGTTTTCACCAATCACATTAACACAAATAAAATGTTATTAAATTAATTCAATGTTCATGCTCTATACCCTTTTTGTCATTAATTCCTGTTTTAATTTCTCTTCAAAGGTCACAAGTATGGACCTTCTTCAAATCAAGTCAAGGACTCTATGTATGACTTTGACAGCATTCTTGAGAAACTGCAAAGCAAGCTGAAGAAGGCGAACTTGCAAAATGAGGTATGAATTTCGAATTACGATGGAACAATGCTCATTCACTTAAATATTCCGAAAGGTTTTTATGCCCCTGGTTTATGCAGTTCGTGATTTCATTCCGGTTGACTTAAAGTTACCCATCACGAAATTTTGTTCTCTCTTGCCGAGCGATGGGCTGCCAGCGAAGACGCCCAGATTGTCTTGGGTAAACAAAAGCCTTTATTAAAAGTCGCTTAATGAAACTCGGGAGAAATTAAAGACCATTGTCTATTGTAAATCTATGTTAAATATATAGTTTATTATATTTGAGAATTAAAAAGAAATAATTTCTTTTAATAATACAACTTTTTGAAATGATGCATATTTCTTTTGTCTTCTCTTACAAGCTGCATAATATTCTTTAATTTTGATATATATATATATATATATATATATATATATATATATATATATATATATATATATATATATATATATATATATATATATATATATATATATATATATATAGTATGTATGTATATATATACATTTTTACATATTTCAAATTCTTTTTATATCTTTATTTTCAGTCTATAAATTATCTTTCCCCTAATATATACTTTTTATTAGAAAATTTTACACCACCATTTGCAAATATATTTTGTAACTTCTTTTGAGCAACTTTTATTTTTGAATTTTTGCTTTCCACATTTAAATTATAAACATTTCTCAACTTTTCCTTTAGTTGAAGGTATTGTGAGTGATTCATTTGTGCATTATTTATTATTTAGAATCTTTACTCGAATAAATTCGAATCGTCTTCTCGTACTTTGTTCATTCTTTGTTCTCTTTTAAAAATAGAATGTTTAAATATTTAGTATATAATATCCTATTTAAATAAATATATAAATATCCTATTTAAATAGGATATTTAAAATAGTTTGTATTGAAGTCTGAGATTAAGAAATTATAATATGCGACAAATGATGAAAGTCATATTTCTAATTTCGTACTTTCTTTCGTCAGGTTAACGTCATGGTGGTCTCTGATCATGGCATGACAGACATTTCCAACGTCAAGGAGATTGATTTAGAGAAGTTCGCTCCAGACATAAAATACCAAGTGGCTTCAGGATCGGATTCGATGATTGTCCCAATGAAGGGTGCGCTGGACAAGGTGTGCAACGTTTCTTAAATGTTTTCAGTGAACCCTGTTTTTCATGCATTTGTCTGGAATCTCACTTGATATGTTCTCCTTTTTTCATAGCTCTACAAAGATCTGAAGAACGCTAATATCCCGGGATTAGATGTCTACAAGAAAGAAGAAATACCAGAAAAGTACCACTTAAAGAATTCTAAAAGAATGGCGCCCATTTACTTAGTTGCGAACCCTGGATTCGTGATTAAAATGGTGTGATAATATCATATGATACTGATAAATATTAATGTTGATTCTTACATTACTAAATGTTATATTTTTGAAAATTTGTTACGTAGAAGCTGGCACATACACATCCTCTTGTCTAAAATAATTTAAATTGAGTACTAGCGATTATATCGATTTCTGCAGTCTAAAGCTGATAAACCCAGTTAGTCATCCATTATTCTGAATTTCTTTTAAGTGACAAGTCCGACATCTGCGGTGGCATTCTTCCTTTCCTATTCCGCCTGGTGGAAGTTTGATGCTATGAATTTTTAACGTCTATGGGCCTTCTCACCATTATTATAATATTCAGGAAATTGAAAAAGGACTTTATTTTTTAACAAAATTCTCTTATTAATTAAATATTATTAAAACCTACATATTTAATAGTACGGAATATCGATAAAAATCGGAATATTTTTTGGTACTTCTCAAGTCACATGATAACGTTATTGATATCAGTTAGCCCTTTAGATGGCCGTACGAAGTATTACTCCCATCCACTTCATTCACATTGAAATGTAGAATACGTTTTTTTACAATTTATAGAAATAAATCAATAATACTTATTTAATTATTGTTTATCGAATTGAAGTGAAAAATTACTAAGATATTTTTTCAACAAAGATTAAATTAACGTTATTCAAAAGGACTATCTTTATAATTAATAACAATTGACGTTGTTGATTCAAAACATTCTAAAATTAATTTATGTCAGTGATTCCAAGCCATGCTACAAAAAAAGAAAATTCAAATCTTTGAAATTTTTATATTAATGACAAAATTAGTGAAATCATTTGTGATTGGGTGTTCGAATTTTTTTTAAGAAATTTAAATAAACTTCACATAAAAGATGACTAAAAAGTGCTTGAATTAATAAGCCAAAATTTTCATAATTTAAAAAAAAATATTTTGAAACATAATTTTATGAGATGAAATGAGTCATTTTGCTTTATTATTCTCAATGTTTTTTTAATATTTTTTAACATTTTTGATGAATTCTTATATATATATTTATCTTTTTGATGGTTATTTAAATGAATCGTTGCTTATTACTGACCTCTTATTCACGAAATTCTTCTTCAGTCAACATTTATAAAAAAATAACGCTTTTATTTTGATCAAATTCCAGATCATTTATTGGTGTCAGCACTAACAACCTTAGTTCTCAAGCATTTGTGACTGTATATATATATATATATATATATATATATATATATATATATTTTATATATATATATATATATATATATATATATATATATATATATATATATATATATATATATATATATATATATATATTTTTTTTATATTCAGATTTCTTTCTCCTGATGTTTTTAATGAAAAATATTTATATACTACACATTTAAAAAAACATATTTTTCGTTATTGATGAAAATTGCTTTGGTTATGCGGAAGAACTTTTCTGAATGATATTTCTCATAGGAATAATTTGTTTTGAAAAACATTTAATTTATATATTTCTATTTTATGTTAACACTGAAAAGTACGGTTTTGCCACTATTGAATATTTTTGGCAAGATTCTAAGTTTCAAATTACAACCAAATTTTGGCTGCATGGCGAAAGTAGAAGTGTGACACTAGCGTGGTTGTTCAGTGATGGAACTGGAATCGAACTTGAAATCTTTCACTCTTAAAAGTATGGCTTTCCACTTATTTGTTCTTTTAGAAAGATTAAACATTTCCAAGGTTCAAGTTTCAGTATTTTGAACTCTTTTCATGCCTGAAGAGATTTATTAGCGATTACTTAGTCTCTAGGGAAAGTGAATATGGGTTTGCCTTATAAACAGTGGAAGAGATTTTTGGGAAGAAATTCTAAGGAAACTCTCACGAATAGCAACAGACAATTCGGATGAGCTGCAGGTTAAGCAAGCTATGTGCGCTAGGATGGGTTAAAAATCACTTTCCTAAATCCTTTCAGCTGATACTGTAAATTTGGTTTGATCACTTTTAAACTTCATTGGTAAAAAAATATAAACATAGAGTATTTGGTAATCATATTATGATTCAGATCTCAAATAGCTAAAAAAAAAAAAAAAATCGGAATATTTTTTGGTACTTCTCAAGTCACATGATAACGTTATTGATATCAGTTAGCCCTTTAGATGGCTGTACGAAGTATTATTCCCATCCACTTCATTCATATTGAAATGTCCAGATGACGTACGATTCACTAAATATAGATGTAACTGTATATGTCGATTTTACAAAAAACGTAGAGACGTTACCGTTTCTGCTCTACTAAAGCATCTGAGAAGAGAACAAGGTATATTTGTACAGTTTCAATGGCCCGCGATGTGTTAATCTTAGTTTTTTTTTTAATTATCATGAAAAAAATAATAGGTATACATATATATATATATGTAAATATATATATATATATATATATATATATATATATATATATTTGTAAATATATATATATATATATATATATATATATATATATATATATATATATATATATATATATATATATATATATATATATGTAAATATATATATATATATACATATATATATATATATATATATATATATATATATATATATATATATATATATATATATATATATAAAATAAGTTATTTTCTTCTCATAAATAGTTATTTATAGCATGAAATTTTGAAATTATATTTTTAAAACATTGCTCATGTTATACTTTTATGAAAAAGGGAGTGAAAGCTGGCGTCACCGCTGATATTCATCCATATGCGCTCATATATGCTGATATGCATATTTTGGCCATTGAAATAGCAACACAATGAAGGAATGATCCCACAAATATCCTATGTACTTGAAAGAAAAATTACATAAAAGTATGCAAGGGATCAGCAATCCAGCTCCAGAGGTAAAAACGGCCTTTGAAGAAGCACTGCATAAGTAGAAAACTGTGCATAATTCTGATTTGGAAATCAGCCGCGGTGGTTTGGTTGCTCATCAATGGAGTGTGAATCCTACTCACTGATGGAGTGCGTAACACAGGTCATTGTCGCAATGCCCTCATTGTAAAATGGTATCTCTGAAGGAGGCAGGCCAAGTCTGGAATCTTATGCCTTTTTTCTTGCTTCTATATATTACGAAGACCCGCCCACTTTTGTAGGCGTGAGCACTGGTTGCCCCATTATATAAATAAGGGGAAGGTCCTAGCAAAGAGCTTTAGTGGGAAAACATTGGAAATCGCTTGGTAAGGCCAAAGTTTTCTTGGGTGTTGCTTTTCAACTAAGAAAAATGCGTAATAATAAATGTCAGAATTCGATAGAGAAAATGATTGTTCTGTGACACCGCCTCTCGCAGTGGTCGAAGTCCTGCCAGTGTCATGCGGATATGGAATAGATGGCCTTCTGAACATCACTTGAAACGACATGAAGAAATTCCACGCTATTTAACGAACAACACCGGTAAAAAAACTCATGGCATACGTTTGTCATTTCGCGTGATACGCTTATTAAAGTATTCAATTACTAAAATATATCATCTGTCATTTTCATACAAAAAATATATCTGAATGAACATTGTGCTTCTTTTTTTAAAAAAGAAGTTACTCATAACAGTACAATAATCAAATACTGAAACGCCTTTCATAGAAATGTCTATAGATATTGATGATGTTGAATAATGGAGAACTCTCTTTCTTGCAGTTGACTGATCCGGAGAAAAATGTTGACATTGTTCAGAAATACAATATTGGTCACCATGGTTACGATCCAATGAAAGTGAAAGATATGAGAACCATCTTTGTGGCAACTGGTCCAGGTACATTTGTTTGAATATAGAAAGCGTTTCGGCAAAATGATGCTAACTTTCTGCTACAAAAAAGTTGTCGCAAGACAACCTTTTTTAACAGAAAATTATTTTAAATTTTTATTTTACGACTTTTTTATAAAAGAAAATTAAAAACCATTTTCCTTGATTTCGAAGTACAAAACAGTAAAATATTTTCAAAACTGAATTTCATTTTTTCAATAGGTTTCCGAAAAGTGTGCAATTTAAAATGCTTATAGTTACTATAGTTTATTAAGAATATCCTTTATTTTAAATGAAAGAATGTTCTATCGAAGTGAGAGAGAAATAAGCAAAAACTAAACTCCATGGCACGACAGCCCATGTGGGCCAAGGCCTACAGTGCCCATAACTGTTTTCACGACCGAGGACTCTGGGGTGCGAAGCATATGCCCCAGTTAGGTGGTCAGCCTAACGCGAAACTACCAGTGTTTAGTTCCCAAGCATGCTTAGTACTCAGTTAATCGACCCATTGAAAGGATGAAAGGCTGAGTCAACCTTGCCCAGCCCGAGGATCGAACCTCGGACCTGTGTCATGGGAGCGTGAAACGCTGCCACTAAGCCACCGGGCTTCAGAAATAAGCAAATATACATTATTTATTGCAAGGAGTAAAAGTCTATATTTTCGTTCCTTGTAAGAATAATTTTAATTTGCTTTTAATCTACATATAGTAAATGATAATTCCTTTTAGAAGTGGTAGTGAACCATATACATACATACATACATACATACATATATATATATATATATATATATATATATATATATATATATATATATATATATATATATATATATATATATATATAGTATATATATATATATATAAGAAACTTGAAATGCCGATAGTGTTTACACTTAGTCACTAATTTATATGTTTGGTGAGGTTCTTGCAGATTTGGATTTGTAATTGGATGTGATTTAAATCTAATGATTATTATGTATTGAGTGTATTTTGGCGGCATTGGATTTTGACTTGTATATTTTGGATTGAATTCTACTTGCATATTTTGGATTGGGTTTTGCTTCTTTTCTTGTTTGATGCTTTGGTTTGATTTTTTGGTATGGCTTTGGGGTGTGATGTCTTTTTTAAGACTATGTCTTGGGCCATTTCAGAAAAGCCATAATTTGTGCCAATGTGGTCAACACCCCTGATGAAGCTGGCCATATTGGTACTTTATTCTATTTATATTTATCTTTCTTTAAAGTGTTTTCAATGTAATTCTTTTCATTGTATTTTTTTCAATGTGTTATTTTCCATTTGATATTTCAATATATCGTTTTCCATTTAATATTTCAATGCTATAATATTTCAATGTGTTGTCTTCCATCTGATATTCTACTTTTGACATTTAATTTTTCAATGTATTATTTTCTATTTGGCATTTTTCATTGTATTTTGTTTCATTATATTATATTCTTTGCATATTTTATAAATTATACTATTAACTATATATATATATATATAATATATATATATATATATATATATATATATATATATATATATATATATATATATATATATATATATATATATATATATATATATATACGCTTCACAATTAATTCTATAAGGATACTGAACCACCAAAATGAACCTTTAGATAGTGAACCATATTTATTATAACAAATTCGTTAAAAACATTACAAGTGCAGAAACCACGGAAATTTTTAATCATTAAAACCGATTGATTTCTTGATGAAGGAAAAAGGCAGCATTCATTTTCCGTTGACCACAAATGATCACAGAACCTCCCACTTTTTAGAGCTTAACCTTACCCTGTGTTCCTCCTCCTCCTAAGCCTTTGGAGAAGAATACAGTTTAGGAGCTCAAAGTGCATTGACTTGCCTTGGATGATTTAAATTCATTTTTTAAATTCGAGAACTTTCAGAGTTTCAAAAAGGTTTTTTTATGTGACTTCCAATAAAAATATTACTTAAAATAAACTTTTTTTTGACTTCCAATAAAAATATTATAATAAATTTTCCCATCACCGGTTAACTGGTTATTTCCCTTTAAAATGAAAGAATTTTATAAAAATCTTGTGTGTGGCAAAGAATGTATTGACATACAAGTATTAACCGGGTTTTTTTTTCAGAGGTGAAGAAAAGTCTAATCAATATTTTTGTGAGCTTCGATATCTGATTTCGTTGTTCACACCCTTACTTAGCATTAACTTATACAGTTAGCTTGATAAAAATTTGAATCGCAATAACTTATCGCTGCATCATCGATGCGGGCGATGTAAATGCCACACTTGCCCCGATTGCCGGATTTTTCTTTCTGAGTACAAAATACCCAGCCCCGAATTGCCTTTACCTACCACCATAAAATACTATATTTATTTATTAATTCCAAATGCACAGATCTTTGGCCATTATTTCTCTCGCCTTCCAATACTCCTGAACTCTACAGTTCAAAAGCACAAGTGCAGAGCACGAGTCGAGATGTGTGGCATCAAAAATGTGATGTTGTCTGCTGCACAGAGTACGGAAGCACAAAGTCCAAACCTATACAAATAAATACTACATCGAATTCGCCACATTTTACTCATAAATATTTTCGAATAGTTTTATTATTACAGTTATAAATGTGGTTTATTTTCTCTAGAAATGTGTGTTAACATATTTGGCATGTTGGCATTACTGAGCAGAGGTTAGTAATCAATGATAAGCCAGTTCATTGTAGCCTGCTAAATTTTATGATTCAAACAACAGGAGTTTTTTGAAAATGATGGAAGAAAAAAGATTCTTGACTTAAGAAAGCTTTCCCATTCTCATATATATAATATTCATTTAAAAGCATTTTGTATTTGCTCATGAACGGATAGGGAGGTCCTGGGTTCGAATCCCGGTTCGGGAATGGATGTACTATCTCTCTCTATCTATCCTGTCTTTGTCCTTTCTTTGTATGAATAAGGTGTAAATGGTTGCCTACCCTATAAACGGGTCCCTATGGCATGTGTGTTCTGAAGAAGTCGGACTCCACACCAAAATAGGGTTCAGTTGAAAAAGTAGAGCAGCGCACCCCATGTTGCCAGCCTAGCTGTCACACGACAACAACAACATCTGCTCATATATATATTTACTGTCGAATATCCGTAGATTTTGGTTTGAGTTTCGTTCTATGATACCTTTTTGAGAGGATTGGATTGGAACTTACAACTTTCTAAAATATATCATAAATGCATTCCAATCATGCACTGCAAATATCGAGAGTCGAAGTAGGTATCACACCTGTGAGCTTTGGAGTCACAGAAAGGTGTTCACATACCAACCGGCCTTATGGAGTTAAGATGCAGCAAATCAGACGGTTCAAAGGAAAATAAACTCGTAAAAGAAACCATGAATTGGTACAATAACGAAAGATAGTAACGATGGACTTTAGAATAACGAAAGACTTACGAATAGCACTAGATTCTGTTCTTAAGAATAATTCCAGATTTTATGACGTAAGATTGAATCTAAAATGCTATACAGGTAACCCTCCTATAACACGGTAGTTAGGTTCCTAGAAAATGCCGTGTTGTGTGAAATCGTGTTGTATGAGACCCAGAACTAGTAACAAAAAGGGGGGGGTTACGTTCCAAAAACTTATTAAAAACAAATATTTTTTTTAATTCGACATAAACAACTTAATTTTTATTAAATAATAAATGTATATCCAACACAAAGTAAGAAAAATTTATTTTATTCTAACGCAACCCTAATTTAATGAATTTATTCGTCGTCACTGCTCAGTACAATCAACCGAGAACGTTTATTGGGTGGAACGATATTGCCTTCACTTTCAGAACTTTTTTCTCTATTTAAAGTTTTTGTATATTTTCCCCTCTTAAAAAAATCTGTAATCGAACTTTGCTGACTAGTTCTTACTAGGTTATTGAAAATTTCGCGGTATGGAGTTAAACATTTTTGTAGCTCCCTTTTGAATTTTCGACTTCTTTCCGTGGAAGGGTCTGTTTTCAAGAAAAATGACTCGAGATTTTGCGCTAAGCATAGGCCTTCTTGTAATTCTTTTAATGTTAAATTCTTAACTGCACAATCTTCATCAGAGCTAGCGTCCTCATAATCTATTTGATTTGCATCCAGGGATGCCGCCGACCGATAACAAGCTCTAACATTGGAACAAAACCGTGTTATAGGATGACGTGTTGTAGGAATTTTTCCGCAATTTACGAATCGTGTTATAGCGAAACCGTGTTATAGGAGGGTTACCTGTATTTTATATAAAATAATATCCAATAAATATTTCAATTTCATATTGCAAGGTATCAGTAATGTGAGAAATGTTTCGTTCCAGCTTTTCGGTCGGGTTTCAAAACAGAAGCCATGAACATCACTGATCTCTACAACGTCATGTGTCACGTGCTGCAGCTGCAACCACTCCCCAACAACGGCTCCTGGGACCGCGTGAAGTCCATGCTGAGGGACAGCGAGCAAAACACACCGGACTCCCACTCCCTCCCCTCCTCAGCCACCGGACTTCAAGCCCCCTCACACTTCATCCTGGCATCTGCATTTTACGTCGTCTTAGCTATGATGTACCTCAAAAAACTGCAGTAAGTTTGAATCCAGCACATCTTCTGACGTCACTTTAGACACTGCATCATCTGTTGTTGACAGGTTCGCCGAACTAGCTATATTATGATGCGATTTTTGAAAGAAATTTAATTTGCGCAAATTCCTTCATTTGTATTTGTGCTATTTCTTTGAAATTATCAACTATTGTAAGTGACATTTTTTGAATACATTTGTTGATATACCTTTATTTGAACATTTGCCCTGTAATATGATTTTGTGAAAGAATTTGTAAAAGCATTGTAATGAAATAAAATTGAATGTGATTTCTTTAACATTCAAGATTACTCCAATTTCTGAGAACTAACATTACATAGCATTTTCAAATTTTAGTTCACACTATAAAATTTTATATTCATAATTTCAATCATATAAAACTTATTTAAATGAATAAATTTATAAATGAAATAAAAATATTTATTTGGATATTATTTCACTTAAGCAGATGATAAAGTCACTAAATAGTTACAAATGAAACCTTTTATACACCGTTTTTTTTAAAATGTCTAAAAAGAATTGTCTTATTTGCATAGCAAGCCATTCCCTGTGATGAAGACATGGTCCTATGCTTTTTATTTTTCACTTTCATACATCTAGTTCTTTTTATTAATTTTCAAATTATTTCTTATCTTACCTTATTTATATATAAATAGAACTATATTTGATAGCTACACATATACAGAGTTATACATGCATACATACATAATAGTTTGTGTGGGTGGCACGTACAAAAAAAAAAAGGAAACACAGCATAAATATTTCCAAACTTATCATTATTTCTTATACTTACAAATCTGATTAAAGTGTACATTGTTGACAGCAAACTTCATTTTTAAAGATAAATGAATTGTTAAAAATAGATTCAGCCGATGTTTTCTCAGAATTTTTTTTTCAATTACAAATATAAAATATGTTTTATATGTTGAAGGAAAAACACTTAATTTTAATATTTCATTTAATTTCATGCTTTTTTTATGAAATTACTTCAATTTCCTTTCATTTGTAATATTTCTAATTGATATGCGTAAGTTCTCAGCCATATTACAAGATGGCAGCACCAAGCTTTCATTGATAGTATTTCCACAAGTTTCTTCATTGCGAATTGGGTCTCAAAATATTGGACGCAGATTTACGCTGTGCTACTCTTGATATTTCCCTTGCACACATTTATGTTTTTCACATAAAATCAATTGAAAAATAGTTACTTATAATTTAGAATTGTGTGGTATATATTACTTTAATGACAAAAATACATTTTTGTTATAACTATTTATCAAATGTTATCTTCCAAATATATTTTTACATATTTCTGTTCTTAACCTATCACATGAATGTTTATACTTTGTTACATAGTGTGTAAAAGCTGATTTTATATAAAAATAAATCACCACATTCGGTGCGTATAATGATTTATAACATGCACCTAATGTAATGACACAGTAAAACTTACATATCTTTTTGTCAAGTAAGTGACAAATCTTATATTTACTAACAATTGACGCCGATTCCATAGCACATCAGGATAGCCGGGAACCTATTATTCAAAGTGAATTCCAAATCATTATAAACATCCAACTCCATGGTGAGTATTGAATCTATGAACTCTCAAACGATCTGATCTGATGATCAGAGCTCTGAAAATTCAACTTCCAGTTGGTTGTAAAAGAATAACAACTCAACGAATAGAACAAATTCATCTTATAAAATTATCATCAAGTTTTATTCTATTTGATTATTTTCATTTGCGTTAAAATGTTACATTTTAAGTCGATGGGATTGAAAAAAGTGTAAAAGTTATATTTTTATCCATAACTAGAAATTGTTAATATGCACCAGAGAAGGAAAATGTAAATCTAATTATGCATTCTTAGATTCACATTTCCGTGTACGTAATGTTAATACCATGTACACGTATATAAATGTTATACTTGAATGAATAATCCTTAATATAACAAATTATTGAATAATACTCGCACAAATTTATTTTACATCGAAAACTTACAGTCTAACTTCTTATAAGTAACAGAATTATAACTATCCCATTTTACATGATAATCACTGAATACGACGATTTTGCTATCATTTAAGAACAACGCAATTTTATCTGACGCGAAATACTAGAATTCAAAAAGTGCTTCCGTCCAAAAGTAGCAAACATAGCATAAATGGCATAATGATTATATTGGTTACTGAATCATTAGTGTGAAATACCTCTATAAAAGACCATTTCTACAAATTATTGTGCTCAAACATTCTTTGAAAGTTCACAGCAAGTGACTTTTGTATATTAGGCAACACTTGGAGGGAAAAATAACATGCAAAATTATGATTTCAAACAATCAATATTTGTGTGTTCAGATATTAGAAAAATATAATAAAATATTAAAATTACAGTTGATGTCGATTTGAATTTATTGTAAAGTTACCTATGTAGTGATATAACATTGTTCCGGAACTACGTTCGTCTCAAGAAAGAGGGTGTATGGTTCATTTCCTTATTTAAAAAATAGATATTAAGCATAGCTCTTGACGGCCGAAGAAAATAAAGGTAATACGAATATGCTCCTTTCTTTCTATATTCCTAGGTAATTTTTATTAAAAAAATAACGATATATTCGATTTTAAAAAATAATGCTAGTTTAATTTAATTTTGGATTAAATTTTGAGCAACGTTCATTTTATTCTTTTGTTTTTTATAGGTAAAGTATTGCGAAAAATGTCTGTTTCAAATATTGCTTAGTATATAATATCTAGCATTAAAACATTAAATAAAGATAAGAAAGAAAATGAACTACTTTTTAACAAGATTTCTTTTTTACTATAGCAAATATGTTTGAATTTCTCCTTTATCAGTTTATAATTACAGTTTATAAATTTAAAAAGACAGTTGAGTATTTATTTTGAAATTTAAAAAGACAATTTAGGGCTTATAAATTTTAAGAGCAGTTGTTGTTATTGTGTAAGAAATGATGACCCTCATCGCCTTCTAGTGAAGCATAAAATATTTTTAAAATGTGCAGAATAATAGTTTACTTGTATATTTTAACTTTAAAAAAGACAAAAAAAATCAAAAATAATTCGAAATGTCTTTCACATGAAATATGTTATGGAGTTATATTCTTAGAAAGTCAAACTAAATATCATTTTTTTCTTTACTTTTTATCTTTTATGCTTTAAAAAAGAAGTTAGTTTTTTATTAAAAACTACTTATAATTTGTTATAATTTGTTTTTCTAATTCAAAAATATACATAAATTCTGTATATTGTGACACATGTTGTTAGATTAATTAACCGAACATAGATACAAGATATCAGTTACCAAGAAAATAAAATTGTTCATCAAATAGATCCATAGATGGCAGCACTAAAAATAAATGTACAATTAAATACAATTTAGTAAATAAGAAAAAAACTGAAATGTACGAATAACTCCATTTTATGGAGGAGAATATATAAATTCACAATTACAAAGATGTATCTTTTTAATATACATATAATTTCTTCTAAAATGTGGCCTATTAATTTTAATTACAAACAATGCTTTTTAATAATTCCCTAGTTCTTTCTTTATATTTTATGCAAGGTAAACAGTAAAAGATAATATAGTAATTGTAGTAAAATGAAATTCCATTATATATCCAAATAAAGATATTTTAATTCCATAAGAACAAAATACAATTTTTTTCATTTTTATTTTCATTATTTTCTTTCACAACAATGAAAACTTTCTTAAAAAGAAAATTCGAATATTACAATAAATTTTCCTCTCGGAAATGGTCTTTTTTATTTTTATGAAGTTACTTTTGCTGGTGACTATCTTGCATTATAGCAGCTCTTAAATCAAAGTACAATTTTCATTCATTTTTAAATGTTCGTTTAAGATATTTATGTATGAAAAATGACATTTTTGGAATTCCACGGCTAGAGTGAAGATATTGTTTGGAGTAAGAAAACTCACTAAATTTTGAACAAATGCAATTTATACAATTGTGGTTTCAGTTTATCTAGAAATTTACGTATATTTGGAATTATTAGTCTCAAACACACAAAAAACATTCCAAAAATCATTATAAAATTTTAATTTTGAAAAGAATTTTCAAAATTTGAGAATATGAATTTATTAGCCTTAAAAACGAGAGAAAAGTGCTGGAATGGAAATATAAGAAAAATGTTTGTGAAAGAGTCATTTCATCAAAGATTTGTAAATCACGCGAAAGAAAATATATCTTTTATAATTACGTATGAAGCTGGAATATAGTGAGATTATTTAAAAATATATAAATTATAATTTCTTATAAATCATCTCTTAGGAAAATTTGATTTTTAAACCTTATAAAATTGAGAATAATTCTTAAGAACAAGATTTTTTTAATTAATTCTAATATTAACAATTTTTCTACAGTTCGTGCATCTTAATTGCAATGTATGAAAATTTAAATATCTAGAATAATTTTATAGCATTTATTTAATAATTTCCATGAATTTTATCTCAAAATATTGAACCGAATAATATTCATAATAAGAAACTCCATCATAACGAAACCGGATGGAAAAGAAATATTTTGAGGTATAAAGAAGTTATTTTTAATAGAAATAATACAATATATCAATATTTACACTGAAAAGAATACTTATTTTTATTGTTTTTGAATCAAATTTAAATAAACATCGTTAATATTTAGCAAGAGCTGAAAACATAAGGTATACTTTATACATATTTAGAAATTTTAAATGTGAAATTTATTTGAAATAAAAAAATGATAATAGTTGCTCTTTTCGAAATTAAATGTTAGTGTAAATATGCATTTGTGTTTTATTTTATTAAATTATAAAAACTGATCTGGCAATGATTGCTATTGGGATCTCAATGTAATATTGTATACAATGTAATAAGAAACGAGCCTATAGCAAACATTAACTGCACGGTCAGTGATCACTCATGGTGATTCGAAGTTACATCTACTGTAAATGTCGATAAGCCATGAGCAGATTTGTAGATTGCCCGTGATGTTTTAATTACTACAAAACTTCATTCCACTTCGTTTAGTTCAAAATCAACACATTTGCAAGTAATTACATGATTCTTCCAGAAATGAGTGTGTTTATGTTCTTAAATTGTTCAAATACAGGTTTGTGTTGATTTATTCACTTCCTTCATAATTTTGCGGATTTTATGCAAAGTCGACTTATCTATGATCGCAGCAAAAGAGATTACCTTCTCTGCAGAAGCTTTTGGCTGATTTCCTAAAGAAATAAATCTAAAAACTTGTGAATATGGAATGATTTTATTGTTCTTCCAGTGATAAATGTGTTGATTTTTTTTTACATCGTTTTGTGGAGTATCGACGAAATCGGGTACTACGCGATTGTTACCCCATTTAATTTTGAGAATAAACCGAAATTTACAGATATTAAGTATCAAATAAGTATCAAAAATAAATATGAAACATTTTAAAATTAATTAAGTATTGGGTTTAAGTTGTTATACTCAAATTGTCTTTCGCTTACAATACCTTAAAAATGTCACGTTTTTCATTCATTTGCGAAATAACTATATCAACGACAAAGTTTCAATTACATTGAAATATTCGTTTTTCGCCTTTGTGTTGTAACTATAATCTGAATCATAATATACCATATCGTCAATGCGAGGTTTATCACTAAAATTGTGAAAAGCCAATCTACTAATATATGGCTCTTATTTCATCAAAATTTCACCGGGGCATTTTAGAACACTGCGTTTTGTAGGAACAACCCTTTCTGTTTTACTGAAGCCCTATTATATTACTCATTTAGGACAAAGTGATCCAGCTCTGCTATGCTGCTAGCATTCTCCAGAACCATAGAGAAAGAAACATCAATAATTCGCAAAAGAGAAAATACATTCTTGAATCCCTTTTATACAGCAATATTTTCGCTATTTTTATTGAATTCCTTGCATCTTCACTTTAATCGTAAGTTTATAAAATATAAAAAACATTAGAAAATAATAAATTTTACCGAATATTCTTTCGATGAATATGATATCTTGGTAGTTGGACACTATGACACTTTGTATTCTTCTGGGAATGACTGAAATTCTCAAGAAATCCAGAACGGTGATTAAAAATGATATTCTCTTATGAATATAGTCAAAATATTTATTTGAATTTCCAGATTTAATTTCTTATCGCAAATGTTCAGGAAGATGGAGAATTCTTGAACATAAAATAAGAGGTGTCTCAGTCTGTTAGGGAAAATTATTATCCACACGTCAGGAAGTTTATTGATTCAAGATGTGATCTAACCGATTGGTTAGTTTGTATTTCTAATGTCATTTTTTAAGTACAAGAGAAAGAAGAGTTTAAAATGTATTCTCTCTCTCTCTGAATCATTACAAATTTTCACCCCCACTGAGATTCAAGCCAACGAAAAGTAGACTTTTTTCATTCTAACTGTTTTACATAGAATCGTTCAAGACTTAACCGACTGTAGTTCTAATGTCACGTTTTACGTACGCGATACCAGGGTCTATAATTTCAAGGGCATTCTGAATCTTTGCAAAAGTTCACACCTAACTTGAGATTCGAACTAAGATCTCATGGTCTAAGTGAACTCTTAGTTTGGCTTTATTTCACACAGTCAAAGACTAATATTAAGTAGACTTCATCCCAATGAATGTTTTGTGAGATCGTGTTTTCATTTGCTGGTGAGGGGGAGGACTCCACTGACGATTTCTTCACTCTGTTGTGATTCCCCGAAGTGAAGTAATGAGGACGGTGTAGAGTGTTTGAAACAGATAACTCTGGAATCTATGGCAGTCAACTTATCACACACCCATGTAAAAACTGAAAATTAGTTCTTTCTATAAATATGATTTCTAGATAAATATGATTATTCATAACTCAACGTTAAATCTTTATAATCATACTCTTTCAATATTTTTATGTTTTATTATGATATATAATTTTCCGATTTTGTCAGATTTTAAATTATTTAAAGTTGCATATACCTCTTGATATTTTATGGATTACATGATTTGCGTCGTTGGGGACTACATGGATCCTTGGGGTTATGCAATGTAGCCATTTGCTGCTAAATATTGAAACAAATATTTCGAGTGTCTCCTAGCGCAATATAAAGAGCATAAATTGTTGAGGCTAAAGTAGTTATGGGCTCAAGAAGTTTCATTCGATTAAGAGATGTTGCTTAAAGTGGATTCCACAAATCAATGCAAAATTCACATGGATGTTTGGAATTCAGATGCATAATCAATTGCTCTGAGGATCGGAGAGAGTTCTACCAGTTTACAAAATTTTTCTATTAATATATTTTCTACCTCATTTCAATAAAATTTTCTTTGTAAATTTGCAATTTAATAAAAGAGTAAAAATTTTATTTAAATATTCGTGCAATTTCTGTGGTCGGATATAAATTAATCTCAAGTTCAAAGTTCTTTGTTTAGTATACATTCTTGAAGATTACCAGATTTCTATTATACTTTCGCCAAGATTCATAATTTAACTAAAGAAAATAATTTAATTTTCTGTTTTAACTTTTCCACACCCACTATTGTATATATCGGAATACTGTATTTATATATATAATTTACAGATGCGATTATCTATACAATAATGTTTCAATTACAAATCCTTGAAAATTATTATACATCCATCATATTTCCTTGAATGCTTCTTAATTTAACAAAAGACGATTCGATTTTTCATTTGAATCTTTGCACATTTATTGATATCAAATAAATGTAAATTAATCTTATTATGAATTTTTTCTTAAGCGTCTGAATTTACAAATATTTATAGTAATTGTATGCCTATACATGTGTTCATATTATATATATATATATATATATATATATATATATATATATATATATATATATATATATATATATATTTCCTTCAATGATTATAATTTAACAAGAGAAGGTACCTTTTTCTTACTTCATTTACTTCTTTTACACCTGCTACTGTCAAACAACTACACATTAATCTCAAGTTCTTTACTTAACAGGCGGGAGTTACCAACTATTTATAAGTGATATATCATTGAAGATTATCCTGGAAGATTTTGTATTTAACAAGAGAAGAATTAAGTCTTCCTTAAATCTTTTCACAGCCGTTGTTGTGTAACAAATGTAATTTCATTGTACTTAATAACAGGTGTGAATTCGCAGTTAATTATACCTCATTGAAGGTGAACATGTGACATGTGCATTCCCCTCAAGATTTTCAATTTAACGAGAGAAGATTTAATCCTTCATTTAAATCGTCTCTCGCTTATTATTGTCAAAATAGGTATAAATTAATCCCATTGTGCACTTTAATTTAACTTGCACATGGGAATTCACAACCATGCATTAATTGCATCTAATACACACCTGGCACATTACATGAAAGGAACATTTCCCAATGGCGAGTGCGGAGGGTGAACTCTTTCTAAAGGGGCGAGGAGAAATGAAGTACCAAATTTAGTTATTCCCCGACACAGAATACGGGCAGACGATCCGGCAATTTCTGCTCTAGTCTTTCCGCGAACCCCTGGGCTGTGGTTCAACAGACCACGAAAGACCAAACGAGTCTTGCCCTGAACGGCGGTTACCAATCGGTTGCAGTGACGGGGGGGGCTCCAGTCCACGCGCAAGCGATATAAGTCAGTGGGGGGGGGTAGGAGTCACCTCTTTCTCTCTTTATAAAATTGAACAGAAATTGTGCCGAATCTAATTTCTATACCGGTTGGGGGTGTAGAGGGTGGTCGGGCTGGAGGATTTGTGAACTTTTGATTTTCGGAGCCGCCGGGGTGGAGGGTGATCTGGGAAGAGAAGGAAGCAATTTGTGCAATTTAACAATCACATGCTCAGTTGGTAGGGAAGAAAATTCTGGGGGTTAAATTTTTCGTTAAAAGAAAATATAATAAGAATTATAAAATATTTAAAAATGTAATTTATACTTATATTTAATAAACAGGACATATTATCTACATAATTGAAATATTTAGAAAAAGGTGATGTAAAGCTGTAGCCCTTTTTTAAGAGAGAGAAACATTTTGTCTACATCTCAATAGCAGAGCATAGATAAAGCCTAAGCATAACAGCAATCTCCCGCGATTTACAGTCGCTGTGATCCAACCCGAGACCTCACACTCTGATGGCACTAAATCGCACAAGACGCACCATTAAGTGTTGAATAAATCTCATAATAATTAAAATTGTGATGTAAAAATATTCACTTCTTAAAGACCATAAAAATCATTTGAACTGAATAACCACTATTAGTATATTGTTTAAAAACAGTTCATTTCATATCACGATAAATATTGGATTAAAGCACTATTTGTCTCGAAAAAGTAAAACACAAAATATCTTACAAAAAAAAATGAATTTAGATAATGTTGAATGTGTGACATATTTTATCTGGAAATAAGTTATTCTATTACTTTTTTAAATGAAATGTGAATGTTTTTATTTATATTGTAACTTAGATAACTAATGTTAGCAAAAATTAGAAAAATGAAAAGAAAAGTAATATCGAAGAAAATAAAAATTGATTTTTAACTTTTATTTCAATCATTATTAATTAATTTTCTATGCATAAGCGAATTTTATAAAAAAAAAATTGCTTTTTTATTCATAAAATTTTTTGAGCCAAGTTTAAGAGTAAAATCAAATAATGGAAACATATTTCAGTAAAAATGGATTTGAATGATAAAGTGTATCAATGGTTTTTACTACTTAGTACCTTAAAATAAATGCTTTCTTTTTATAATCTGGTTTTAAGCTGAAACATTTTGTAACCTGGCTGTTATAAAAGTTTTTACTTGCAACCATGTGGCAAATTGACACAAAGTATCTGGTTTTTTATTTGAAAAGTATTATAAGACATTTGAATAGCATCATTTTCCTCGAGAATATTTTATGGCTGCCCCAAGAAAGAAAACTCAGAGACCTTCCAAACATCCATCCGGATGGAGAAATGTGCAGAGAGCAAACAATCGTTTCTGTAATGATATTTACAGAGACGATTGTAAATAGCATTCATTCAGAAACTCTCCAACCCGAAAAGTGCTTTCCTAATACTAAAACAGGGACAGCTAATATTTTGAAATCAACTCAGTAAGTTGCATTGCAATGGATGACATCAGAGAAGCTGAAAAATTGAAATAATTATCTGTTTAAATAAAACGTAATTTTAGTTAAAGCATTGGAAATTTTTTTTGAAAGAGAGAGAAATATCAAAATAAAATGATCTAAATCACTTTAATCTTTTTATCAAAAATATTTAACTTTGCATAATGAAAGATATTTTTGCTATAAAAAATAGTAAGAATATCAAATATTTGTTCTAGCAAGAAGAGAGCCAGTAAGAGTGTTATGTATTACTTCTAGTCCAGAAGAGATTCTTCCAGAAATTGTCTAGAAAAGAGGGACATCTCTTGTAGACAATTTGACAAAATACATAATTTGTCCGTTTTCACAAAAGAGATACGTTTCTATTGCCTGTAAGGTCTTATTTCTCAATGTTTAAGGATAATAAAGTGCAAAACTACGATTCCTGAGGATTTAAACCGTGAAGAACTTATCTGAATCATGATAAAGGAATTAGAATAATGTAGATTTCTCTTGGAAATGTCATGAAGTTGAGGTAAATGATATTGACTGCCTATGGGAGAGCAGATTTGACTCAGGACTATTACTCATGACGTTAATGCTCTAACTCGACCGAATTTCTAATGGAAAACATAAAGTCCGATAATAATCAATTATGGATACAAGACAAGATTGAATGCCTTTATTACATATAAATATGGGGTTCAGTATTAAAGATCTTTCTTTAAATTCTAAAGATTTCCAGTATTGACGATTTTTTCACAAATTTCTAAAGATGAAATTAAGATAGATATTGAGTCATCAAACCACAAACAAAATAATGATTTATAGTCATTCAGTTATTAAATTTTTCATTATTTATAAATTTAGTATATACGGATACTCTGATGAAAACCGAACTTCCACAAAAAATGACAAAGAGAGTAATTATCCAGTGCATTACATAGTTATCCCAATTTCAGTTTTCTTTCTTAAAGTTACGAAAAATGTAGAAGTCATGTGGGGAAAGAGCTGGACTGTATGAAGGATGTTCAAGCACGTCCCAGCCATAACTTCGAAGAGCTTTTATTAAACTAATTGTATCAAGATGAGTGTTACCATGGAAATGTATGGTTATTTCTGATTGTATTCTAGGATGGCATAATGGTAGTCACAATTCATATAATGGCACCAGCATACTCCCCTGTACCTAGCCCAAAGCTGGGCTTTTCCAGTCAGTGGAACCTTATTAGAAATGTATTTCTCCAAACAAAGAGGTTTTATTATTTTTTAATTTACTGTAAATGAATGTTTTGATGTTATGCAGAGGTAAAGGAAAGTCCTGTTGTGACATGAGATCTCACTTTAGTAATTCTATCAGCCTGCTCGTTTCCAAAAATGTCAAAACAGCCATTGGATGGCAATGCTTTCCCACCCCCAAGATGTTTTTAAATTCAATTAACTTCATTCTTCAAGAATCAACAAGATAATTTTCAGTATAACTTGATTTGTTTAGAGACAAAATAGCAGTTTGAGAATCGATAAGAAACACAGTCACCTAAGTTGGTACTCCTATTTAAACTAAAAGACTGACAACTTATAGCCTTATAAATTACCTTCATTTTGGTTAAGCAAAATAAAATTTTTTGAGCAACTTGCCAAAAAATAAAATGATTCACTCTTGGAACCAACTTTCGAGAAAAAATAGAAAGATTTAATAAGTGAATTGAAACCTTAGAATTTTTCAGCATTTACTTCAGTAGTTTGGCTATTTATTTTTAATTTATGCTAAAAAATTCTATTAAAAGATGTGTTCCAATTAAAAATAGTATGGAAGAGGAAGAGAATTTTATTCTATTTTTCTACTTTTCTTATTTGTGGATATTAAATTTTCAGTAGTCTGTTTGTTGCGAACAGATTAAAAAAAATTATTGTTTTTTGAATCATTCGTCAAAAACTAAAAACACTGTAAAATATGAATTTAAAAAAAAATCACGATTTGTATTTATTACAAGCCTTGCATTGGTCTTTATTTTAGTAATTTGTTTACTTGTTTTTAATTCATGTTACAAGATATTACTACTAGATATATTGCTAATTTAAAAAAATTAGAAAAAAGAGGGAATTATTTTTTAGATTTGCTACGTTTATTGATGGGGCATAATGTCCCATGTTTATGATAACACTTCATGCAATGAGAATTTTAAAATGAAGACATAACTTGATGAAATTCCTTCTTGTTACAGAAAGAAAGCTGTGCAACCAGTATTGGTGGGCTGGAAGCTTGTGTAATTGCTATGCAATCTCTAAATTTAAGTTTAATGCATGTGGTAATGGGCTAGAAAGGTAATGGACAGTTGTTATCCAATCACTAAATTTAAGTTTAATGTGTGTGGTGATGAGCTAGAAAGTTAATGCACAGTTGTTATCCAATCTCTAAATTTAAGTTTAATGTATGTGGTAATGGGTTATAAAGGTAATGCGCAGTTGTTATCCAATCACTAAATTTAAGTTTAATGTGTGTGGTGATGAGCTAGAAAGTTAATGCACAGTTGTTATCCAATCTCTAAATTTAAGTTTAATGTATGTGGTAATGGGTTATAAAGGTAATGCACAGTTGTTATCCAATCACTAAATTTAAGTTTAATGTGTGTGGTGATGAGCTAGAAAGTTAATGCACAGTTGTTATCCAATCTCTAAATTTAAGTTTAATGTATGTGGTAATGGGTTATAAAGGTAATGCACAGTTGTTATCCAATCACTAAATTTAAGTTCAATGTGTGTGGTGATGAGCTAAAAAGGTATAGCACAGTTTTATCTGATCACTAAACTTAAGTTCAATATGTGTGATTATATACACGTTATTTTTATTTTTCTATAGTTCTGATGTTTTTATTGTTACGTGCTTATTTTATCTTTTTATAATTTAGTTTTGTAATTATTTTTGTGTTTCTATCTCAAATATATGGAATGCTGAGATATTAATGATGTGTATTCAAAAGCTTTTGAAACAAAATAAGAACTTGTATTCTTTTTCTTTACAAGTATGCTAAAATTTAATTAATTATGTCGCTTTTTTATAAACTGTTGAAGAAAAAGTTTTTGCATCCTTCTTCAAGAAGAGAAAAAAACGTTGTAAAAAATTTGAGCCAAAACAATGAAATGAGTTCTTTTCTTTGACAATACTTCACCTGCCAGTTAAATTTTTACTGTTGCTTTGGTTTATACCATCATATATCTACAAAACTAGTAATACATCAAAATGCTGACGGAAGTTTGGAAGCTCATTTTACTTTACAACGTTGGAGGAAGTACAAAGATACAGAGATTCACCTTCCTGTGAAAAAAGGACATTTTGTTGGAGAATTCACATACGCCAAGGGCAGATGAACTCACGATGTTGTCGAAAGCTGATATTTCAAGAGTATTTAAAGGTTATATTTACGGTTCTTTGTTCCAAAGAAGTATCTGTGGGACCAAGGCTATCCATCAAGATACAAATCAACGTCGTCTTAGTAAAGAAAAAAAAAATAACCACACCGTCTTGCAATGCTATGAAGAACTTTTTCTCGTCGGTGAGCCATGAGCACTCGAACATCGTGGTGGATGTCATAATGCAACATTTTTAGCCTGAATGTGAAGGATCGGCTTCAAGTGATAAAATACTTCTGCACAGCAATTGCAAGTTTGTTGTTGCTGCTAATGGGCGATGTGGTTGCTAATGGAAGATCTGAACATTTTAGAAAACATTGTGAAAGCGTATGTTGGAAAAAAGAACCAGCCTTTATTCGCTCTATAACATCTTGATAACCAATGATGACAATGTAGCATCTAGAAGACTAATCTACATTATTTACAAATATGGATTAAATGACCTTTAATCCATATTTGTAGATAATGTAGGTTAATTACACTTAAATTTGTAACAGATTCAAAAAACAAAATTCGAATGTTATTAATGAAGTTCGAAATAAAATAATGTAGTTTCTAACAAAAAAAATCCAGCTTAATCTATTATTATATGTAGAAATAAATCAATATAAGTTTCTCATGAATCCTTACGATAGTTGTTTGTAATATATTCATTTTTCACGAATATTGTGCCTTCATCAGTAAATACGGGATCTTTAATCCATGTATTTGGAAGTACATCTATGAAGGGAATAATAATATTATTACTTGTCAAAAATATTTCTGATTTCATCATTAATCAAGTAAATTATAAATAAAATATAGTTTATACTACTTTTTAAATGCGTTCATTTTAGCACACTAAGAAAGAATTATAGTTGTTCCCTGTGTCGACTTGTATTTAAAATCTAAGGAAACCAGGACACATAAAAACTAAGAAAAGTATCGCATCTTACTTTGTAACATTTTCATGAAAATTAGAAAAATATGTCATCTCATATTTCATAGCCTACCATCGCAAATTAAGACAAATTATGTATATGAAACTAAAAATTATTAATATGTATTCCTTTATACGCTATTTAATTTTAAAATAATTCTTTACAAAACTATTCATTTCTAAATTATTATTCAGTAATTAAAAGTTCCGTTATTACTAAATAATAATTCCGAGAGGAACTTATAATTAGTAATCAGTTATAATTTAATAATTGAGGGTTCCTCTCGGAGATTTTTCTTTTAGTTATCAGTTCTTAAGCAAAAGAGGAGAAGATAAAAAAATCAGTTCTTTTTTTCGTCTGTCTGTTAAATATAGTGAAGAATTTATTGCTGATTTTCTTAAGTTTCATTTCAAGACTTCTAGCGATTCTGTATAAATATTTTAATACAAAACTCTAACAGTTTTAAAATACTTAATGATTTATCAGCAAATTATAAAATAACAAATTAGGAATTGACACATTTATGTTTTCACCCATAGTATCGCTGGGCAGTCATAACATCACAGTCCAAATGAAAAAAAAAAAGAGAGCGAGTGAATTAGAGTAGTCCTACAATTTATAGGGATTGGGTGACATCATCGTAACGCCGCCACCAGAATGCTGTTGCCAGCCACAATAGTGAATGTTCTGAAATCTTTATTTACACTAACATTCCTTTTGATTTTAGGATTGAATATTTTGTGCCATGGCTTAAATTGCTGATTTTAAAAGTGTTTTCAAATAATTCATTTCTACTGTTTCATTTAATTTATATTAATTTAATTTGATTACAACAGTGGAAAATATTCCTCGATGTTAAATTTGTTTGTAAAATGTTAAAATAGTTTCTTAAGTTAATATTTAAAATATTCTGCTGACAGACACTGAAAAAACTATTTTACTATGTTAAAGCATTAGAAATTTTAAAATGCAACTCAAAAGCAAACAGTTGTAAATAAAAAAATATGATGTAAACTAGATTTAACATAATATTAAGATGAAATTTAACGTAACAGTACCACTAAGATGAGTTTTAACGTAACATTAACATTAAGGTGAGAACATAGTCATTTTCTGTCATCTAAGCTACTTTTAATGAAAAATAAATTTGAATGGTCAAAATTTTCAGAAACAACTGAGAAGAAAATCTCACATATGGAATTAAAAAAAATTCAAAAACAACCGTTGCACTGAATAGAAAGTCAACGATGGAATATTAAACCATTTTGTATAATTTGGCGATTTTTATCTGATTCTGGACAAATGAGTGAAAGTAAAAAAGTGAGGACTCGAAATTAAATAATGATTCCCACTTGGACCACTTTTTCACTCGGAAGAGAGTTGGAAAGAACGACGCTTCTGAAGGGCGTAATTGTGTTACCGGAAGCCTGATTGTTCCTTCCTCCTAATTGATTGAATTGTTCACGCAAAATTTGGGCTCGGCTTTTGGCAACGGGCGGTATTTCAGTATCAATTCGGCGATTCTGATTGCAGCCAATTGGTCGATGGTTAAACGCAGTCGAGGGTTACAATTTGGTTTGCTCTCGGAGCTTCTATTCGTTACCGGCGCTGAAATAAAATCAAAAAGAAAAAAGGTTCCCCATTCCTTTTTTTCTTACAAAACATAGTGAATGTTCTAAAATCTTCATTCAAATAGGTATTCCTTTAGATTTTGGAATTTAATATTTCTTGTTAGTGAATTAAATTAAAGATATTAAATCCTATTTTTATATAATTCGTTTTAACCTTCTCATTTGATTTATATTCAGAGTTAATTTAATTATGGAATTATATATAAGTTTAAAAAAATAATCCATGAAAAATAACTGATTTGAATTTCTTATGCGTGTTTTTATATAAATAATGGTGAACAAATGAGATAAGCGAAGGCATAAATTGGTGGGCTGGCCAAAAACTGCGGCTGCAGATCATCTCACTTGCTTATGGTTCAAAATAAGCGGTGTTTGTCTGTGCCATAGATTGAAATAAAAAGCAAGAAATGGGTTGAGATGACTTAGCTACCACACAGACTAATATATATAGTAAGTCTTCCAATCAAAAACTAACTCCATTTTCGCATTCAGATGGGACGAATGCTATTATATTGGCAACATCAGCGTCTCTAAGTTGATCCTAAGATGAATTTTGTTATTCTATTTCTATGTAACTTTTGAATTGGAATTTTAATCATGTCATTCCGTCATATAATTACAGTTTACACACCCTTAACTTCACACAGATTCTTCACACCTTAACTGCACATAGGCTTCACCCAGACTCTAAGCTATGGCTCAAATAATGAAACAGAATTCATGCTAGTGTTTCTGCATTACATTTACTGCGGATTAGCTTGTAAGCCATTTAGTTTAAAATTTCGAAAACACACAAATGAAAATACATGGCTTTAGCAACGAGAACAAAAACCTTAGGACTGTCTTATAATCGTTAAGTTTGCCTTTAAAAATAGAATTCACTAAAATGTAAAAAGTGTTCATTATTTGAATGTAAAATACAAACAGAAAGAACCTGAGGTTTAGCTGGTTGCCAAAATAAATTGAAAGTTTCCAAAGTGTACAAATAAATGGTTTTGTTGTGCATGACAAAAAAAAAAATAATAATAAAATAAATAAAAAATCGTTTCAAGTTATCCGTTTCACGAGTCCATTCTTAACAAAATCGCACAATAAGTTTAAACAATTACCATGCTTGTAATATAGGATTGTGTGTGTGATACTGCATAGTAAAATAATACTCGTCGGTAACCTTACATGGAATTTTCTTTTCTTCATAACCGTGCTCGCGTGTTTTGAATTGAATTGTTTCTTGATCATCGGTGTTGATTTTTGCTGCTTTCCATTTGTTTGTTGGTTTTGCATTGCTCTTCGCAATCAATTTCTTTCACTTTTGGGATTACCTATTAAAAGTGTTCAGAAAACTTTTCATAAAGAAATAATATTTCATTGCTTATTTTTTTGTTTACTGATTTGATGAGAAAATTTTAGTAATAGCCTCAAAGAGGAAAAGTATTAGGTTGGTGCGTATGAAATGTCGGATTCTTAAGTGATTGTATAAAACTGCATATCTTTCTTCAAAAGTTGTTTATTCAATCAAAGTATGCTCCATTCGCTTCAATACACTTCTCCCAACGAGATTTTAAAGCGTAGATACCTGTCTTAAAAAAATTTTGGTCTTTAGAATTAATAAACTCTGATATCGAGTTTTTTAGACTGTCTTCATTTTCATAGTGTTTGCCCCTTAAAAACAGCTCTAAATGCTTGAAAAAATGAAAATCGGTCGGCGAGAGATCCGGTGAATATGGTGGATGCTGCAATGATGAGCATACGTTTAACCGATCCAGCTTATTTCGCTCTGTCAGTGCGTGCGGTACCCACTTGTCCATCTTCTTAACCTTGCCAATCTCAGAAAGGTGTCTCAATATCGTTGTATGGTCAACTTTCATCCTGATAGCAAGTTCCCTCGTGGATACGGCTGGATCCGCTTCCACTAGAGCCTTCAGGTCATCATTCTTCACAGACGTTTTGGGTCTTCCGCGCGGCTCATTTTGCAGTGAAAAATCGCCAGTCCGAAATTTTTCGAACCAACGCTGCACTTTCCGATCGTTAACCGTATTCTCCCCAAACGCTTGGTTTATGTTGCGTGCAGCTTTTGCAGCACTATTACCAAGTTTGTACTCATATAAGAAAATGACGCGAATGTCGGCAGAATTCATATCGGCAATAAACTCAAAAGAAATAAAAAGGGAAGACCTTCGAGAAAACCTATTTTGCTGAAATGAGTCTCTGGCAATGGACAATACGAGTATGAATGAGGTTATGCCAAATACAAAAGTATAACGAAAACAGGGAGGAAAACGTCCGCAAGTAAAGAGAATCCGACATTTCATACGCACCAACCTAATACAAGAATTCTTTATAACCGTTAGATTCGCCTATAATGACATAAGTTTTACTGAGTATCTAATGTTAATAAAAATTATTTAAGTATATCAAATATTTAATCATAATAAAATTTTAAAAAAATTTATGCATAAAAACTAAAAAAAAGAAAGGAAATAAATAAATAAATAAATAAATTGTAAATAAATGAATTGATCAGCTTTAATTATACACGAACTTCCGCATCCGCTTAGCGTAAAGCCACAATTTCCCCGTTTTGTAATAATCAGTAGATAGCCTTGAGCAACTTAAATCGACGACAGGAGTTATTTAAATTTGACCCTATTTTAAAGTCTCGAGTATTATCTTTATTTTAGTTAATTGGTCTGTGTCTGCATATTTGAATAGCAGGTGTTTTGCAATGTCCGAATCACAGTTGCAGTGAAAATGGATGAGGTAGTATAGCTCGAAATGATAGCAATGACGTGTTAGTTTTTTATTAGTTGTTTTATGAATTATCTCACATAAACTCATTAAAGTTTTGATTTTGAAACACACATTTATATTCATTATTCATTATCAAATTAAGTAGGGAGATTTTATCACTCTTCATTCAAAAAATAAAATTTTTGAAGTAGTGATTTATATTAAAGGACTTTAACTGTTCTATAATTGACCCCTGCTGTTTTTTTTTTGTGAACTAACTGAACTGCTAAGTTAACTTCATTAATTTCTGAACCTTTCATGGTGTAGGTGTAGCATCTCTCTTTTCAACATTTTTTTATCATTTTTTTTAAACATTCAATGATAAAACTTTTGGTGTAGAAAATGTTGATTAAAAATTATTATTATTTATAATCATGCTCAATACTGTATACTTTATGTTTTTGATGAAACAACTTATTAATTTGAATAACTAAATAAATATCATTGAATTCACACCAATGAAAATTACCTAAATTTACAAATCTAAATACAATTATAAATACAAGTTTTCTGTAAGTGATTACTTAAAAGTAAATACTTTATTTCTAATAACTGAATGCAATTTCGTAAATAAAGTATTCAATGATGCATTAAATCATGCTAATTATTGTTATAAATTATCTAACTCAATTAGAATAAGTTTATTTACAATTGAGCCATTTATTAGATAGTTACAATAAATAAATATTTGGTTTAGTAATAATATCAGCATTAATTTAAATAATAGTGACCTAAAGCAAAACTTATTTATTTCACTGAAAATTGTTTCCATAAAATTCTGATATCCAGTCACTTGTCACAAAGCAGAAAATTCTCGCGTTCCCTCCATCCCAGAGAGTTGACAAATGATTTAACAATTCATAGGTTCGAATCCCACCATTGGCATGGATGTTGGTAGCAGTCTGAAATTCAAATTAAAGTACACGTCCCAGTCTAATTATCAATCATATGCAAAAATGGCCGGTGAACAACAAACAAACCAAATCCATTATATGAAACATCGTACAATTCAGTCTCTTTCGTAGCACAATCAGCCATTATTTTTCACTTTGAAGAGCAAGACTAGAATCTTTAGACTGCGCTCAGCTCATTTAATAGCCTATGTTGCCTCACAATTGTTGTGTGTATGTCAGAGTTTCCTCCTTACCACTTAATGACATCAGATATTCTTCGAAAGATATCCGACAGTATTTACTTACTGCGCAAGCACTCCAACATTTAGTCACATGAAGTCAAAGTGTGACGTTTAACAACTGTAGGACCGGACTTTTAAACTTTCACTCCAGAGAACGAACTTTTACCATAGATCTGCAATACGCAGAGAGTTTTTTCTTTCAATTGTTAAATTTACGTATTTTTAGGCATAGCCTGAAATTTCCCGATGAAAGTTTCATATGAATTTGTAGGCAATCGAAAAATTTTTGTTCACAAAAACAAAGCACTTTTGTGTAGTCTTTGTAGCATTTCTAACCATATGACTCGCTCTACAACTCATGTATAACAGTTATAATCACAAATAAATGTGATTTCAAACCAAATTTTCTTCTGTTAAAACCCAGCGTAAACTACTAGTGCCACTGAAAAGTACTCATAAATACCACCAGAGTTTTCTAAAAAATATTGTTATCTCAAATATCTTATTTTGAGAAAAGGTTTAGAAATGAAGCCTGAATGGTTTCTGGAAGACGGAAGTGAGTCTAAGCTTTAAAATAGACTTATGAAGGTTATTAACTTCTCAATGAGAGTTGCATCGAAATGGATTCAAGCATTTAGATGAATGACGTCACACATTACGAGCCCGCGACAGGTGAGAGTGTCGAGCGTGTTTAACCTTGCCAATCTTTTTCATCAAGATGTTCCGTCTCAAAAGTCGAATCTGATGCTTTGCCGCTTTACAACAGATGACAAGTATTACGGGTGCTTAGAGTTGAAAAGTTTTTATTTTTATCTTTTTGGTTTTATTATTTTTATGGGAGAAAAACTCCCACCTTTCAACCAGTTGCTCCTCTTATGCTGGCGAAAAAATGGCTCCACAGAGCCGGCTCTCTTTGAAGGAAGGGAGAGATACGGACCTGCAAAAATAATGGGACAGCACCTCTTCCAGATGAAAGACGTACGACGCGTCACGAACGACGCGTTTACGAGCGTCGTTTTTATTTTGCCCATTTTTCATTCAAGTTTTTCCACCAGCTCTCGGAAAGTTATTTTTGCCGGTGCAGTTAAGCGCTTTTTTAATGAAAAAAAAAGCGATTCACGACTTGTCCAGATGAGAAATTTTCTCTACAGAAAATTCATGAACATAATTCTCTCTTGTTTAAGAACAAAAACAAGTTCTTACTTGTAAACTAATACAAGTGTTTACCTATTTGATTGAAGAACTTCAATGAGTTAAATGAATCAATACGTTGTTTGTAAGCAATGTATCATTTTTAATGGACTCTTCTTTGCATATATTTGAAAAAGTATTCTGGCTTAAACTAAGAGCTATTATAAGACGGTCCCTTTTCCAGACTTCCGGAAAGTGTGCGAAGATTTTAGTGCTTTCACGAGGGAAGATCCAGTTTTTTTTTCATGTGGCATTCGAATATAGCTCAGTAAATTTTTTAAAATGTAAGTAATTAGACACATAGGAATACTTCAAAATTATCCATTTTTATTACATTTTGATAATCAATCACCTTTGAGCATCAATAACCTCTGATTTAGAGATTTGAAGATCTTTTCAGAGACATTTCAGAAGACATTTCATTATTGTGATTATGACCGCAGAGATCATCAAGGATAATCAAATGGTCAAATGCTGTTGAAGACATTCATCTCCGCCTAAGTTCCCGTCCGAGGACTTTTCATCGATAATGCACTGCATTCACTAGTCGCTAGAAAGGACTCTTGGTTGCTACCCTAACAGAGTGCAACATATACTGTTCAACAGAGGCTGGAATCGAATTCGGGTCCTTAAGAGCTCGATACTACCATGAGACCATGGAAAATCCTATTATAACAATCAAATAATTTCAGTGGATTAAATTTCATTACTGCGTATTAAGTTAGATTCACTACAATATGACAGAAGTTTCTGGTCCACAAAAATAGAACCAATAGTTAATATCTTAAAATATTCAGATTTATTTCAAAAAATTCTAAATTTAAAGAGTGTATGTCCTATTGAAAAGTACAAATTATTTCAGAAAATTAAAACAAACTTTTCCTGTGATAATAATTTGAAAAAATTTTCAAATCTTTCTTTTGAAAGAATACATTATGCTAAAGATCGCAACTTCATAAAAGCAACGCAGAAAATTAAACTTTCGATTCCTTATATAATTTACCTTGTTCCATCAGATTTCTGGTTGCGTGATTTCTTATTCATGTAATAACGAGTCCTATTGTCTTTCCTTTAACGTTTTATTTTAACAAATTTAACAATGTAACAAATATAAAATAATTCTTTATTGTTCATTCCGCTTTGTTTCCCACCATAAATGAACGTTCATCCGGAAATCGTATCCAGCTGATAACTGAGCATTGGATAGGGAAGATGCGCGATTAAATCCCTCTTTAAGAATTATTGCGGTTAAGTTGACATTTATAAATCATCAACACACAATAGAAATCTTTTAGGAAAAAAAATTTCCAACATTAAACCCTGACATATTTTTGCGTTGAATTGAATACCGTACAATGTATATTTTAAAAGTAATCATAATTTTGATTTTTTTTTTTGCCTTTTTATAGGTTTTTCCTATCATGTTAAAGTTAATTTTGCAAAGAAGTTTTTTAAAATGTGTTATAAGTTATAATCATAAGGATACAAAGATTAGGAGAAATTCTTAGTTAATAGAAGCGTTAATTGATTTCAAATTTTCAATAAAATAAGAAAATTCCCAGTTTTCATGTCAGAGATGCATAATATTGGGAAATCCAAGTCAAGTTGTAAGGACTGCTTCCATTGTTCATCAGCGTTTGAGGAAAATATTTTTGTGACTCTTTATTTAACGCAGAGATTTGAGAAGAGTCAATTCAACAGGGACAGCAATGAATGCTGTTGTTGATGCGACTGTACTTTTTTTAAAAGATAAATCAAGGTTTTCTTTTTTAATCTTTTTTTTTTTAACATTTTTTTAAAATTTCATCAAAGATCTTTTTTAGCAATTAAAAGAATTATACATCTTTAAAAACTAACAAAGAATACATCTTGAAAAATAAAAATTTCGAATTTAATTTTAAAACATTCAATTATTTTTATACCTCTTTTACGTTATAAATAAATTTAAAACAGACCCATAATAGGACAAGAAATATTACATTTAAATTAGCTCACATGAACACTGGCTCATCGATTACTTCTTGTCCTAGCTTTCTTGTTAATTATGCTTAATTGGATCGACACAGTTAAATTCAGTGCGAAGCAACATCTAGAGTGTCTGATTTTATATTTCTTTTAGAAATTTCCTTACCCTAGTTTAATTGCGTTCGACAATGTTATCAAGTTAACCGAGTTTAAATGATACAAAAGAAAACTAATTAAATTATATATTTAATATTTTAAAAAATCTCACTTTTTGTTTATTATCATTTTAAAAATAAATTATTAAATGATCGAAACTGTATTAGAAGGATTGAAAATTTATTCTGATGATGTTATCATACATTAAAAAAGTAAAGAGAAAGAAACTGCTATTTAAAATAAAATAAGTAATATCACAAAATATCAATTTTCTTAGTTATGGAAATTTTCATTTGACCGCTAAAAGACATTCAAATGGCTTTTTGATTGAACTGCACTCGACAATCGCTTAATAAACAAGATCGTAAATTTATTTAAGATCTACCGCTTAAATAAATCCTGAGCCGCTCTAAGCCGATAACTGAGTGAAACAAACGTATCATTTTTTGGACCTGTCTGAAAAGTGATTCGTAGGTTTGAGTCAGGAACGAAGTGACGGTGGGATCGAAATTATTCGAGGGCTTCTACTGTGGATTTGCAGAGAACTGGGGTGGTTCAGTAGCTTCACGCCGCATCCCGTTAAGATCAGCAACATTTGCCCCGGACAGTGACTGAGAGGGTGACCACGTACCATCCCTCGCTGAGTTGCTGAAGTTCCGTAGGTTGGGGACATGTCCAAGTTTATATGTGGAGTCCAAAGTCCTTCCGCTGGTGGGGCGTGAATGGGGAGGGAAGGTTTGGTTTGGTTTGTTTGTCGCTCAACGGTCATTTTTTGCACACGAGGGCTAATTAGACCTGGACTTACAGCTTAAAGTGGATTCCGAACCACTACAAACATCCATGCCCAAAATGGGATTCGAACCCACGAACTGTTGAACCGAAGGCAAGAGCGCTAACCATTCGGCTGCCAGCTCGGCAGGGAGGGGAGGGTGCCAGCTCAGGTGTGCCCTCGTCACCTGACCGAAGTTCAAAATGAAGAGGCACTTTTTAATGGCCGAATATTCCAAACCCGTTAACCTAAAGGTACAGTCCGGGGCTCGCCTGCACCGCTGTGTATGTATGTGAATCTGCGTAGTACAGTGCATTCAGAACTACTGGAAACAATAACACCTCACAGGTAGAAAAGTCGAACCTAATAGTTTGATGTTCAAATAGGCTCTTATTACATTACTGAATTAAGCAGCATTAGGTAAGTACTCTTTCAACTGTCAAACATTTGTCCATGAGAGGTGCAAATCGTGCCAAGACTTACATTTTAAAGTGTGCTCCGAAATACTATGAATATGCACGAACCCCTAGGGGGAATCTTGTCCACGAACTGACGAACCATAGGTCAGAGTGCTTACCATTCATCAATGACAGCTATATATATATATATATATATATATATATATATATATATATATATATATATATATATATATATATATATATATATATATATGTAGCGGACTTTTAATTTTTTATCCTTTTTTATCTTTGACTTTTTATTATTCTTTAGTTTCTCCACCACAAAATTTAAATTTATACTCTTAATTTATTTAATAAATAAATGAATGCAACAACTAAAATATAGATAAAAATATGAGACATAAATAAAAGGTTAGATAAAAATTTAGGTAAATTATTTGTTTTTTTATGAATAGTATATATAAGTTATGTTATTGCCGAAGGTTTCGAGCCATTTATTTCAACCGACTGAATGCGAGAAACTCAGCCAACTGCCTTATGGTACTGGACGAAATCATGACCTGCGCAGTCACCCAACTCTTCATGACAACAGGTGTTTCAGAAGTTGTTCGACAAAAAGTCAGTTAAAAATTACTGTCCCAAACAAAAATTCGATGCTTAAACAGAATAAATGTGTTATTAGTATTGATTAGGTGTAGAATATAATTTTAATTGTCCTGTATATTTAACTACAAACGAAAGATTAAACCTTAGAGAAATTTTCAAAAGAACATCCCCCTAAAAACCTCAGCTTTTTTCAGTTGATAATTTCGAATAGTGATATTAAGTTGACACAGTAGAGGGATTTGGTAAACATCATGGTTGATCGAATTTCAACGATGAATGAAGATCAACAAATTCACTAAGAGTCGGAGAAGATATACATATATGCTTCCACTTTCTCTGTCTTTAAAGTGTCTCCCGTAGAGCACTTAAAAAAGAAAGATATCAGTTAAAAGAGAAAAAGATATAGATACATGGCATAATATTCCAAAAATAATTTTATTTACTAATAAAGTATTGCTTTCGATAAAAATAAAAAGGCGATTGCAGACTTATCTCGTTAAAAACACTCATTTGCTATAAAACGGCTGATAATTCGACCACAAAACACCGCCATCGCGTGAATCTTTAAAATTTTTGTGATAAAATACAATTCGTTGAGTGATTTATCGTCTAAATCGAATCCCTTTCCCCCGCATCCCCCCAGTAAGTCGCTTCGGAAGGAAACACTATCTGCTTGCTGTGTCAGGACGGTGAAACCGAGTCTTCACACTGACGAGGAAAAGTGACCTTGAAAAGCACCGTGGAAGTGGCCAGATGCACAGAGTCTAGGCTTTTACTAGACCTGAGCTTGAAAATCAAAAGCAAATATTATGAGCATCACTGTCATTTTTTTTACTTTTTTCTTTCGCAATGTCACTTTTTTTGTTACTGTAGCTATTTTAACCTGTTCGCTTACAAATAAAAATAAGTGAAGTTAGTATAAAGCAGACTAAGAATTTCTTAAATTTATCAAGTTAAATGCTTAGTATTTACAGTTATCCAAAATACAATTATGAAAAATTGAGCATTAACTTCTGATTTATAGCATTCAAAAATTTCAGACAGTCTGAAATAAATTAACTTGTAACAGAGTTTGTTGCTGATTTTATTGTCGATAATTTGAACTGATGTCTGGTATGTAAGGAAATGTTTTATCTTTGTCCAAAATGGTAATTTACATAAATAAATGAAAAGTCACAAAATTCACTTTTGTATTTATAAAATTATCCAAATTACTTATAGCGATAGAGTTGATTTTAAATAAATCAGTCTTGGAAGGATGAGCTTTGTTTATCGATTTTCATTTATATACTAAAGAGAAACATTTCTGGCTACAAGGAATATTTCTGACACTACTTTGTTATAGTACAATGTTAAGCATAGCTCAATTTTGATATACTATTGTTTAATATACTTTTATTAGGAAATTTTTAAAAGCTTTTCGTATTTTTGTGTTAAAAGGGAGAAAAGATCTAACAAATCTTCCAAACAAATATCAATGAAGATACGTCGACAGCAGACATTCATCACATAACATTCATCAGCAAGTGCTCAACAATAGCAGAACTTTCTATTTACCACGAGAATACCTTGTACCAATTGGTCTGCATCCTTTAATCGCTATTTGATATGGAAAGCTTTTGTTGCTATAGCAACAACTACTAACCAGACTACTTGGGTGAAGCTACTCTTTGTGTGCTAGACAGAGAATATCTAAACTCTAATAATTCATTGTACATCTAACCAGACTGTGAGAAATCTAAATTTGTAACTATTACCTCGTTAGTGACCGATCTTTATTGATCTTTTAACTACCCCAAAATAATTGTGTTTAAAGATCTGTTCATGCTTATATTTTTTCATCTAATCATTACTCCCTACGTCATAACTATTTCTATATTATAGCCAATATCATCATATCATAGCATCATCAATCATCATTATATCATAGTATTCGAGCGGACTTTAGAAACCTAGGAAAATTGCCTCCCACAATTTAACACCATCCCTTAAACATTATTTTAAATCCAGTTATTTTCTCATCTTCTTCTCACTAATCCCTCTGATCTGAAATAAGATCAGATCCCTGAGGTCGTCCGCTGTTAGATATAAGCGATGTTATTAAAAGAGAGGGAACAGAAAATTCAAATTATTTATTAGAAAATAATTCTAAGAAAGGGTTGTTTTAGAAGTATTTCGAGATTTCACTTTGAACGTTCCAGCAATGGAATAAATAGATTCTAAATGGCTGTATTTTTTTCAGCTGTGGCAAAATTGCCTTCCATTCAAAAACATTCTTAATATATTGTTTTGTCTCTTATAGTTATGTAGTTCGGTACGTACGATCAATCTATCAAACAAACTAGGTAACTATAATATGAGGTGACTTGTAGTTCATATTAACTATTTGATAAGTAGTCGAGAATTAGGGCTTGTTATTGAACATATTAAGGTGCTTCATCTAAACTAAGAAATGCTTTCTACTGTCTAGATGATTACAAATGGCTTTATGTATATGCTCACATATATACTGCTAATTACGTGACGTAATTAGAAAAACGGTGAGGACACCCACGTGTTCAATGTCCAATACGCTGTTCAGAGGCGAACAAATAATCAAGATACATTTAAGTTCAACTGCTATCATCTACCTCCAATTCATATGATGGTTCATCGTTGAAGATCTTTTAACCTTATTTTGACCTTAACTCCAGCTTTTGACTCAATTTTCGTATCACCTAGAATTTTCCGGAAGAATCAGCACAGTTTAATTGCTATTTTCATACTTGCATCGTCATTTTTTGAAATCATCTATAAGCTGGAATTTTTTTATAGAAAAAAAAACTATGAAATGTTGATTGATGAAAGAAAAGAAACATTTCGAGTTCATAATAAGAAGTCTTTTCAAATATATCTTCCGCTATTATTTTAAGGGCAAATAGTTTCTCAATCATAATAACGTGGGATCACAAATGTTTAAATTGAAACTATTTATTAAACTGTTACTATTGTTTCGGCTCTCACTACTGGAAATTGCAAAAAAGGGTTAAAATTCTTTAAAGTTACTGATTTTGCTAGACTATGGTATATGTAAAATCAATTATCAATGTATGGATTGTACATGCATCTCATGTAGGAATCTTAATTTGCTGAGGAATTGTTTGCTTTGTCTGCGATTAAAACTGATGCTGTTGGTTTTTTAAGTGATATTTGATTTTTTTTTTCTTTGATGAATATCTCATTCCTAGCTTTATGATGTAGTCATTAAGCATATTTGAATATTTGCATGCAGCTTTTACTAGAGGTGAAAAAATATGGATTAATATTGAATTAAAATGATAATAAAATAGTTTTACAATACCATTATCAAATTCGTGTGAGTAATAATTAGTAGTGGTACACTCAGTTTTGATGAAAAAACTGTAATCTGAAGGAATAAGTCTAGCATCTTTGTTTTGCACCATTTAAAATAATCTCATTCGCAGATAAACTGAAAGCAAACTAAAAAAGGTGCGAAAAAAGAAGACATATTTACTGTGATTGCAAAAACACATTTTCCAAAATTTTAAATATCATTATTCTCTCAAAAATATCAATGGTATTGTAGAAAGAAGGAAAAATCGGATGCCGAACACATATTTTTCCATCTCCCGGTAGTTACACAGAGATTACAATGTTAAAAGTACAGAAATAACCACAGGCCTTCGTTCTTGGAGCGAGTAGAGTTCCAAAACAGAGGGTGCAGAATAAGCACATGTATGGAGAATACAAATCAGCGCTAATAAATGCTTGAAATAACAGTATAAATACCGAAGTGAACATTTTAGACTTGATCAGAGCCTATATTTTAAATTAACCAGAGACCAACATTCTGATGTATGTTTCATTCCATTCCAGACAGCCACCCTCACTTCAACTGCAGGCGAAAGTCGGGTGAATACACAGAATGTGGATTTTATTTATTCAGATTCTGACATTTTTCCTGTAACTTTGAAAAGACAAGGTGTTCCTCCAATTATCGCATGATTATTACACCCCTCACATTCTTACCACAATCACGGTTTGACACCGTGACAGCAGAATAATTATGCCAAATGTGAGCATTTTTGGCACAACCATCCCATGATTTGGAGTTTCTTCTAGGAAAAAAGAGTTATAATAACAAGAAGAAATTTGGAGCCCACGCACACGGAGGAAAATTCTTGCTCAGCGTCCCAATTATCTCTCCGGGAATCGAAAGATGTTCACCAGTATTTGTTGGTGCAGTGCACCGACTTGTCATTCATTCTGAACAAGAATCACAAAACCAATTCCCAGTAGCATCTGAACAAACAAACATGGAGGGATAGTTGCATTCGCCATCGATTCACTTAACTTGAGAATTTAGATGTGCTCTAAATGTGTTCCCTTGACTGACTCTGTTGTAGATTCTTGGTTTTTTTTCTCTTTCCCTCTGCTGCCACAGTGAATGGATGCTTGTCGCTGAGAGCTCGGAAAGAAGCAGGAATTGTTCTCAAGTGACGCAGTTTGATGAAGAGTCTTCTCACTCTGAGCCAGGAGCTTTGAATATTTAAATCAATTTAAGGCTCTCACACGGTAAACAAATGTTTGAATTACTTAAATTCCGTGGATGCTTTTTAATTCCGTTGTTGCTCCCCCCTTTTTTGAGTTGAAGTTATGCTTAAAGTGTCCGATATAAAGAAAGCCATTCATCTTTGAAGCTCAGATTAATTTTTATTATTTCTCTTTAACAATTAAATTCTTATTAAAGATAATTATCTTCATTGACACCTATCATATTTATCTTTACTTTTTGTACGATAGTTTCATGAAAAATCTAAATAAGTTTCTCCATAAACATGACTACTTTTATTTTAAATTATCATCTTTACCTGTAGCAATGATTAAGAAAAATATGTATAAATTTCTTCATAATCCTAACTACTTTCATTCGCAATGGACATCTTCATTTTTTGTAAAAAAAAAAAGAGTTAGTATGAGGAAAAATCAGTATATAGCTTTCTCCATAATCATGACTACTTTCATTAACAATGGTCATCTTCATTTTTTGTAAAAGAGATTAGTGTAATGAAACATTTGAATAGATTTCTCCATAACCATGACAACTTTCATTCGCAATGATCTTCTTTACTGTGAAAAAATGGTTGTGAAAAGTATGAATTAGAGAGAGTTTCTTCATAATCATAACTTTCATTGTCAATGATCATTCTTATTTTTGTAAAAAAGGCCTGTGTTATGAAAAATCTGAATACGTTTCTCAATACTCATCACTACTTTCAACCGCGCACTAATCATCTTCATTTTTACAAATTGGTTAGAGTAATAAAAATCTGAATAGTTAGTGTAATGAAACATTCGAATAGGTATCTCCAGCTAGTGGTAACCTTATGAAATTCAAATTCTAGCTTCTTTTTTTCAATTACCTTCATTCTTATGAAAACCGAGGCGCCGTTAATGAGGATAAATGAAATTCACTGCTTCACCACAAATTGCAAAAATTTATTCGGATTTTTCATAAAACTAACCATTTTTTGAAAAAAAAAATATCTTGACCTAAATTAATTATAATAATAACAAAGTATGTGTGCAACACAGAATATCTATAAACCATAAATTATGTACGTAGTAAGATTAAACAAATTTTATGTAAAAAAATTTATTATTTAAATTGAGGCCACATTAAAGTATTACTAAAACAAGATTTAACTAAGACAAGTATGTCAAGAAAAATAAACATGCATAAAGCAATTTTATTATTAATAACATTCATCAAAGTTTGATTTATTTATCATTCAGCACTCATTTTTTGAACGTAAATGCTGAATAAACCTAGATTTACAGTCTAAAGTAAATTTCTAACCACTCCAAATGACCAATTTTGATGTGGGATTCTAGCCTAAGAACTGTTGAACCGAAAGACAGAATGTAGCCTTTTTACTATTATCTCGGCGATATTCATCACAGAAAAAAAAAAATAGAATTTTTTTAGATAACTTGTCATTTAAATTTAACTATGCATTTCATATGCGTGTGATTTATTTCACTTTCCCAACTGTATATATACTTAAGAAATTGACTTTTCATTTCAACTGATTATTCTTGTTGCAGGCGTCAGATGATCTGAAACAAAGATGCTTTCATGTTAAAATAATAGCCAAACTCAAATTTATTTACTTTTTTATAATATTCAGTTACCCTTAGGAATTCAATCCTGTTCAGCGCTGCAAGGGGCGGAGGTGAGGGCAAATGATGCCATGGGGCGCCCAGCATCTGCGCCAGGGCTAGGGGAAACATAAGGGCTGGCTCATCGCTTTGATGTATCGCATGCCGCCTTGTCAGCGGAGAGGGGAAGAGCGTGACGTCACTGGGCATCCACTAGCTGGCATTCTCTATGCTAGGTTGTGTCTGATCGCAGCTTTCTCATTCATTTTGGCTTGTTTAATGTTAATGTTTTCATGTTAAGCAAGAGTATTTTTTTAAAGAGGAAAACATGACATCGCGTGCTGTTGCTACGTGTTCAAATATGTATCGAAATACAAAAGGAAAACACATAATAATTTGGAAAAAAAATCGGTTTTGCCTTTTCAGAAAGGGATTATTGTTTCAATTCATTCTCTTTATGGATTATAAGAAGACTTAAAATCTATAAATGTATCTTATATTTTAACAAGTAGACTAACTCAAGATGCGCTCGAAAGCCTCTTCAGCCAAATTAAAGGTCTCGGGAGATTCAATGACCATCCTTCTCCTTCTGCGCTTAAATAAATAATATCCTTCGCTTAAAAAAATATTGCTCGCAAATAAATTACCTAGTTTGTCACCGAAAGTAAACTCCTAAAATGGACCAGAATGTAAAGAAAATGGACCAGACGTTTATTTAACAAGTGAAATGTTAGACTCTGCATTTAATGTAAAAGAACGTCAAGAAATTATCAATTCTTTTGATTCTCAAGATGATGAATTAAATCGTGAATTCTTAATTAATCCCTTACCTTTATCTTGGGAAAATGAACTTGCCTCTTCCAATCCAAATTGTGATATATCTCCATTTGAAAAAGAAGCTATGGTTTATGTGGTAGGTTATATTGCTTATGAAATTAAAGATAATTCACTTGGAACTATACCAAGAAATTCAGTCGATATGCTCAATCATTCCGAGTGGATTAATTTAATTTCTGCTGGGAGACTTACTGTTCCAACAAAAGCATGGATGGAAACTATAAAACAAATGGACATAATGTTTCGCAAATTTCATGGTGACACATTTTCTAAAGGGAAAAATGTCAAAGCAACATAAATAAATGAAACAGAGTCTTCTTTTCCTACTGTAAATCGAAAGGCAGTTAAACTTTTTTGTCGCTTGAGAACATTTATACGAATTAGGTATTTAAATAGAAATGCATCGATAGTATCTCATAATAAAGCTCAACAGAAAAACAAGAAATGGGCCAATAGTCAAAAAATCAAGATAAGCTGAAGCTAATAGGTAAATATATTTTTATATTGGTTATACAATTTTAAGTTAATTTCAATATTAATAATAATTTGTTTTTGGGTTTATTAAATAATAATTGCAAATTTACTAAATATTTGAGAGGCATTTGTAGTTTTTTTTCACTCTGATTAAAAACAAAATGAACTTAGAAATAAAAACTAAGTATTTTGCTTAGAAACACCAGGCAGCTTATTCTCCTTGGATGCCTGACTACGTCATCAACGGCTACTTCCGGTGACAGTTTTGGGGAGCATTTGAGCCAGCCCTTCTCTTTCCCTAGCCCTGATCTGCGCCATCTTCGCCCGAAAATGAACGAAACACACGCATAGAGAGAGAGAAAGAAGCCCTAACCGAAATTCAAATCCAAGACCTACTTCTTCAAAGTTCTAACCACTCCAACATCGGTCGGCACTTAAATTTATCTTTTAATCACATAAAATAACTGTAGTTTTCGTATCTTCAAGTTATGTCAGAAGTGACCTGTTTAAGTTATTGTCCTCGTGAAAGCTATTGTGCACGTAATTATACTTAGAATTTTGGTAGTCGACACCTTAGAAGCCCTGTGCCTAAGTGGTTGCGTTTCACGATCCCAAGGCACAGGTCCAAGGTTCGGTCCAAAGGCCGGGCAAGGTCGACTCAGCCTTTCATCTCTTCAGTGGCTCGATAAACTGAGTACCAAACATACTTGGAATGGTAACTAAGCACTGGGGGTTTCGCGTCAGGCTGATTACGGAGTAGGGACATATGCCTCGCACCCCAGGAAAATAGAAGCGGGCACTGTAAGCCTTTACCCACATGGGCTGTCGTGCCACAGAGTTTAGTTTTAGATTTTTCTCCAATGATGATAAATTCCTCATTTGCCTCTTCAAGACCAATTTTGCATAAAATACCTAATTTGAGTAGAATCTTTAATACCAAATATATAATTAAAGAGTGACTATCATTGTCGAGATTAGTAGTAACTTAACTTGGCTAAGTTTTTTACTAAATAGTTTTCTTACTTAGGTCTCCATTTCAACAGTTTGTAGGTTTGGTTCCATCTTAGGACGTGATTGCTTGTAAAGGTTTGGAAACCTCTCTGAACTTTGCATTCCTGTTCAAGAGTCCCTCGCGTGATAAAAGTGACGGTAGGCAAAAATTTTGCTGAAGGAATCAAACCAATGAATGGATGAATTGACATCCGAAATATGAACATTAATTGCTGATTGGATCAGCAGCTATAAAACATTATATTATCATTTTAAAGTGATACATTTATTCGAAAAGAATAAGAAAAATAAACTTCTAGAATTATTTGAATTCATCACGCGCACGTAGTATATGAAACGATTTCTTTCATTTTAATTTATTCCAAAATATATTTTTGAATATTTTTAAAAATAATAATAAAATAAATTCAGCTATAATATTATGTATGATAGATGATATGTATAATATATGAACGACATAATAATCTACGTGTAATTCAAACTTCTTAAACAGTTGATGTTCGTAATTATATTTGAATATTTTTAACTGTATGATTTTTTTAAGAGTACGTACGACTATAGAAATTCAAGAATGCGATATCAAAATGAAATTGATATTGCTTTAAAACCTTTTTCATAAATTGATTTCATAGAAATTTAACGCACAGCATCTCGTATGTGAAGATATATATCTCTGCGATAAATACAATTTCCTTTTTTTTTTCCAAAAAATAAATACATAAGAAAGCAAAACTTTCCTACCTTTAAAGGTAGGAAATTTTTTTCCCTATTATCTCATGCATTCATAAAAATTTCTCATGCATTTAACAGGAAATATTTAAAAATATTTCCTTTTAAATGCATGGGAAATTTTGACTATGTTATACAAATGAATGTAATATATAAATTTGTGGTTTGTTAAATATTGTTTCGAACACAAACTAATCATTATAGATCTTAAAACACGTTACAGCTTTAAAGTGATTTTGAACTTCGACATCACTGAACATAATTTCTAATTGACCGTTTATTCTCCCTATTACAAGTGCGATCAATTTGTTGATTCAATGATCACCTTTTGTCAACAAAGGATAATCCTACAGAAACCTGCACTATTAAATGAGCTTCGAGTCACAATTATTCCCAGCCGAGGTTACTCTCTCATAAAATTCGCCTAATTTTCAATACTCTAAGAATGATTTATACTTTTTCAACTTAGATAAGCACTTTTTTGTCATTTTACTTGCTTACAATAGGTTTCTCATTGCCTGCTTCTGTCGACTAAAACGCCGTTAAATGGAGTCAACCATCTGGTAACTTTGAAGCATTGGAAAGTGACGTAGTCGACATCTGAACTGAGACTCTCCTCTCCACGGCACACCGTACGAGTCGAAGATTATACCTATTAAGACCTATTTTAAGTGCTCTTGTCCCTCTTCGCGAGCAAAACAGATGGTCACAAAAGCGACTTCCTTCCCAACTTCTTTTTCCAGCGATACTCATAATAATTCTGCTTTAATTATAATCCTGGTTCTATTTTAATTATATTGGATTCATTAGACGTCCGATTTTTTCTTAAAAATTAGTTAAGTTTTAAGATTTGAAAATGCAAATTTCTCCCATTTGAGAAGAATTTCAATATTTTTAGTGTGTACTCTATAATAAATAATTATTAATAAAATTTTTATAGTTATTATACTACAAAACTAGTAATCTCTTTAAAAAAAGCAAATTATACTGGAATTAAAGGAGTTATTAAAATTGATAATAAAACGTGTCAACCATTTAGACAGCTATTTGTCTGCAAGTATTTAATGTTTGAGGGTGTTTCAAGTGCGTGTGTGTGTTGTGCAGAGTTGAGCGCTGCCAGTCAGGAGGGGGAGGCTCCGTAACACAGAAGCAAGGACCAATCAGAAATCCTCCCCAATGCTCGTGACCTGTCACTTCAGAGGATATATCTGAACCCTATGCACCTCAGAAGAGTGGCTCTCACTTGAAATATACTGCAGTCATGGGCTTACTTAAAGTGATTTAGCCACCTTTTTAGTGAACACGGTAGACCTTTGGTTAAGACGGGTTTCGAACTTCCAATAATGAGGACAACACCAACAAGGCCACGACACCCTGTAGAGTTTAGAGCGTATGGTTTTTGAACTCAAATGCAGATATTTTTAATGAAAATCCAGACCGTAAGTTTTCATGTTATGCTTAAAACAAGAAATAAAATATTAATTAAAAATTATAACTGAAAAAGCCCAAATCAAGATAATCTTTTTTCCTTTCCATCGAGAAACTTTGTTGCATATTATTATTTTGAATGTATCACTTAAATTTGATTTTCTACAGTGGAAGCCTACCAGTGTTGTAAGCCATTTGATTATCTACAACATTTTTGCCTTCGGAGAGCACAAATTGTTAGCCTTAATTATGTTAGCGAAATCCACTCGGAATTGTGGTATTTCATGGTGCGCAACCTACCATTTGACAGATTATGAAGTTGTTACAGAAGAAGAAGATTTTCCATAGATAGAAACCAGAGTATTCACGTATCGCAAATGGTGAAATTCAGTTGAACTCCAAGGCATGAACCTGCGTAGAGAAAGTGGAGACATAGCATTCCTTTTCCCAATTTTAAACCACGAATGAGATCAAAACTGGGGCTCTAAGTAACACTGTCCTGTCATTCAGGTGATGGAAATTAGAATTCAATTTAGTAGTGTTCAGCATTTATCGCTTGAAAAATTGATATCAAGTTGTTTTTTATGTGAAGAATTATATGACTGAACTTTGGTTCATGACCGATGTATTCAATATTATAATCCTAAAAATAACACACATTTATAAACTCTATAATTATGAAAAAATTAAAAAAAAATTATGTTCACCACACACAACAACAAAAATTGGTAAAGATCCCACAAAGCTTCAAAAATGAATTATCATTTATTTCTTGCAACAACATTCAATAATGTTTCATAAAGCTGTTATATAAATCAACAGCAATTCTAAAAACGGTTTTCTTTCCTCAATAGAGCGCGGTTTCCTTTTCTGAAGAAAAAAAGAAGAAAACAAGAACTTTCTGCACAGTGTTAAAAGAAAATGTGAGGGAGTGAATTTACGAGGCAACAGAGGGGGGACTTCGAATAGATGAAGATCTTCAGTGCGGCGAATTTATCTTCTGCTCTTTCAAGGTTGGCAGATATCGAGGCCATAATGCATACTAATTTGCGCTGGCAAAAGCACAAGGTATATGAAGAAGGAAGATAAATTAAGTGCCGTGAACATTAGCAATAACATCTTTCACTAGGCTCGAGGTGTTCGGAAAATTCACAAGCAGTTTGTATTTTCGAAACCATTATTCGAAGATTTATACTTTTAATTGGAAAAATGTATGTACTATAAGCTGGAATTATATAAAAAAACACTTTAATTACAAGAATATAACCGAGATTTTTATGATTCTTAATTTGTTTTAGTAATGTTTAATAAAATTAGTACTTTTTTACAACGGCGACACAGCGTTGGTGAGTTTTTTGGCACGTTTCGACTTTGACTCCTTATTTACAGCTGCACTCTGGCACTAACTAATTTGCATAGTATCATGCAGTAATTTAGCAAAATAATGAGCCAAGTGTGTGCCAACTCAAACCATAAATGTCATTAAAATATCTTTATGTAAAGTTTTTGGAAAAGTCGCAAACTATTTATATTTTTTAACCCTAATATACTTTTAATTGGAGACATGTTTTAAATTATGCTCTAAGTTTGAATTCAAATACTAACTTACATTAAAAGTACAAAGTGTTGATTTTATGTGAACCTTAAGTCCTTTAGTATTACTTAATAAAATTAGTATTTTTCGCTATATAACTATCGCAGATTGTTGGTGACTTTCTGGCACGTTTTGACTTATTGGAATCTTATTTAGCACCTGTCCTCCATTCCCAGCCGATGTCTACAGTATTATGTAGTAATATAGTAAGCAAAGAGTCAGCCAAGAGTACTAGAGCTCCCAACATATCATTGTAATAGATCTCTCTCTCTTATACACGCACACACTATGTAAAAGATGTTCGTAAGTCTTCAACCATTAAATTATTTCCAACAATTATTCATAAATTTTCAATAAACATTTTTTGAAACTATAAGCAGTTTTTTTTATGTCAGACTCATTTTGATTTAAAAAACACATTTTCAGTGGAAGTACAAATCTATATTTTTATGTAATCCTCAAGTATGTCTTCTTATATTATTTAATAATATTAGAATTTTTCTTTTATAATGATTCTATGTGGCTTTGGCGAATTCTTGTTGTGTTTCGTCTTTGCCACCTTATTTAAATTTTTAAAAATGGGACAACATGAAATGGTTCTTCAGTTGCAATTATTTTACATCATAATAAATGAATTATTATTATTATCAATCATCAAACATGTTTCAATAATATTTTTATTCCATTTTTTCATGAGCACATTTGTCCATTTTCATCCATTCCATTTTTTCATGTAATATTTTAAGATAGTTTTAGCAGTTGTGTAATTGTAACAAATTACTTTGTTACAAATAAACATTCGAATAAACATTGATCATTTCTTCAGAAAATGTCGAATAATCATTGATCATTTCATATGATGCAGTTTAATAACCTAGAAGAATGACAATCAATCAAAACTTTAGGAATTTATAACAAATTCATATTGTTGTAGTAAAATTCAAATAAAAGTTTGTGAATAAGTGCAGAATCTATTTAGGTTTAACTTTCATCTATAAGTAGATTAAAACATATTTCACTGGCTTTGAACCAACCGTGTTTAACGCTCAAAGAAGTGACAGAATTTATAAAATAAATATCAGGAAAAACTATTTATATGTTCCCAGGTATGAATACAAAATTTCATCTGATAACTTGTATTTAACTAATGCTTGGTAGAATTGAAACAAGAACTAAAGTATAAGCCCCCTCTCACACACACATCACAGTTATAAATTCTAAATAAAAGTCAATTCGTAATGTTAAAATGTCACATTTATTATTAAAATCAAAACTATATGTTTAGTTCTTATATCTAATTCTACCAATTAAAACAAAATGGGAGAATTTCATTTTTCATTATAGAATAATAACAATAATGAAATGATGTTTAAGGAAGATAAAAAATCAGAATTACAGATGACACACCCATGAAAAGCTTCTGCACACACACTTTGCGCCCACATCTTTTAGGCCCAGTTGGCAGCTGAATGGTTAGGGCTCTATTCTTTCAGTTCAACAATTCCTGTATTCGAATCCCATTTTTGGCATGAATGCTTGTAAAAGGTTAGGAACCTACTTCAAACAGCAGCTCTGGGTCTAATTAGTCTTCCTGCACATAAATGGCCGAAATTCACATCTTTTAGATTGAAAGGTCTCACAATCACGGATATTGTTAGAATGAAGGGTGTTGCGTTCCTTCCTTCCTTATGACTCATGAATACGGCCCACTGTCTATGAAAAGTAAGACTCCGTGGACATTAAACCTTAAGTCTGCGCGGTGACATTGTTTCATATAAACTTATTCTTGATGAAAAAGTCAAAGACGAATACGAATTACGTGCTTGGTATTGACAATAAATGATTAATCAACAACTCTTTTTGCTCTATTTGCCTGTTGTTGTTGTTACTAATGGCACTTGGACAAGCCAAGCTCGCTATGCCTTTTGGCTACGCGAATTTTAAGTCAATTGGGAGCGTCTTTCGTTTAAATCAGAGCACCATGAAGGTGAAAGTACGACTTTGCTCTACACACATGCCATAGGTAGCCGTTTATAGGGTAGGCAACCATTCACACCTCATTCATACAAGGAAAGGACAAAGACAAGATAGATAGAGAGAGAAAGTGCATCCATGCCCGAACCGGGATTCGAACCCAGGACCTCCTTATCCGCAGTCAGGCACTCTGACCACTAGACAAGTTGGGCGGCCTATTTACCTGTAAATGAATATTAGAACTGGATAATTACAGTATCCATTATAATTATTTTCGGACAATAATAAACGAAAAAAGTAAGTTTTCTAAATCAAGTATTTAAATGTCTGCGAAGCAACCCAACAAAATTCTCTCTAATTTTATTTCTTCGGGCTGGAACAATGTAATCATGTACTATCACCTCAAATTGTAATTCTTGCTTAAAAGGAGAGCGCAGCAGTTCCAAGAAATGGGGAAAGGAAGGCAATGAATAAGAGGATGGCTGACAGTTGGAGGGAGGATTTGTATATAGAGCTACCGTCCCACAGTAGTTTAGGGAAACAAACACCTATTCATTGCTCGGCGAGGCAGGGTGTTTTTGTTTTATGTCGCCTGTCAATCTCCTGTCTCGCAGAAGGCATCAGCGCCTCAATGGACGGAAATAACCCTTTCCACGAAGATGAGGCTCTTATCTCTCCACAAAATGCCGTCTTCCAGGTCGAAACCGAGTTCTTGCCTAATTGGATGCTAAGACGGACTATTTCGGACTGTGATAAAATATCTGGGAGAGCTGCTTGCCAGGGAAAATCATATTTATGACCGTTTTTAAGAGAGTGTACGAAGATTTAATACAAAGAACAAGCCAAATTTCGGCACTCTGGAATTTTAGATTTGTATCTGAACAAATACCTTTCACTCTTCGCTAGTTTATGTCTCGCTCTGTCGATGTTTGTGTAAGATATGAATAATTAATGAAAGGTAATTCCTCCCCCTGCAAAATATCTTTTACTATAATAGATCTTGAAGACCATGAAGTTCACAGACAAACGCACTTTAAGAAAAACACTGTAACGTTTTCACGGATCATAAATGTTTTCAACGAGATATCTGGAAAAACTGTAGGCGCTATTACTAATTAAGTTCATTTAAACTAAACAAAAATGAAACACAGAAAATATATATATAAGAATAAAATAAATACATGATTTCAAAAACTAAAATATACACTATCTAAATGTGTAATAAATCAGTTTGGTGAGTAACTCGTAATTAAATCATTACAGCTTTTTCTTAATTTTCATTTCTTTTAAACTAAATTTTATTTTAGAAAAAAAAATCATCTTGCCGCTATGTTAAAATGTTTAAAAACATAAAATATTTATACGAAAAAGGGTCCATTATATATTTTTTAATTTACCAAACTGAAATTTAAATTAACAACAGAAGTATACAAGTTCTTATTAATTGAAGAACTATGAAAGACGTGTTCCAATTATTAGTGGAATTAAAACTATCAGCAAGAAATTATATTGAGTACAATAAAGAAAGACATCGTTTAACAGTATGATTCTATTGTGAATACTTGAGGCGAAACTATAAAATCTGACAACGATATACCAATTTAAATGGAAAGTGAGGAGGCTCAGGCAGAAAGACCAATCGGCTAATAATCAAAGTGAAACTTTTATGAATGAAAAATATTAAAATCAAAATAAAGTAAGGCTTTGCACTTGCTCAATTAATTGAAATTTAATATAAATTCTGAAACAAAATTACGCACTGCAACCTGCAACATGTATTTTTGAAAAAATCAAAAGAATTACTGAACTCATTAAAGTTTGAATAAAATACATTTTCATACGTTATAAAAAGTAAGGTAAAACCCTAGGGTCCTGTGTGAGTTTGGCGCGATTTCCAAATTTCGCGCCAAACACCGCACAGTTATCTTTCCAACCTAGCTTCGTTCAATATCCAGTTCAAATTGTAATCAAATGAAAACAAATGGTACTTACGTATTATCGCTACCATATTGGCGGTATTATAAAAGACCGGGCCAATTCTAAAATCGGAATTCGCTGACGGGACATGGAGCGCTTAATTGAAAAGTACAATTTGATAGAAATAATATGAAAGAAAAATTATATATGAAGAAAAATTATAAGTAATTTTTATCTATATAGTTCTTACCTTTATTTGACGATATATCAATTACGTTTTGGGGGAAAATATTGCAAAAATGTTTTTAGAATAGAATAAAAAAAGTTTTTTTTATCCTTTTCCTGGTCTTGTCGTCATATGAATTCTGCAAAGTAAGACTCAAGATGGTGGCTTGCTGTCCCCTGTTGTCTCTTGTTCTTCCATTTCGCGGAACCCCACATACTTTCGATTGTTTGGGTATGCACACTCGTTTCGCGGTCGACCACATTACTTTTGTGATTTACTCTTAAATGATTCTATCCGCGATTGCCAATTGATCAGTCTGATACAATCTCCAACTGTCAGAATAAAGTATACTCCCTTAATGTTTTTGACAATTTTCTGGAAAAGCGTGGCTTCAGTTCTATCATAAACGGTTGTTTGGTCTCTCGACAGACGGCACCAAAAATCCACTGCTCTGGCAATATTCGACTCGAATAATTTTTCCTTTTCGTGAACAAGCTTTCATCTATTTCCACAATGCGGCCAGGTCCACCTATTTTCGTTCTTTCTTTGCTTTCCATATGGAGAACAACAAATCTCTCTCATATAATTATTCCATTCTATGACTGTTTTGTCAGCTAAATTAAGTTCTTCGTCACAAAATTTGACTGTTGTTAATTCTTTGCACCAGCAATACATGAATCTTACTGATGTTAATAACGGGATGCGGCTTCCCTCCAACCAGTTACCACTTCTTATTCCCGAGTGTTGATTACAGGTTGCAACGTTGCACTTCTAAAAAAAATTTGTTTTCCAAAATAAAGCTTCTTTGGGTGAGAGTTGGTACATTTCCTAACATCTGGTAAAATGTTATATTTTTGTAAAAGTGTAACGGCATCTCTTTTTCAGAATTCGGTAAATCCCAGATTCGCATTTTAGTATTCGAGCTTGCCATTTTCAACGAACAGTTAAGGTGAGAAAGGTAGCAAGCGGGAAAATTCGCAAAGAAGCACATGTTGCCAAGTCAGCGCCTTAGATGCGTGCGACACTGGGGTTGCCAATTTGGCAAGTTATCCCGGAGGTTGGCATGGTTGCGATAATACATAAGTACCAAACAAATTACTAATCAAATGCTTCAAGGGTTACTAGCACACAAAACAAATTTCCTGCATATACACAATCGTCAAAATGTTACATCATAAAACTTAAGAAAATATTCCACGCAGTAAACTGCTTTAGCTCAATCTATTGCCGCACTGGCATCAAGGAATAGACTAAAAGTAGTAGTGTTAAAATAAAAACAAATGAAAATGTACTGATGTTACTTTATACACAGAATTTCATGTATACAAATATTGATTTTATAAATTTACACTAACTAAAATTAAAATAAACTTTTTACATGAATTTATCATTCACCGGACTTATAAAAAATAAACATAGTGTTCAAAATGCAGAGTTAAATTCGAAACAGGCAACATTTTTTTTTAATCTTTTCTTATATTTTTCAATAAACAAACGACGGGTGAATTATGATACATAAAATTGGTTTTCAATTTGAAAATGAATTAATATTGTTAATAGTAGTAATATTTTAATGACGCAATACTTTTTATGACGACCAAAGAATAAATATGTAAACATTTTTTAGGAAAGTTTTACAATGATTGGAGATTAAAAGTGAGCCAAGAAAATATTTCACTCTAAAGGAAACAATTCTAACAGATTGCCTCGTTATGAGTAATGGCCTCGTCAATAGCAGAAACACACGCGGAGACGTGATTTCCAAACGCAATCACTGTTATGGACCGTCCGACACTTGTGATGAATTGGGCGCAGAAATGTCGCCAACTTCTTAGAACAATACAAGTGTCTGTTTCATATCTCAACTGTTGAATGTTACTTTGATTTTCTTCAATTGCGTTTCTGGAGAAGGTAAGAAAATTATTCACTTTTTAAATCCTAATATTTATTTTTGAATATAATGAAATTTCTATAGTTGTATTTTTTGTAGCGTCAATAATTTTATATTTTTTATCAAGCACTTTTGAAATGAAAATAGAAGCCATTCGTTTTAAAGTACTGTTTTCATACTTTTATTTTTAAATACAAATGATTGTACTTTTCAGTTACATAAATATATCAATAAACTTGTAGTTAATCCCTTCTATTCAAATTGATTTATAACAAGTCAACTTACTTAGTTGTAAGTCACTATTTCAGATACTTAAAACTAGTGTTCAATACAATCTATATTGATTTTAAAAGTACATGGAAAAATTCTAATTTAAATAATTGATATTTTATTTTAAGAAACATATTAATATACAAAAAAGAACCAAATGTAAATCGATCGATGACATTTAGATATTCATAATGTAGCTGAAATTTTTAGTTAAAATAACTGTTTATTGTATTTATAAAAATTAAGTAATAAAGTAGGCATTAGGGATAAGATTTTAGTTAAAATTCATATTCCTTTTACACAAGGTAAATAACAGAGAAAAGGCTTTAAATTAAAAAAAAATTCTATGGCTTTTATATTATGGAGGTAAAGTTAGTTTAAAATAACTTTCAAACTTTACTTCGTTAGTCTTGTTGATTTGAGTTTTGCTATGGCTCAGTTACTACGGAGTTTTAAGAAAATGTGTTACAATTATCAAATGCTCAACCAAAAAAGGAATTAATATCACAAAGTTACATTTTCTTTTGATTAACTTTTATTTACTTATATCAAAATACTAAATATAACTTCAATTTTGATCAAATTGATAGCAAGAAATTTAGACATAGCTCAATTTCTTGAAATGTTTCAAAGATAGATTCGGGAACTTTTGGCTATTCCTATAGAATTTCAAAAATAGTTTTAAAAATAGAAGATTTTACATTTTGAATGACTCGTTTATACAAATTGTATCAGAGCTTTTACTGAGTGATATTTCCTGGTCACAAAATAAAATCCAACTAATAAAAATGATGACAAAATTAATTTTCATTATTGGCTTTAAATAATCTATTTGAATTAATATAATAGTTATAATCGAATGATTTTTCTTAATATTTGTGGTGTGTGTTATGTTATGCATTTTACACTTCAAAATTTGGAATTGTTAAATCATTTGAACATGGAAAATCGGAATTGTAGAATTTATTTACAAATTTTAGTTCAAAATTTATAATAGTTTAATGGGAGTTTTAAATAAAAAAATCTAAGCACCCTTTACTAAAATAGAAATTAAATTTTAAATATGTTTAAATTTTTACACACATAAATTATTTTTTCAACTATTTGGAATATATGCAAAAAATAACAATTTAAATAGTTGAAATTTACAAATTATTATATATTTTTTGTTTTAAGCATTTTAAAAATTGTTAAATTCTTAAATTGCTTACTACAATTGTTATCTATTTCATTAATTGTTTTTATTTTCACTTCTTAAGTACGAGATATTTTTCCGTTACTTGAACAAATACATTATCCGTGTCCATATTTTTTTACATACATTTTTGTCTTTTAGTTATTTTCAACCGAAATAACAATATATAATATTATATTCCGCTATAGGCAAAAATTCTTTTTTATAAATTATGCATAATATTTATTGTATGAAAGAGTAAATTAAATTTGAAGTTAGATTAATACTTGTATATGAAAAATTACAATATTTTGTAAGAAATTTGTTAGCCATAATTTTATACATAAAATTAATTGCTTATAAAGCTTATACCACGTGCAAAATTCGATGCCTTAAATTTTAACTTGATTGGTGGCATTTAAAAATGGGTGAAAATGTTATTTAGGTCCCTTGCTTGGCGCATTTTCAAAAAGTCGCCAACTGGCGCGTTTTTGCGTGTTGTCTCACGGATTTGAATGCTCCGAGAGACACTATGCAAAAACGTCGTTTCTATGTCGATGAACCGTAATCCGTGTTTTTAACGAATTTCACCGTTGGTATGGCAATGAAAACAAAAACAATGGTTTTTTTACGAATTGCATAACAAAGAATACACTACAATATGGAGGAAAATTATCATATTTTTTTAGTTAATACATAAAAAAATACGCAGAAACAAATAAATAACTCACGTACTAGCTAAGGGCAAATTCAACGGTAATAAAATGTTGTGCATCAAATTTTAAATTCTACGGTTATTTCAAAATCAAAATAATTAGCGACCAATAGGAATGCTGAAACAAAAGAGTTGTTAATGAGCATGCGCCACAAGGAGTGCATTTAGAATGAAATAGCCAGGGTTACCACGCTTCGCGCGTCTATCGCCCATTTGGTAAGAAAGGGGTACCCATACAACAGATTAACCTAAAAATGTTATGTTTATCAATAAAACTTCATTCTTCTTTCAAATTTTGTTGGTCAGAATACTGGCTACTTCCATTGCTCTTTACTCCAGTGAATTTTTACTAACTTGGTTAAAAGTCAATGATATTATGTGAAACTGATATATGACAAAAGAATTTCAGAAGCGCATTAAATTGTTATAATATCAGACAGGGTTTGACAGCTTAGATATATGATTACATCTTTTAAAATAATTGAATTTATTAAAAAAAATTGGACTAATTCCTTGTGTTTTATATTTAAAAGTATCTGAATTCAATGGCTTCTAAAACATTGCTTAGAGACATATCTTATCAAACATAATCCCATGAAATACATTTAAGATCAATCACATTGACAGAAGATTTTGATTTGTATTATTTGATACACAATTGCAGCCTTGGTTTTAAAAAAAGCATAAGAATAGTAATAAGGATAGATTAACAGATTAATTTTTTGCAAGAAGAAAACAAAACATTGCTTTAATTCGGCTTTTACAAAAAATCTCTTTCAAAAATACTAAAGAATAGAAATTTTATGAGTAAAAAATCCTCTTCCCTGACCCCAATCGTAATGGCAATAAATAATGGAACAAGTTGAAGAAACTATTTTTTAATTTTATTGAAAAATACAAATCTAAGAATCTTTTACATAAAATACAAATCTAAGAGTCTTTCACATAATGTGAATATATTCTTAATAAAAGCTATGCAGAATAAGAAAAATAACAGCCGTCAAAAGAATCGAATTCAAATATCTTTCAACTTCATATTGACATGACTTTTTTTAACAAGATGAAGTCAGAAGTTTATACAAACAACTACAATTATACTCGGATTCCAAAAAATGGTATTCAAATCTTAAGATGTGATCTGATTTGAATAGTGAAATTTTAGGACGTATTTTATTGATGTTAAATCAAATGCGATCCTAAGCGAGTGGAAGGAATAAGAATAGAAAAAAGAAGGTCCATAAAATTCTGATGATACAATTAATTCCGTTTGTGGATACAAATTTGTAAGCAGTCATTTGGGAGAGATGATAATTCGTTTCATTTATCAATTATGATTTTTCGCGTCGTTTTGAGTAAATAATATAAATACTGTCTTAAATATTTTGACAAAAAATTACATAAATATATAAATGTAAGCAATGTATAACTTTACATGAATCATTTCATCAGTTTTAGGCATTAATAAAAGAAATAGTTGAACGAACTGAGCTTAAATATTCAAACACTTTTTAAAACATTGTTCATTGTTACAATATTATAATAAGCCTACTCTTAAAATTCTAAGTGGAACTGTATCAAATATTCATAAGTTAGTCAAGTCCTTGCCGCTATTAAAGACCAAATTGCCAACTTACCAGTTGAAAGGTTAACTCTTTGTTCTTCTGTTTAATTGTTCATGGGTTTGATTCCTAGTATGGTTTGTAATGATTTGGCATTCCCTTTAAACTATATTCACTAAAAACAATTATTATGATTTTTGTAAGTATCATGATGTGTACTTTTTCATCCAAGAGAAAACAGTTAAATATAATGTCAGTATCAAATAATAAGTTGTTAAAGTTGGCGATATTATTGGCTATACATTTAGTCATTGGCAATCTAATATAATTCCTTTTGGCGTGATTGAAAAATTTGAAAACTTCATTTCATCAATGCCATCAAGAAAAGAACTGCTAGACATTTACAGGCCAAGTATTGGGGATCTTCTACTTGGTCCCTGTTTCAAAATCACGAAGACTCCCCCTGGCTGCTTCCATCTAACAGCTAGAGCCCAACTCAGGGCCAGGGAAGTATGCTGGTGCAACAAGAGACATCTGAAAGATTCCTACATTACAATGTTTATAGTGATGATATTTCGGAAATAACTTCGAGAATAAATGATAAGAATCATTCGGAAGAATTTTCACAAACCTCTCTAATATGCAGGCAGGTGCTCCATTTGTACTATTGAAAAGTAAAGCTTTACAACTTCCTAATCTGTCACAGACATTTAATATGAAGAGAAGGGCTGCTATAGCTACAATGCCCTTCTCGCCTATAAAAGCACCATCACAGAAATCATTACATGTTTATTTTTGTTATATGTAGTGGACAAAATAAAGTTCTGGTAGATATTCATAAGCAAGAAGGACTTGTCTTCAAATACCTGCATGTAAATGACTGTTGTTGTTTTATCACATTCTTTATCTTAAAAGGGCATAGTTATGTAATGTCTTTTCCATTTTGAAAATCTTTATCGCCTTGTTTAATAGTTTCAAACTGACATTCGGAGAAAGCAATGGAAATAAGTAACCTCAATCACAGAATGTAACAGAGAATCATAGCTATCATGAATTTATTACTTGCAGTCATGCGTGGATGACTGAGGAAATGTTTCATCTCATTGAATATGAGGACGTCCTCTGCTTAAGAGAATGTAACAAATATATTGGCAGCTGCAGAGGGAAAAAAAGGAGCACTTTTCTAAGAAATTTTACATTTTTGTATCTACACATTATATTTTCCAAACTGTTTTCAAAGCGGTAATATATGCCCCTAATTGGAACACTTTTTAATCAGATGGTGCGGCAGAGTGCTTAATGGAAACCCGTTTTGATATTCGTATTTAATGCATTTTCTGTGAGTTCATCGTTCAAAACATCACACGCATAATCTTTTATTTATTAGATAACACATAATGCAATAATTAAAATTATAGTGAAGCCTCATTTATATTGAATTTTAAGTTCGCAAATAATATAATTATTTTGCTTCATGTAAAATAAATTATTACATTTTAAGATACCAGCAATGGCGGAGGAATGCATTGGTTCAATATCTTCTGACTGTAAATTATTAAATCGATAGTAGATGAACTAATTTAGTTAATCTTCATAGAAATTCAATACAAATCTTGCTCATTGGGATAACAAAATCAGTAATTAAGCATTGGATAGTTTAATTTAAAATAATAATTATGAATGTGAGAGTACTTTCAATATATATATATATATATATATATATATATATATATATATATATATATATATATATATATATATATATATATATATATATATATATATATTTGAATTTATATAAGTTATGATTAAGATAAAATTTTATAGCACTAATCTTTAACAACGAAATTTGAACATAAAACTTTTGATTCATCTACAATAAATAAAATTCAAATTAAATTACAAGCATAATTTAAATTATTTACATTTATTTCATCAGCTATAAAATTTTATTAGCACCATCTAAATTTCAATTTGCTTAATTTTAGTTTATACTAAGATTTTTCTGGTGATTCCATCTATTTGTGAAATAAGAAAATTCGTTGAAAGAGAACTGTTTTTATAAGCAAATCTAGGTTTTCCGTACTACTAATATTGTTTATTTTAAATATTCATATATAATAGGTAAACATTTGTTTTAAAAACAGAATAGTTAAAAACATAGGAGTTCCAGTGTTTTTATTCTTATTATATTTTGTTAAATGTATTCTGAATATTAATATATCTTTAAAAGTTTCGTTGCTTTTTATTTGTATTGATAAGGAATAAAAAACATAAAATTAAAAAATAATAAAACATTGATAAGGAATAACATTAGAATGTTATTTTAGAATTGTTGATTTCAAAGGACAACAAAGACCGGTTAGCATTTTTAGATATTCCGTACTGCTAGTGTTATTTACTTTAAATATTAATTATATAATAAGAAAACATTTGAAAATAGAACATAAAATTGTATAGAAATTCTAGCTTCATGATTTATTTCATTTTGTTAAATGTAACTGTGACTTTAAATCTTTAAGATGTTTACGATTTTTTCATGGCTTTGACAAAGAATAAAGAGTATTACTTTTGTAGTTCTGAAGGATAACAAAGACCAATTAACCTTTCTCTCAATCTACTTTTTAAATCTAAAAGAAGAGCTAACAGCCGCAAATGCGTTTTTCACTTCACTTCACCGGAACGGTATAAAAAATGCAATGCGGTTCAAGGACATTTTAATTGTACACTGAAGAAAAACGTTTCTTTTTTAGACAACAACCGCTCGTCCCACAAACAACAGACGCTGACTTCAGATCCTTGTTCCGGATTTTGCGAAAAAAAAAGTTCCGAAAAGTTTATTACCCGGCTTAGTGTAGGCAGACGACAATAACGAGGTAAGAATTCAGAGAAAAATTGGCGCTATTGGCAAGCATCTGCTGTAGAACATTTTAGACAATGCTAAAGAATGATATATGTCACAGAGTACAATGTATATTTTTTTTGTAGACTAAATGAGTTTTCTGAAAAACTACGAGGTAGGAAAAAAAAATTCGTCTTTGCTCTTGCCTGGAGTTAATGACAATGTGGGAGATTATAGGAAGCAAACACACAACAAGCGATTCGTGTGTGCTTGATGATTGGCACCGAAAGAATCATACTCGTGGAATAAGTCGTATGGCTCGTTTGATATTCTGAAATGATTAATGATCCCTTTTGAAAGTGTTATATAACATTTAATTTATAGGGAAACGAGATCTTTCTTCAAAGTATTTTTTATAGCATTGTATCATAAATTACCTGTGATTTTAAGCATTAAAGAACAGTTCCGCAGATTGCATCGATTTATATAGAACACTAGTAAAACTCAACTAAAAGCAGAATAGAACATGAATTTTACTTGGTACTGGTAATGTATGAAATACCGGCACTGCATTATGTGCATTAGTATCTTATAAAATGTCTAAAATATGAAATAAAGACAATATAGAAAGTATGAGAATTTATATATATGTATTTATCCCGAGCATTGTGTGTGTGTGCATATATAAATAGTTTATATGTTATAGTTTATAATTTTAAAATAATGACGGTTATTTAAAAAAAAAGTGTCAGGAAAAAGTTTCGATAAGAGTTATATTTTAAAAGGTTTTCATTCCTGAAAAATGGTATTTTGAAACAATAATTAAAAAGTGTAATTTAAAAGAAACATTTTACTCAAATGCTTAGAAATATTTTAAAGGATATAAAACATTTATGCTCTTACTCCTATGAAAGAAAGGGAAGTAAAATTGGAATCAAATTGTTTTTATCAAGAGATAACATTTGAAATGTTCAAAATTTAATTTTTTTAAAAAAGATCTTTTTAAACTAAGAAGTGGTATATTTCATAGTTTAACGGATATGTTTGCCGTTGTACTCAAGGAAATGTGGATCATATTAATCGCTTACTATATTTAAGGCTAATTTTTAGCATTCCATAAAATATCTAAATACCTTTTAGTAACACCCAACTTTACTTAATTTGTTAGTAATTTAACACTTAATTTGTTATTGTGTAACACATATTATTTTAACATTTTCTGTACAGTAAAAAATTTAAATAACTTTAGAAATAACAAAAAAGCAAAATTACTGTTTTTAATGAAAAGTATATGATTGAAAAATTAATTTAACAAAATATTTTGGCCTTTGGTCTTTGGTAAAAATAAACCCTTTGACTTTTAGACTTTTATTGATATTTAGAGTCTGATTTCCTTAAATAAAATAAGGATTAACTTTACGCCTAGATTTAAGAAAAACACAATGACATAATAAAAACTTTTGTGTTGTTAGGCATAATATGCATTTTTATTTTATAACGTTAATTTATAAATCATATTGTCACAGTTAAATGTTATCCTTTCAGATTTAGTTAGTATTATTTATTTACTTTTTTGAGGAATTTTAAATGTTTTTAATTATTAAAAAAAATAAACATAATTTTCTGATTAAAAATATATTTAAATTACAAAATATTTCAATATTTTTATTCAGTAATATATATCTAAGGTAACTTCAATTTTTATTGAATATTACAGATTTTTAATTAATAAATTAATTAAGATTACTGTAAAATTTTATGCAAATAATGAAATTTTCCACGTAAATAAGGTTGTACTAGTCATCTTTTATAAAATGAATGACATACATTTGCAATGAAATTTTTTTCTATTCCTTAAAAGTGTCTTTTATTTTTATGTTTATACAAAAAAGATTTTAAAATAATTTAAATATTAATTGAAAATGATTAAAAAGAAACTTATGATTGATAGTAATGATAAGATGAAATTGCAGATGAGAAAACGATGAAAATATTAAAAAATATGTTTGACTTGTTAAAATTTAGGAATAAATTACATTCAAATGAAGTGTGCAAATTTTTCCACACTAAAAACAACTGTCATATATTTTATAAGAACATTTGCTCACATTTCTTAAGAATGAATTACACAAAATATTTATAGAATTGGTGTTTATTTATTTGCAAATTTTTGCATTTAATTTCTGAATTCTTTTCTTATCAGTTTGTTCCAGTTGTCAGAATTATATACATTAAAACTTTTTGCATATATTTTTGCTTTCACAAACGCATAAAATTAATGCGCAGAAATAATGTTTAACTAATTTTTTTACTTCTACTCATACTAATATTAGAATTATTCTTTGAAAAATGTTGTATATTTTTATATTTAAAATCACATTTAAATTTTAGCGATGCATAACATATATTTATACTTTTTTTCAACAATTATATATTATATTATAATATAATTTTTGTGTAAATTTTATTAATAATATTTTCTTTCTCTTATATTAATTTACTCTGATCTATTATAATTTAATTAAATAAAAATATAATCTATAAAAATCTTCTCAAAAATTTTAATTTATTAGTTTTTATTTAATTAAAAAATTTTACATATAAATTTTAATAAATATATTTTTAAATTTTTAAAAGAAATATCAACATTTCTTGCCGATGTAATTTTAGCATTTATATGGAATACTTTACGATGAAAAATCCGTACAGTTTTCATAGTGAATATATCAAGTGAGTAAATTTGCTTCTTATTTTTCCAAGAAGCACTCATACTTCTTTACCTTATATTTGCACTATAAAAAGGTATATATATTTTTTACTTATATATAATCAAGAAACTTTATGAGTTCGAATAAAATAAGATAAATGGTATTTTACATATAAATATACGATAAAATTTTTAAATTACAATGTTAAAATTCTATAATTTATAAACTTAAACTCACATTCTTCATTTTTAATGATAACTTTAAGCCCTTATAAGTGTGTATTGAATAGGTCCTAATAATTATATCTTCAAGTTTGATTAATTTTTATATATTGATAATGCACAGAAATATAAACTTTAGAAAACACATCTTATACAATATCACTAACACAAAATATTTCAATCAGTCTTAAATTTACGTATTGTCTGTCATAATATAATGCCTCTAATTTATGTACTGTCATTAGATATTGTTATACAGAGCAGAATGTTTCATAAAACTAAAATAATTTTACAAGAAAATATTTTTGATTTTGACAAAACGTTTATGTATCGATTATTGTATCTTCTTTGCTAATTACAACTTTATATCATTTTAAATGTTTCGAAATATTTATAAAATTGTTTTGAATTGTTAAAAAAACTTTGTTTATATTACAAATGAGTATGAAGCTGAGAAGTTTATTTATATCAAAATATTTCATAGCGAAGATTTAATACTTTATGCTGTTTAAATATCTCCGGATTTATATCATTATAGGAAGATTAATACCCCCCTCCAGTAATAAAAAGGAAAAATATACCTGTATATATCCATATTCTTATATTTTATTCCCCAAAATATTATTTCTTTGTAATATGTATTTTCACTGAAAAAAATGAAAGAATATTGATTAGATTTTGTAAAATAAAAAAATCAATTTTATATAAAATACATCATTACTTTCTGAAATAAAATTAAGTACTTAAATTAATTGAAATTTAATTACACTTCTTTGATAAAATGCGGGAAATTTTTCATAAATATTGTGTATGAATGCTTTTAAAATTTTCTTTAATTTTTATTTTATTAAGCAGTTTAACTAAAGATTACATATTATTAAAAATAAGTTCGTTATTCTTACAATATGAAATTATTCGGAGTGATTTCAGAGTCTTTTATGTATAAATAAAGAACAGCTTCTATATATTAAAACTAAAAAGTTATTGATAAAGATAATTTAATTTCTGCATAGAAAATTAAAATTATAAATATACTTCGAAAAACACTGTTTTTTATTATTATGACAAAATCTTGTTCAGCTGTTTATTTAAGAAAATAAAACTTATTTAAAAACTTATTTAAGAAAATAATTTTTTTAAGAAAACTATTTTCTTAAATAAACTTATTTAAGAAAATATTTAAGAATTAAAACTTATTTAAGAAAATAAAACTTATTAAGAAAATAAAATTAGTGTCCTTGGTCAATTTTAAGGACACTAATTTTCCCTAAGTTGTAAAAGTGGAATCTGAAGGATAGCGAAATTAATGATTAACAATAGAATGATTGGTGAATGATATCTTAGTTTTTAATTATTACGCACTATATTAAAGACTGATAGATTATGTTAATGATTTTAATTATTCTTAATTAACGTTTTATGAATTAGTCATTTAAACATGTCTTTATAAAGGATTGAAAATATTCTAATATCAATTATAAGCGAAATTATTAACCACAGCTACTGTTTCAAAGAATTTTGCAATTTATCCTAACTAAAAGAAATATAGGGGAATTTAAAGTTTAATCTGACATATGATATTTACTTAATGGAAAAATAATATACTTCTATAAATTATTTAGTCACTGAAACAATTTGTGTTCGCATAATTTGCAGAATTAATTGGTAATGTAATGCGTTACAATCTCCAATCTGTTTTAAATTTGTAAATATTGACCCATATTTTACAAATAGCCGTATGAAACAATTTATGTTGACAAGTCAGATTATAAACTTTGAATTCTCGTATCTCTTATCCGTGATGATAAAAGAATTTTCAATGTAAGTGCAGAAATAATTTAGAACATAAAGACAATAATCCTATGTGGGATTTTTTTTAGTTAAAAAATGGAAAATATTTAAAATAATATTAGAAAATTATAAAAAATTAAAAATTTCTCAATTCTTAACTAACCAAATACATGAGTATCAAATTGAAATTAGAGGAGAAACACAAGTCAAAAAGTTCGGCAGTGAGAGAAAGAGATCTGCGTTATATATTATGACAAGTCAAAACCTCAGCATGTAGAATAAATGACTGCTTAATGTCATGACAAAATTCGTTCTTTCTGTCATGTACTGACCAATTATTTGGCAATGTGAATACGTTAAACAAACGATTTATAACATCTCTAGCTGTGGAGTACGTGCCAGAATTCATACTTCATCGGTTAAAATGACACACACAAGTTATTTATGTCTTTTGTTCCCTGTGGTACAGCGATACGATGAAAGTAAATCGCATACTTTAGCGTCGTTGGCACAACGTTAAGCCTAACATGGCGACTATTAATGGGACTTTCGAAAGAAGAGCTATAAAGGGCTATGGAATAAAGAGGAAAAAATGGTAGAAAAAAAGACGAAGAAAAGAAAAGCTTGCCGCATGATCGTTTCTCGTGTTGATGGTATGCTATTGGAGGACCTGTTTCTTTAATTACAGGAAGAAGGCGGGAATAATTCCGACTATGCCAAGGTACTAATTTCTTTCCAGGCAACAATACATCAAGCGTCTTCGCTCCGGCAACGTGAATCCGAACAATTAATAAACCTCACCGAGTGACAGATAAGCGAATGAAATTTCGCTTTGATTAAAAAAAGTAATTTCTTTTTATCAGAGTCTCGATAAGAAAGAAAGAAAAAATGGCAACAACGTTCAGTTGTTTTCCCGGCCACAATGCCCAATTACTTGATATTTTTATCGTAATGAACTGGCAACAGTGCACCAAAAAAGAATGGTGCTGGGAGAGGAAGAAATAAAAAAGCACAGTTTTAAAGCGAAAGGCTAACTTTTCCCTCTTGTGCCAAAAAGCGGAAATTCCAGACATCACTTTATGGCTATTTTCGGCTTATAGCGACAAAAAGACGTTGAGTGGTTTCATCCGAAGGAATCTCTCATCAGCTTTGGTTAGGAGGATCGGACGCGTAAAAAAACGGCGTGGCTGGAAATTAATTGCTACCTGTTAATCATCCATTTAAGACCGCTGTTAAAAAGTGCATATCTAAATAGCTTCACGAATCCGCCGTTTTGGCTGCCGAACACTTTTCCAGTAATCTAAATCCGTTCACAAAGATTTATTATTATTTTAATTTTAGTAACATAGAGCGCAGTTATGCTTGCAACTAAGTAAAAAAAAGTATTAATATAATATTTTAACGGGATGCAAGAAAGAGAAGAAAAAAATTTTTTTATATATAATCTTTAGAAAAAGACATTCGCTCCTTAAAAATTTTTTATCAGTTGCTTTTTTGGTTGATATATGACTTTGAAGAAATAAAATTTAACTTCATACCATAACGTATAAGAAAGTGTATGATGATAAATCAATTTTTTTCGAAAAATAAATGACATTCTTATGACTAATTACTATCAAAATTATTAAAAACATAATTTTGGTTTGACAAAAATATACATTTATTACTGAAGTTTCAAATTTTTTCATTCCTCTAAGATATCATTTTTAATAAGAAAAATATATTAAATAAAATTGAATGAAAAAACAGATGAGAAGTTTTTATTGATTCTGGATGAAATAAATATATCGCAAAAAATATAACTTGGAAACTACTTGCATATCATATTTTTTACCAAAAAAATTAACAAAATTTTAGGATAATAATCATTTGGAAAAATGAATTGAATCATTCTAAAATACATACAGTATTCCCAATCCCCCTGCAACACGGTGCATTAGTTCCGCGTTATAAGGAAACGCGTTGCGCGAGCGTTCTAGTTAAACGCGCTCGTATGACCTCGTATAACACGCGTTATGTACAAATGATTTACGTTTAACTTTTCTCGTTAAAGGGGTTTAAATCGAATATTAAGTAAAAACTATGTTATGAACGAAATATGTGCATTTCATTAAAATCAAATTAAAAACATAAAAAAAAAACTTATACAAATGTAACTAAAAAGCAGTTCATTTCAAATAAACAAAATCATTCCAAAAATAAATATGTAACAAAATACTTTAATTTGATTTCATAAAAACGCAGTTGACATAATGTGCAAGCGTTAGTGAAGTTGGTTGTGAGCTGTACAAATCATTATAAACTTCGCAGTATCCCGAAATCTCGTGTTATATGGGAGAAAACAGGTGTTATACGAGGGACATGAAATCGTGAAATAGGAAAACGCGTTATAAGAGTACCGTGTTATAGAGGGATTACTGTATTTGTACAGTTAAATATGTTAAATTTGGATTTTTTTTTCACAAAATCATTGATAAACTAGATTCCAGTTATTTAAATTCAATGTCTTTTTTTTTATATTATGCTTTTGCTAAAAACTCCAGTTTTAAATACACGAACGAGTTATAAAAGCTAATGATAAGAGTTTTCAATAAGAGGCTGTTTTCTTTTTCCATCTAAAGTGCGAGAGATTCGTATATTATAAATCAAATATGCTTGTGACATTTCTCTATCCATATAATATGCTTGTTTTATTAAAGCTATACAGGAATTGTAGCCTGAAGATGAGTGACTGCACATGCAATTTGATGGATGCTCAGTGTCATCTTTTATAGAAAGAGCAATTCAGAAAATTTACTAATTAAAAAGCTTAAAAATAAAAGATAAAATTTTTTTATAAAGTACTAAATATTCCAATACACTTATTTATATACTTTTAATATACTAAGTATAATACTAGTAAATATTCCTGATTTTAAAACTTCCAAATAAACAAACATATAAATTACAAATATCCTCATAAAAATATAAATTTATTACAAATACCTCATAAAAGTATAAATTTATTACAAAATTGTGTAAATGAAAAAAAAGTCTCATTCTATGGAAGTTATTGCATAGCATACCTCTTCTCAGTCAGTGTTTCTATTAGAATCAAAAATGCAAATCAATTTTCTAGACAACTTATACATCATTCAGTACGAGAAGCTAAGGTTCAGGCATTGTGAAGTGCAATTTAGCGCAGGGTGTGAAAATACCAATGCTTGCTGAATTATCCACGTTTAAGCTCTCAGATAAAAGATCTCTGAACTACCATTTTGATAATCAGTTCCAAGTTAATCCAGGTTCTCTTCAGATGGAAGCTGCATCAGTTCTGACGTCTTTTGAAGGCTCCTCCCTCTCTGCACTCATGTCTGAAGCAGCCTTTGATGCGCAGAATGTTATCTGAAATCATGTTACTTTTGTTCTTTGTTCTAATTTTAATATTTGTTTTTCTAATTGTTAGTTATTTAGTGTATATTTTAAGATCGATTTCACTATATGATAAGTACTTACAATAAATTCTTCTAAACACACACACACACATATATGTATATATATCTTATTAATATTCTTGTCCACTGAAGTTAATTCCACCGAAATCACTTTCTTTGAACCACAACAAGTAGTTGCGCTATCTAAACATTGTACCATGAATTGTTGAAAATTGTTGTTTATTACATAAATTAATTTTATTAATAATATATTATATTATTAATATACAATTAGTATATTTTCTTAGTGAAATTTATTTTTATTTTCACTTAGATTTAAAAATTAGAATTGAAAGTTACATTAAAATATGTAAAAAAGTGTTAAAAACAAAATAATATTTCATAAACTTACAATTGTTGCCGCTGATGTATTCCTCATGCTGAAATAATTAATTTTTTGTCTAAGTTAAAATCTTGAATTAGTTTCGCGGGCTATGTATTCTGAAAGCAGAATTTTATTAAAAAGTTTTTTTCAAAAAAAATGCGCTATATAAATTTTAAAATATAATATATTTATAACACAATCACATTGATTCCCTGATGTAAAAGAATTTTCTTAACTTTGATATATTGATACATGAGCTTTCTTTTAACTTCAAAAGCATAATAGGTGAATAAATGAATTTAGATGTGCTAAATGTAATTTTAGATATGAAATAAAACTGATGTATTAGAATTTTTAAGGACTAAACATACGATTAAAGAAATCCTAATATTAGGAATTCGAACGTTCTAAGCCTTATTTGCTTCGACATTTTTGTGAATTTAACTTTGATAAATTAAAGAATTTGGTTTATTGAAACATTCATGCATATGAAGAAACCGAAGTTAATTTAAAATTAATGAAAGAGTCATATAATTTAGATATTCAAGCACATGATGATACAATTTATGCGACACAACATAAAAAGCAGACCCTTTTCACTTCACTTTTCAGCAGAACATATCGATATTTTTATTTGTTTATCTGTCAACACGTAGAAGTGATTAAGAATAATTCACATTACATCGCAATTTTGATTCACGGTTAAATAACTAAGCTAACAACTGAGCTTTCACACGCTTCTAATTAAACATTAATTTAATCTTTGTGAAAGGGTAAGAAAATTAGAAAACTGTATTGAAATAGGCCTGTTAACAGGAATATTCTGATTCAAGAAACGATCATTTGAGACAGAGAAGTTTAATAAGATGTCCGTTATGGCCTTGTTGGTTAGAGAGTTTTTTCTCGTTATCGAGAGGTAGTGAGTTCTAATCCCAATGGTGACTGGGGCACGTTAAATAGGTCGTGGTTGCAATGACCTCCACGTGAAATGATACCCCTGGGGTGGCAGACTGTGTCTGGAGGAATTCTGCTTGATCCCTGCTTCTAAATGACAGAGGCCCACTCACTTTTAGGGTAACGATGGTACACCAACGAGTAACCAACTGCATAAGTTGACATCACTTTCAACTCCCCCCCTTTTGTTGTGCTGAAAGGAGTGAATCCTATAGCAGCCAGGCATGAAAAATAAAATAAAGTTATTAAAATCAATTACAAAGTTCACAGTGTCTAAAATTTTATTCTTAATTAATTCAAAATGTGGACTGAGGAATTTAAAAAGTTAAATTTTAGCCTCATGAGCATTGAATGCATTATCCAATACTATTATTTAAGTCTAATATTCTAAATAAATCTATTTAACATAAAATTATAAAACTTGTGAATAATTATTATAGCAGTTAATTTAATTTAATTTGTTTTAACTCATTAAATTATTAATTTTACTTTTAAAGTTTATATTTTTATTTTTTAAAATAATGATGTTAAACACCAAAAAATACTAATAAAAACTAAAAATATTAAAAATGAAGAAAAAATAAAAATAAAAAAGTTTATTTATTTAACTGATGTATAAAAATTACAATTAAGAAAATTTTAACAAATTTATTTGGTGTGATGTTAAAACTCTTTTATTCATCGCGAGCTTCATAAAAATTTTCTTTATCCTATTTATATTTCACATCTTCTTTTGTAAATACATATTTATTCGTTAAGTAACAGCGTATCATGAAAAGTTATATAATTCTAGTTAGACTCAATTTTTAAATTTAGAAATTCAATTTCTTTTAATAGCTACAGAATGCGAAACCTGAAAATATCATAACAAACAGATGCAGAAAAAATTCAGGTAAATCTTCAAGTTTATTTACAATTTCAGTACTTAAATATTGTGAATAATTAATTTTGAAGTGTTTTTCCTCCAAGAGTTAAAAATAATCTCAAGTTTGTGTAGAAAGAGCCTATTTTTAATTCTCTTAATGTGAGCACCTTATGTTTTCATTTCACATATCTTTTTTTATTTCTAAATTTGTTTATTTTCAAACTACCTCATTTGTCAGGAGATTTTAAGGTAGAGTTGAGTTGTCTGCAAGTGGAAAGTAGAGGTCGGAGAAATAAGTGCCTTAACAGATGTTCCGACACGCGAATAAATATAAATGTATCTCTTGGGGATGGAATCACTGTCAAACACGTCCAAACGACTGTCGTTAATAATTATGAGGTGATATATCACCCCTTATTATGCAGCCTTGGAGCTTATATTTACAAACAAGACTACATTTAGTTGTGATTTTATCAAGAATGGAAAAAGAATTTTTTTCGAATGATGCCCGAAGGTGTCTCTTTCCGGATTGATTGCGTCCACTCATACATGCCCCGTTTCTAGTCGATTTTCAGATATGTAGGTCAAGTACATGAAAAATAATCTTTGATGGTTTACAATTATCTCGCATTAATGTTGAATCATTCATTATAAATATTCAATTGTAGTGTATTATTTTCGTATGGTATCCTTGTCAAATATTTCCCAATAAATGTGAATAATAGTAAAATAGCTTATCAACTTCTGTTATTCAGCTTTAAAGTTCATATTTACAAATGAACGAAATTTCAAGATTTAGAACATTAAATACTTGGGGTCATTCTCTCAAACAATATGAAAATTTTCCTTATCGCATCTTTTGTAAATTCTTTCCATAAGTCAAGATTTTAAATTTCAAACCAAAAGAGACAAAAATATCTTTTCTTAACATATATTATTTGATAAAATTAGTATTTTTTAATAGATAGGTAAAATATATACATCCATTTCTTGAGAGCACTGTCATTGTCTAACATATGAAAACGAACGCCGTTGATGATTGTATCAGTATTTATTTTTTATGTAATCATTTACATTACAGTATAAATGAAATATTATCAGCCTTAAAGTTTATTTTTGCAAGCAAGATTACATTTAGTGGTGACTTCATAAATCTGAAGAACATTAAGTGTCTGTATCCTGCTATTAAAGACGTACGGCAGTCCTTTCAGTCTCTTCCAATCAAATGTGAAAGCATGAACCAAAAATATTTTAAGGTTGTTGGTGCCTTTCAATTATTTGTAATAACTGACATATTGCTTAGTTACTCGCTGATACCATTGATTTCATTAGAAACTTAAATATGTCTTAGAAAATGAAATTGTCTTAGTTAATCATACTCTTCGGAATTCAGATTTGATTCTTTCTATTCAAACATGAATAAGGAGCATTCGTCCTTGTATAATGAAAAATAAATGTTCATATCCCCTATGGTTTGGTTAGGTGCCTAGGAAATTTCAGTTACGGTCATACAACATCCATAAAAGGTTTTTCAAAAGAGAATATTTATATAACGTACAATAACTTTTTATTGGTTAAGCAGTTCTACCCTCTTCCGTCATAAAATAGTTTTAAGATAAAGAAAAATTGCTACCTAATTTTGAGTCTGACCTTTTTCATATTTGGCTGTAAGAAATTTAAGCGTGAAAAGTACTCTGTGAGGGATGAATACAAATATTTTACTAGAAATTCACAATGAACTTTATAAACTATTAACTATATTTGATGTTTAAAATTAAAAAATTGATCTCATATTTTTTCTGTATTTATAAGTACACAAAAATAAAGAACTTTGGCTGAAGATCTGAGATAAAACTATGCAGTGCTTAAAATATAATGAAGACACGCTGATATTTCCAAGTAAATTTTCATAAGAACATTAGTTAGCAAAGAATGCATCCATCTGTAATAAATCAACACACTAAAGAGTTATTAGAATTGTCACTGTAACTACACGCATGTTTAAATTGGAAAGAAATGAAGGAAACACCGGATAAGAATGTCTAAAACCAAGAATGAATTTCTTGGTAAAGAAACATGTTAATAGACAAGGGAAAAAATGTATCAAATTAATTTCCTTCGATAATGTTGCTATATCATTTTCATAAATGTTTTTTAATTGAGCTTATATTTAATAAATGGTGAAAGAAGTTACATTTTCGTAAATTCTATGGATTTAAATTGTTGTGGCGTGACTTGTGACGATAATATTTGCGAGTGAAATTCTGTTTGTTTTGGTATTTTATAAAATATATAATTATATAATAATAATAGTATTAATTATATAATAATAATAGTCCTTATTCAAAATTCTAACACTATAGTGTTAGAATTTTGAATAAGGACACCCGAAATTTCTTTAACGATCTTGAACACACCAAAGATATGAATTTAAGATTGATTCCAGTTACTTTCAATTATTTTAATGTCTCCCCTACACTAATTTACAAAAGTAATAATCAATTTTTACGTATAAACAAGTCTTTAACTGTCATAATAATTTTGACCCATCTTATAAACAGAGTGAAAAACATTCAGCTAATATAAACTTATTGATTCTTTTATGATAATAATTAATGGACACATGTTTAAAAAATGTAAATTTATTCAACTCTTTCAAATCGTACAATATGTCACTCTTTCCTACAACCTGATTCGTCATTTTATAGAAAGAACGACGTCCTCTGTAAATAGAAATATTTCTACGCATGTAGCGAATAGTTCGAAGTACTACAAAAAAATGTGATAATATTCATACAAAAGAAATCAAAGGATGAAAAAAGTTTTCTATTCGGGATAATAAATTGAGTATAATCTGCACTATTTTTACTTTCCTTTTGGAGAAGCTAATTTTAAATTAGTTATTTCTTCCAATTTAAAATGTTCTTTAATTAATTTCATATGGTTTTGTCAGTAGTTCTTGAATTTTATCATTTTTATTTACTCCTTCCCCCTTCAAAATAGAGCAGTTGACTCAAGTAATGATTTAATAAAGTATAAATCTTCCTGGTTTGTAAGAAATAGAGATTCGCATAAATCCATTTTAGTATGTTAACGTTAAGTTTCAACCAAACGGATACCAAATTTCGAATTATTATTAGTATATAATTTAAAGAACACAATTGTTACATCATTACCATAATAATTAATCGGATTTTATGAATACTTCAATTAAAAATACGAAACTTATTAAAGTATTCTGAACACTTTGCGCATAAGCAATGTAGCAAAGAATTTGAGGATAAATATATATTTGTGACCGTTATATACTTAGCAATGAAATTGCCTTAGTGTGACACATGGTTGCTATAAGCAAGTTGCAACAACTAATCACAAACTGTAAGGAATATAATGTAAAATTAAAAAATATCAATACTTAAATGTAATTTCATCTATCCCACAACACATATTTTAAATGGAGTACTGGAAATTTCACGGCTCTTCTATATTGAACATTATTCCACATTACAATGAAAAATATTCTCACCGAATGAAAAAAACTGCAAACAACTTTGTAGTGTTTATTTATCCGCTGTTTCAAGTCAAATGTATGAGTATTTTTTAAAAAAATTGCGAATCACTGGTAATTAATAATATGTAAGTAAAAAGCTCATATTTTGGCCCAATAATGTTTCCCTGCAAAATATTCCCATCAGGCGATTTGTTGCCAAAACTAGTGACAAGGAGACGCAAATAGAGAAGTTTGGTGTTTGTGGGGGCAATGTGGCGTTGTCCCCGATCTATTAACGTCACGCTGTGGTAGCGAGAGGCTCGGAGTGACAGTGATGGATCAAAAGCAACATACGAGAATCAACGGTGTTCAGTTTCTGACTGCTTTGGCGACGTTTCTCAGCTCCTCCTTCAGGCATTTTTTTCTGCGAGTTTTCTTTGCTCTGTCTCCTGAAAGCTTTGTACGATTAACTGTCTTTAAAGTCAGTAAGCTGCGTTTCTCGTTTTTCCGCCACCATTTGGCGTTATGAGGAGAGGATTAGGCCGGTTATTTCTGGAAAAGCGAGGGAGGAATAAAAGGATTCGCAGAAGAACACGGGTTTTTGAATTTTTCTAGGACATAACTTCAGAGTGAAAAGGCTTACTGGGGTTTTATTTCTCTCTTGTTGATGCATATCGTGTAGTTCAAAGCAGTATTATTCTTGGTTACAGACAAATGTTTTAATTTCTTACCAAGTAAAAGAACTTAGGTTACATTAAAGTTCAGTATTATCATGATTTATAAGGGACCGTTCATAAATGACACAGTGTACTTCTTAAGTTACTTTCTTTTTTTAATTATATATTTATTTTTTAAATCATACATTGATTTTATAAATTATATTCTTTTTATAATTTTTTTTATAAATTATGTATTCTTTTTTTAATTTATTTCTTAATAAACTATGTAATTAATTCTGCAATTATTTTCTTCTGTTATATTTGCATACACATTCTTAAGATCTGTCAAGGTCATTTCCTCTAGAAAAATAAACCGAAGTACTTTTTTTCGGAGATCTACGAACTGAGTAGTGGACATCCTAATGTTTGAATACCTTTTAAAATTCAATACGTATTATAACTTTTTACAAGTATTTTTCATAGGTAGTGAGAGCCCATTTCCTCCTGTGTTCATATATATATATATATATATATATATATATATAATATATATGTATATATATTATATATATATATAATATATATGTATATATATATATGTATATAATATATATATATATATATATATATATATATATATATATATATATATATATATATATATATATATATATATATATGTATATAATACATATATATATATATATGTATATAATATATATATATGTATATATATATATATATGTATATAATATATATATATATGTATATAATACATATATATATATATATGTATATATATATATATGTATATAACATATATATATATATATATATGTATATAATATATATGTATATATATATATGTATATAATATATATATATATATATATATATATATATATATATATATATATATATATATATATATATATATATATGCTGCGTGAGAAAAGTAACATGTATTCATATTTTATAAATTGGGCTTCATATTTTAGCACAATTAATATAATTTATTTTTATTAAACTATTTTTTTTTCAGATTCATTTAACATTAAGGAAATATTATAAAATAGTACTTAAGGTTTTTTTGGTTTGTGAAAAAAGTAGGAGGACACCGGGAAAAATATTTTCCTTTTGGAATTCGTAGTTAATATGTTAAAAACATATTAATTACGGATTCCAAAATATACTTTAATATGCTTAAAACATTTGTTTTTCTTTTAAAAGTTATATTTTGCTGAAAAAATCCTCGATTTTTGTACAGTTAAAATGCTTTGGGGGAAACCTTTAATTGAATTTCAAAAAGGCCAAATTATCGCTTATAAAGATGCAGGTAAATATGTAAGAGACATTTTAAGGTATCTACACAACAGTCCAAATGTTGTTTCTCTTTTTTTCCAAAATCCAAAGTGTCAGAGGAAAGCAAAGACTAGCAGACCGAAAAAATTGACACCACATGATCAAAGGAAAATCCTTAAAGAACTCAAAAAACCACACGGAAGTATACAGAAGCACAAGACCAAGTAGAATGGTCTAGCTACATGAAAAGATCGGATACATTCATATTCAAGAAAAGAAAGCATCATTCTAAATGGAAAGAAAGGCACATTGAGCACCGGATACAGTGAGCCAATGAACACATGTCTTGGAACTCCGAATGGGCTTGTTATTTTTTCTGGTGAAAAAAAAAATCAATTTAGATAGCCCAGACGGTTATCAATATTATTGGCATTGCTTGGACACATTAGAAAATACATTTTCTACTATGCAGATTTGAGGCGGCAGTTTAATGGTTTGTATAGCTATTGGACATGGTGGAAAAGACCAATCTAGTGTTTCTAGATGGAAGAAAGAAACATACGAATTGCACATTCAAATTTTAAAAATAAATTTTCCTATGGCGCTGAGCTAGGTAGAGAAAGCTGAATACTTCAGCAAGATAGAGCATTAATTCACGCAACCATTGGCATTGAAAATAGGTTGAAACAAATAATATTCGAATTTTGCCATGGCCTGCTAAAAGTTCAGACCTCAATATTCCTGAAAATATATGGTCAATAATTGTTCGGCTTTGCACCGGGAGCTAGCAATATGAATCTTCGACTGAACTTTGAGAAGATTTGAATTGTGTTTGGGACGATTTTTTTCAAACCAAACTTCAAGACTTACTTGATTCTATGCCAAATAGAGTTTTTGAGCTAACTAAAGCAAATGCCAGAAAAATTCTTTATTAACAAGACTTTTATTTTCATAATTTGCAACTGTTGTTCTTTTATCACACCGTATAATGTGGTTAAAACTAATTTTAATTGTAATATAAACAAGAAGTATTTTTTATTTCATGTTATAGATATAGTTATCTGCTTGTAAATAAGTTTTCATTAGTGCTGTAATAAAATTATTTTTAAAAATTCAAAGTTCTTCTCTTATTTGAAAAAAAATCCTAGTGTGCTTCTACTTTTTTCAAGTATATATATATATCATATAAATATATATAAGTATATATATATATAATCAGAGTATATATATATATATATATATATATATATATATATATATATATATATATATATATATATATATATATATATATATATTATATACATAATATATATATTAATGTGTGTATGTATAAAAAAAACAGAAGCACCGCATCCTCTCTCGTTGTTCTCTGCAGAAGCTAGGATTGAACCGACGATTAAATTTTCTCACCGATGAGAGTACTGCTTCCGCGACACGTAATGATATGTAGAGAAGACTCCCTCAGCGTTAACACATTTAAATATGTAAATGGTAACAATTTCCAAGGCTTAATTTATGGAATTACTTCTGATTTGAAAAAGTAACTGAAATCAAAAGTTCACAAATGTTTAAGTAAGATGCTTTATCTTTCTTTGTATAGAAATCTCTTATTTAATGTTATTTTTCAATAAATGAAGTACTTAATTGTGTGTACAGTAAGCCTTGTGGTTCATCAATGTTTTAAGAACTTCAATGAAATATTTCAAAGAAATAGGTGTGGGAATATAAATGCATTCGTTGATTAAAATTTTATATATCAGGAAAAGAATAGTGCGGATTATATTTCAACATACATTTTTAGCATATTTTAACATACATTATGTATATATATATATGTGTGTGTGTGGGTTCGGTCGGTTCATCGTCAGGAAAATACACATTATTGTTTAAATGATTTAATTATAGTTTTGGACAAAAAAAAAAGCTATTTACATATTTACAAATGAATACTAAATCACGATCTAACATCTTAGTTAATTCGAAATAAGTTCTATATTCATTCGCGTCTTTTTTCGTCCATCACATCATCGTTCTCTTCTCTGCGGATGTCCGACGGCGAACATGTGAGTGGCCCTCTGGTGGCGCTTTCAATCCCATATATATATATATATATATATATATATATATATATATACATATATATATATATATACATATATATATATATATATATATATATATATATATATATATATATATATATATATATATATATATATATATATAATGTCTTGACATATGTGTTCACTTCTATATTTTATTAAAGTTTTAACAAATTCTGCATTCACTCTTTATTTATTTTTAAAGTAAATTAATTTTTGCATATCAAATTAATTAAAAATATTTTGATTATTACTATCTCATTTAAACAGTCGTATAAAATTAAAGTAAATATTTTACTCATATGTATTCTTTTACCTATACAATTTTTCCAGGAATTCTTTTGAATGACTGCAGAAAAAACTGAAATGAGGAATAGAGAATTGAAACCGATTCATTTATCACGAGAGCATATTTAAAATAATCGAAGAACAAATTAAATATTTATTCAAAATTTCGAAACGAAACATAAGCGATGATTAGAGTTTAACATCCTGATATAAACTTCATTCCATTCCGCTTCCCTACCATTCATAGCATTTGCTTTAAAGGAGTTTCATTCCAACGGCAATCAATATAAAATTCAGTCCATTCTCAATTCAGACAAAAAATGATTTTATTGGTCCATAGAATACAAGGCACTAAACGATTTTTTTCGGATTTCAATCAGACGCATCGTATGAATAACATTAAAAATTTTCGAATAAATTATTTCGGAAATGCAATCACTTCCGCAAGTATCAGAGCGGTGCGATATCACACGGAACATCTGCTCCCCGAGACAAACAACAAAATTTGTACTCTGGATTGAATCGAAGTGGGTTGTTTATGGCGAATCTGTTATCTGTCGCGCCAAACGCATTCTCTCCCGGGCGAGCTGTTGTGTCTGCACTCAGCAAATAGGACCTTGAAATCGAATTTCTCATTTCCTCCCCCTCCCCGCACTTGTTGAGCGCTCATCTACCAGCGGCTGGAAAAACTTTCAGGCAGGGGGCAGACAGAGTGCATCTCCTCCTCTTTGGAATCAGGACGGGAGTTTGAAAGAAGGGATCAGTGATAGTCGACACATTTTCAGTGACAATTCAAGAAGTGTGACTCACGGATTCTTAAAAACACTGCATAATTCATCATTGCATAGAAAGGAATTGATCGTTCCAGATTCAAAGATGTTTTTATATATTTTTTAACAAAAGCTCCCATTCTTTATGAACATATATGTAAGGAATGAGTAACTTTTAGTTATAACTATAAACCTGGGCCGCTTATAATCATGTTCACCCTTTTCAGCACTGAAAGGGACGGAACTGATGACACTTTGTCTAGCAGAGCACCCAGTGGCATTCCGAAAGTGGGTGGGTCTTCTTAATTTAGAAGAAATACTATGACGAAGACCCCTAGATGTACCCTGCCACTTCAAGAGATATTAATTCCCATGGAGGACACTGTGACCACGATTTATTTCACCCTCCCCCGCCGCGCAATAACCAAGATCTTCAGTTGGGTCGGCATTCGATTTCATTACCTTCTAATAACGAAAACAAACACTAAAATCAAATCACACATATATATATATATATATATATATATATATATATATATATATATATATATATATATATATATATATATATATATATATATATGTATATATATATATATATATATATATATATATATATATATATATATATATATATATATATATATATATATATATATATATATATATATATATATATATATATATATATATATATATATATATATATATATATATATATATATATATATATATATATATATGTATGTATATGTATGTGTATATATATATATATATATGTATATATATATATATATATATATATATATATATATATATATATATATATATATATATATATATATATATATATATATATATATATATATATATATATGTATGTATATGTATGTATATATATATATATATATATGTATGTATATATATATATATATATATGTATGTATATATATATATATATGTAATATATATATATATATATATATATATATATATATATATATATATATATATGTGTGTGTCATCATATTTATCACCTCTTATCATTAAGATATATTATAATTTTCCATTGCCAAAAAGTAACAATACTTCCTATGTCTTAACATTAAATTCCAATTTGATACAAAATCAGCCAATTTAACAAATTTCTGAAAAATGTTAAATGAAATTTAGTTAGACCAGTATCGAGTATAAATTTTAAATTAAAACAATATATTCTATTCTTTTATGCAGGATTTTGTCGATTGGACAACGTTTCCAATACTATGAATTTTACCAAATTCTTTTCTGAAGTACATAGAATAAACCACGCATTTAATGATCGCAATAATGAAATTCATTTGAAAATTTGAATTTATTACATCCCACGTATTGAAAATAAATTATTTTTAAATATTTTTATTAAAACTAGAGTATATATATGTGTGAAGTGTTTATCACACTGATATTATTTAGAAATAATAACGATTATATTTCTTTCGTTTTGTTTTTAGAAGTTTCCGTAAAAATGTGAAGATAATATTAAAAATTCCACAGTAAAATAATTTCCTTTGAATACATCCAATTCATCCAATCAATGAAAAACAGTAAAATGTTATGCAACTTTAAATGAATGAAATCCCATATTAGAAGTCTATGAGATTCAACCAGAAAATTTTCTTTTTCTTTTTATTTTATGAGTTTTGGCTATCATTTTCATTAATGTACACTATTTAAAATATAATTTTAATCTTAACACAATTTTTAAAAATGGTCTTTCAAAAGTTTGTCCTTTTTATTTTATGTGTATAATTTAGTTGCAAAAAAAAAAAAAAAAAAAAAAAAGATTGTTTAATGAGGTAAAGTCCGAAGAATTAGAAATCCACTGTTAAAGAATTTTCTTCCTGTATCTTTTAAATATAAATTTATACTCGTGAATTTCACTGTGTTAAATTCATAAGAGTTTGACATAATCAATAAATACCGATACATAATGAAAACTTCATATAATTCTCTAAGTTGGACAATATATTTCTACAAAAATTTGGTTTTGATTTGGACAATTATTGGATTGAAATGGGTCAATTTGTTTTTACAGTAAGTAGGATTTTTACAATAATTTTATAAATTAAAAAATTCAGATTTTGTAAGCATATGCAAAATTCTTACATATCACTAACCTTTAAAAATCTACATAATATTAGTGCTCATCCCATATCAAATTCATGTAAATCATTAACACCAACACATGACCTTAATTCTTTTTTTTTATACTTTTTCATAATTGCTCTGATACTGCACAGTACAAAACAAAGTGTCCAATCAACCGATTGATAAGTGTGAAACAATTCGTTTTGAATAAGTCAAACAACAAGTCGTTAACCCCAATACAGTGACATGCAACAATTGTATCAAATGAACTGCATAAGAAGTCCATAAAGTACAAGTAGAATAAAAAAAAAAAAACTTTCTCTTTGAACTTTTTTTTAATTTGTATGTTCGCCTTCCAGAGAGCGATTAAAGGAGCCGCTGTTCGGGCCCCACTCCAAGTAAGCGATCCGCTCCGGCGGAAGAAGAGGCGAAAACAATAACAGCAGGAAGAAAATGTCGGATTTGAAAAGAAATTGATCTCTTTCGTGGGCTGACTCGCAAGACATAATTGAAGAAAGGGAGTCCCTCCAGCAGCCTGTTGACAAGCGGATCCATCAAAACTCTTCCCCACCTCATTAGAATATGGAAAGATTGATTGGCAGGCCGGTACAAAAAAATGAGAGAGGAAATATTATTGATGATAATGAATCACTTTCAAAGGATTTTATTTGTTATTCTTTTTCCTTAAAGTTTAGGAAAAAAAGATTTAATCAAATAAACACTAAAAAATGAATCATTCCGTGATGATAACTTAGGAATGTGTTAATATTTTATGAAATACCTAACAAATTAATCATAAAATGAAAGAAATATATTGAAAAATATTAATTAATTCGAGACACAAGAAATGCTTCATTAACAAATAATAATATTTTTAAAGTATTTAAATTGTGATTTGTTGCTCAACAGTCATTTTCCCACACGAGAGCAAATTAGACCGGGACTTATAATTTAAAATGGATTTTGACCTACATAACATCTATGCCCGAGGTGGGACTCCATCCTGTGAGCTATTGAACTAGCGTGCTAATTATTTGACAGCCAGCTCAGCTGCGATCCTAGAAATTTTAAAGTACTATAGCATATTTTTAGCATGTTGTTCAACGATTTATTGTTTAAACTGTAGTTCTAAAAAATTGTGTCATTCATCAGAAAGGACTTGAAAACAACTTTAAACAATATAAATTCAATGCTCAGTTGATTAAAAATATATTATTAATACTATTTTAATATTATATTCAAATTATTATCATTGATTAGAGAAAAATTCTAATATATAGTAGAAGTTTTTCATCAGTTATTTTGAAATTCATTCGATAGACAAGCGCATACACACAGACAGTGGTGGAACTCAGTGTAAGCAAGATTGTGAAATTTAAAAAAAAAATGAATGAGAATAATTTCTTTAACCCCATGAAAAAAACTAAAAGGGATATACTAAACTAAAAAGGCAATGCGACAATATTATAAATATAAATTTTTGTTCTTAAAAATTATGTTTATAAACTTTTTCTTTATAGTCTCGTCATTTTTTATCTATATTGCAACATCTACTTTAAAATTAATCTAAGTGAAACTAAGTTTTAGTAATTTAGTTATATTGTTGTGCTATTTATTCAGATGAAAAAATGAGGAATGCTGCATATTTCATGATATCTTTTCTATTTATAAAGACCTTTGAATTTTCTTGCGGACATGTAGAAGAAATTTCATGAAGTTCAATAATACTCAATGAAGCTAGACCCTAGTGTGTTTCGAGATTTTACAATTTACTTTAATCTCGATATATAATATGATGTTTTCAATGATTTAATTTAAATTTTTGTAGTATCTAAACATTTTTGTAGTTTTTATAAATTGTATTTTCGAGAAGTATTAAGTGCTCTTTTTTAACTCATTGTGAGAAAAAAAATCATATTAGCAAGCCTATTTTCTTAACTAAATTCAGGAGATAATTAATTCTATCTAAAAGCAAAATATTAAGAACATTGACTGAGATTTTGTTCTGGTTTTTGATTAATATTTCTTTTCAATAAAAGTTTGTTTTCTTTTTAAGCTGTACATTCATAAAATATCGAAGACAAATCATAGGAACATACTCTAATTTCAAGTTCTGTTCCGATAAATCATAGTAGGTTGCGTATTTTCAGCGCAAGAACCCCTCCAAAAAAAAAAAAAAAAAAAAAAAAAAAGGAATGTTGCGCCAAAAATTAGTTTTTAAAAGGTTATATTTTTTATTTTTTTCAGAATCCATTCAACAATAAAAATAAATTAATAGTATAATAGGTTTCACATAAAAAATTCAATAAAAAATTAAGTAATAAACAGAATTAATTTCAATGTTGATTATTACTTTATCTTTAATATTAATGTACATAAAATAGTATATACAAAAATATGAAACACAATGTAATCTAAATAAAATCGATTGCCCTCAGAATAGCAAAATCGATTATAAGAAAAGTGGTGGGTGTATTTAATAAATCATTAAATGTTAAAATATCAGTATCAGAAAATATAAAACGATAATATTGAAAATCTTGACATGAAATTAAAATAAAATATGGATAACTATACAGAATTCATAATACGTGCCACAAGATGGATTTGGTTCCTTTAAATTAAATTAAAATCAAATATTGATGAATAAAAATTTAGTATTAAATATTTATTATAAAAATTTAAATTAAAATAAATTACGGATAACAAAATTCATCATACGTGCACAACATGCACTTGGTTTATTTAGAAACAAAGCTTTACGTGTGAAATGCATGCATCCGATATAAAAGCAAGTTAATCGAATGATGATATTGATAATAGAGGGACATATCAGAAAATGGTATTTAGTTTATTTTGATGACCTGTATGTTCCAAGATTCCTGCCGTAAAGAATACACTTTTTTACGCCTTTTTTCACAACCAAAACTGGGGCCTATTGAATGAGGCTCCAATATTTTACTGTCATGTTTTTAAAACCAGCTTCCCAACTTATTTTTTAAACATTTGATATATTTTACTTCAATATATATAATGTATCACCAAAAATACTGTTTTGACGAGATTTGCACCGGAGAAATAAAAAAATTACAGAAGCACCTCATATAAATTAAAATTTACAATAGAAATAATGTCCAATCTGAAATTTGTTAGGTAATGTTTAGGAAACTATGTTGGCAGCAAAAAGAAAAAAAAAACACTTTTTTTATTTACTGAAAATTAAGCTAGCAAGAGAATTTTAATTCTCTGACCTAGTTTTCCTCAGAGGTTTCAGCAACAAAGAGATTTCTTCCTTTCGATTCATTTCAATAAAAACCTAAACACGATGGCTTGCATCACCTTTCAAGTTGGGCATTGAGCCAGAAGAATACCTTTAGTTCCAACGATAGACAGCAACGAAGGGGAGATTGAATCGGTTACGTACCATTAACAACTGAAGTATAAGACACGCTGTTTGTATTATTTGTTACAAGCGGACAGATGTACCTGGTGAGTGCACCATTAGATCTGATAAGATAAGAGCGTCTCCTTCGGTAATGGTCAGAATAACAGCTCTTTTGTCTTCTGAGTTCCATTCACAATGTCATACCGCGAAGCAACGTGTTGACGTCTTCCAGAAAGATCAGAATTCATTAGCGCGGTGATTTGTCACTGGCGACGATATTTGAATCATTTGCTCTTGGCGTCTGATTGTCCCGCAAGAAAGACAATGCATCGCCTTATGTTATTATTTTATTTTAATCGCCCCACCAGAAATGTCTGCCATTTGGGAAGAAAGTTGGCTTTTCCGCTCATAGTTTTTGCTTCGAAATTCGTGACCAGGAATTTCACAGCAACTTGTTGCCAAGAAAATGCGCATGAGTTGAAAGCATTTGACTATTGGAAATATTTTTTATATAATGGCTATGAATTAAGGTCTAAGTTTCTGATAAAGCTATATTATATTATAGAAGATAAAATTTAAAGTTTTACCATGAAAACTGAGCAAAAGGTAAAATAAATGGGATATTGTAGTTCATAAATTTTTTGTAAACATATTAATGGGGAATAGTTGTATATGAATGTTACAATAAAACTCCACAATGAATAATTAACGGTGATTTTGATTGAAATACTTAAGCTGAGTGACCTATGCTTTAGGTTGTCATTCACAATTTCTCACCAATTAATTTACTTTGCTATTGCTGTCGATGTTGATTTATTTCAGGTTTGTGTTTTCAGTGCTATCTTGTTCCTTCAAACATGCACGAAAATAAGCTTGGAGAAAAAAATCGCCGATTTTCGCCAAGGGGCACCCTAAAGAATATTTTTTCCATTTAGAGCAACCAGAGATAAATTTCAAATTCATTTAACGAATAATAATTATTACTCAACAACTCCTATTTGGGAGAGTATTTGACCTCGAAAATATAAACTAGAAAGCTGAGGAAGAACTATCATAACATACAAATATAAATTTATTCAAAAAAGTATAATACATTGGATTTAAATATTTCCGTAAATCAATATTTTTGTTATACCTAAATATGCATCTAAGAATGCTATATTTTTAAGAACTTGAATTATGTCGAAAGGATTGAGATTAATAAAGGATTGATTCTGCAGATTTCAGTTTATTATATGTGCTACTTTATCAGATTCCTTTCATGACAGATCATCACAAAGGAAATGAAAATATATTAAAATTTATATGCTGATCCTTTTAAAGGTAATTATTTCTGGTAAGGATATATTAAACTAGTCTTACATTGAAATTAACTTTTTTTTAAAAAAGAATCGCTTAATTCATTAAATAAAATAAATTTATCTTTTAGGATTGTTAAGCAATTTTCTTATATAACATTTGTTAGTAATCTAACGAGATCATACACAGATAAAGATTTTATGAGATGCTTCTAAAATTAAATTTGTGATTTACAAAAATGAAATTAAAAATTAAAGTTCACTCCTATCATTTCAACAGAAAATGATGGTTTAGTAATTGAAAACTATATTAAATGTAAAATTGATTGTTAGCGAAGTAAAATTATTTAGATTAAATTTACTTGAATACAGAGGCAAAAATGAATTCCTTTGGTGATTTCGACGATATCAGATAACGGCACTAACTGGAGGAGAAAAGAGCAGATTTCAGAGGAAATAGACCCCTCTATCCTTTCTCCGTGTTTTCAATAAATCTACCCGATTTATTCAGTTTCAAACTTATTTTAATACTTGCAATAAAATTCTCCGTAATTTGACGTAATTTCATGTATTTTATCCCACACATTTTTTCAACTGTCTCATAACAACCGTTTTCTGTAGCCACTCATAAAATCTGTTTCAATATAAAGTTTAAAAGAATGACGTCATTAACAATTATAATATCGTTTTCAATTCACATTATAGAATATCGTTTTCAGTTTACATAACAATCATTTGTTTGAATAAAATTCTATTTCTTTTGAAAAAATGAAAAGAAAACGCCTTCTTGTCTGGCTGCCAAAATTATTTTCCTATCTATTCTTAACTGGTATGTTATTCCTTTCATTTATGAAATTCTTTTAGCCGAATCACATTAATTATCATCTTCCTTTCCTTCCTTTACATATTTTAATATTATTAGAGTGTTGCTTTTGCATCAATAGTCTTTTTCTACACAAAGCATTGCATTCACTATGTTTAAATGACATTTGTTATATAATGCCCAGCTACTAGGATTTTCAGCTTTCACCATTACAAGAAACAGAAGTGATGGCACTATGGGACACCCAATGGGTGTGCGTGCCATCACAGCCCCGAAAATGAGTTTTCGTAATTTAGAAAGAGGGACCAAGCAGAAAAACTCCCAGGTTGTGGCTATAACCCCCCAGAAATTACATTTCACATGGAGGATATTGCGACATTGAGTTGGGATTTGAACTCACAACCTTCCGATAACGATAATGAATTTCCTAATCAACTAGGCACCGCGGCCTATGTATGGCGGATGAAGAGATTTGAGATGCTCTATCAATTTTGCCGATTTTATACTGGCGTTTGCCAAAACCTTTCTATCCAGAAAGCATTGTGACTTTTCAACACCGTCCGATTCCATTGCAGCAGTATCCAAATTTTACATAATTTTCATCATACTTCCTTTTTTTGAACATTTTGGGCTACAAAAAATATCAAATAATCAAATGAAACATTAAGACACAAAAAAACACTTGAAAAAAATACTTTAATTACAACTTATGAAAAAGTAAAGCAAATATTTTGTTTTAAAAATTTGCAAGAACTTTGCGGAACTGATTTTAACGTCACTTTATTTCCAAGTGAAGTAAAATTCAAAGGCTACTTTGTGTTTCTAAAAAATTCAAATTTTATATGGTTTGCGAATGTTCTTTCCCTCGCATTGTGGAGGTTTCTATTATGGGGAAACGGCAGACAGGCGGCTTACAGAGGTTGCCCGTGACAAAAAAAGTTTTTTTAAATATTGATGAAAGCATTTTAAAAATTAGGAGCAATCGGCGGACCCTCAAAATATGACCCATGGACCCCCAATGGTTCCATGAACCACAGGTTAAGAAACCCTGCTCTAGACACTAAATGTCGCTTCTCAAAAGCCATACCTTGTTTTCTCCACACCAATATTCACCCTCTGATGCCAAAGATATAAAACTTGCTTTCATCAGAGAATATTACTTTTTCAAAAAATTCAGAAGGCTTATTCACAAACTTACTGGCAAAATTTAAAAGGGGTTTTGTTTTTGGCATACATGGTTTTCTACGAGCTCCACGGCCGTGATAGCTGGATTTTTTTCATATAGTATCTTCATGACGAGATTTTTTTAACACTTTTCTATATATCAAGAGGTATTTGAGATGAAGTAATCTTTGGATTTAAAAGTACGGATTTGAGGATGAAAATCGTTTCTCGTAAAGTCAGCTTAGATGGATGATTACTCAGAGGTTTTAAGATGCGATTTTGATGACTTGTAATTAATTATTGATTACTCTTTGGATGGACTTCCAACTATCTTTCCAATTTCTCGATGAGTTTTACCTTTATTCCTTTGTCTTAAGACGATTTTCTTTTCGTCCGGAACAACCTCTTTTCATTTAGAATACATTTTAAGTCTACTTGTTCGCAAGTAATAATGTATTATATCAACAAAATATTTTTTATTCTATTTGTTGTATTGCCACCCGAGTTAAAATGAATAAGTAGTAAAAAGTAAATGAAAATATTTCATTTCATACAAACTCACGGAGGCTAAAAAATGAAGATTAATTTGCAATAGTCTTTGTAATTTGTACTTGTACGCAAACTTTTTCTGATACTTTTTGCGTAATTTATTATTATTATTTCTTTAAATAATGTATGTTATCTTTCTAAAATTGTTACTGATATTTAAAGAATAGTTAAAGAAAAGTTTACATAAAAATAGAATTAATATTGACACTATAATGTATATTTATTCTCTGTAGAATGTTTACTTTGCTTTTGTACGCAGATTTTTTCTGACAAGTGTATATATCTTCAAAATAAAGTATGTTTTATCTAAAAGCTACACTAATTTTTATTTATACCCCTTATATGCTATCACTGAATGTATCAGCCTACTAAGTAATCACCGTTGCAATGGATGATTACTAAATATAATTTATATTCAGTAATTAATTTGAAAATATTTTTTAAAAAAGTTAATGCTTTCAAAACAAAAAAAAGTTTAGTAAAATAATATCAGCCTCTTTGGGTTTGGCGCGATTTCCAAATTTTGAGCAAAGCACTCTGCACAGTTATCTCGCCAATCTAAATTACGTCATTACGTGCAATATCCGATTTCCAAACTTGAACTTTGCAATAGTACGCTATTACAAATATTGAAAATCAAAATTTCGAAAATTTAATTATAATTAGTTTTGCAGAAATATTTAAAATGCTAGTAACTATAGAAAGTAATTTCAAAACAAATAATCTTAAATACTTCAATTCCAAATATAAATGAATAATTCTTCAAAGATTACTAAAACTCCAAGCAAATTTTGCGCATGATTATATCAGGTTACGTCTTACAAACCCACGAAAACATCCAAGGCAGTCAGCCAACTTGGCGCTTTTTATTGCTACATTGGCTCCTAGGACTTAACCAAAAATTTTATAAGAGATTTAAATAAAAAATAATTTCAACAAAATATTTTTTCCAGCTAAATTCATCAGTGAAGTTATCATATTACAAAAAATTTTGGATTACTGATAAACAGTATATATTTCTTCTTCTTCTTAGAGTTGGGTTTGTATGTCATTGGGTTTGGAGTTAATAGTACAAAATGCTGCTTTTATCAGCATTTTGTACTATTAACTCCAAACCCAATGTTTCCTAGTTGCTCGGGTCACCCACTTTATTAATAAAGTCCGATAACCCTTTAATGGAGTCTAGGTGTAACTCTCTAGTATGGATGATGCCTAAAGAAGTTAATCTAGGGAGGGGGCAAGGGCCTCGCATTCGTAAATGATATGCTTGGCTGTTTCCTCTTGCGTATGACATTTCCTGCAGATAGGGTCTTGCTGAAACAGTCCCATTTTATGGAGGTGTTTTCTGAAATAGTAGTGCCCAGTTATGAAGTCTACGATTAAACGTATCTTCTGCCTAGAGCATCTTAGAATTTCAAAAGCAATCCTTGCTGGTGATCCACAGATCATACTTTTAGCATGGGTTTGAACAGGAGTGTTGAGCCAAGCTTCATACATCTTCCGTTTTTCCCATCTAAGAACATTGGTTTTTGCGGTCTTCAAATTGATCCAACAAAAAGGTTCTGCACCAATGGGAGCAAAGACGATCCTTGTTTAGCAAGCTCATCAGCCCTTTCATTACCTTCGATACCTTTGTGCCCTGGCACCCATACAAGAATCACCTTGTTTCTAGTTGCCAGTTCCGTAAGAAGGTTTCTAAATTCCAAAATCATTTTAGATTTGATTTTGAAAGAACTGAGCGCTTTTAAAGCGGCTTGACTGTCACTAAAAATGAGAATCCACTTACCGTGGTAGCCCTTCCTTATATTTAGTCGCAGACAGTGGATAATGGCCAAAACTTCTGCCTGGAAGACCGTAGCGTATCGCCCAAGGCTTACCGATAGGCTGGTTCTTGGTGACACGCCACATACTCCCAGTCCTGAGAGGCTATGTTTCAGTGATCCATCTGTGTACCAGATTAGATCTCCTGTTTTAGTTTTGAACATATTGTTATCCCATTCGTCTCTAGTTGGAAAAACTACTTCAAATGTCCTTTCAAACATATATGACTTTTCCATGATGTCCGAAGGCATCAGGAAACTAGGATCTTGAATTTTCCTGGTAATACCCCTGTGCCCTTTGGTAACAGGTTGGTCGTACCATTAGTTTTGTAGCTTCATTCTGTATGCAGTCCTTCTGGCAGTGCTGCAGATGAAGATGTCTAAGGGAGTCAGATCCAACATAATTTCCAATGCTCTGGTTGGTGCGGTGGACAATGCTCCTGTGATGCAGAGACCTGCTAGTCTGTCAGTCACAGTCTTCTGTTCCACCTTACGCCACCAGATCACACAGGCATATGTGAGAAAACAGTATATATTTAGGACAATCACAATGTAAATCTCTGCTTTATTTACTTTTAAGGCTGATAGTAAAATCACTTATATTGTCAAAAACCAACTCTGGATCTGGTTTCTCTACATAGAATACGCCAGATCAGATGTTTAATATCTTCACTTAACCGTGGGTCAAAATAACGAGGTGATTATCTGCGAATTACAACAAACTGAATTGTTTTAAATATTTCCTATTGCTCTTAAATTTTTATCATATAAAAGTAAGTTCGACAGACAGCGTTATCGGTTTGAAGCTTCAACGTTTCGTAATATTAATAGTAATAGTGTGAAATTTTGAAAATATAGTATAATTCGAGGCACAGAATCTAGAATCGGTAAAAATTTACAATACGGTCACCATTTGCGAAATTTTCAAAAAGTCGCCAAGTGTGACCGCACGGCGAATTTCCGATCGGAAAAACGGCGGAAGGAAAACGGCTGAGATAGTGACAAATATCTCATACATTGTTGGTATCTAACATTATGCTCAACTTATTTTACAAAATTAACAAAAAACGCAGATTTATAGATTTCAAACATCAATGGTAAAATAATAAAGTTGATTTGTTTTATTATCCATAAAATTTTTTGATTAAATTTTATATTAATGAATTTAAACTGGTAAATATTCATGAGAAATTCATAACAAATAGGGTTGCCAAAATACTAGTTTGCCGGGTTTCCAATAAAAATGTTCGCCAAATGTGGCGCTAAAAATGCGCCAAAGGAGATCGTACAGTAAATCTGATCCCCAGAATCCTCTAAATTTTGAATTTTTTTGGCGATGAAGATAGGTAAAATCTTGAATCTGGATGTATAACTCGCTTTTAACGAGCATATCCTGGTTACAGAGAGGAATATCGTTGTATTTTGAGTAAATTCTGTTATGTTCGACCGCTCTTATTCAGTTTTGAAAAAAGCTCATGAGCACTCCAAAGTCAACTGAAAGTTAACAATAAATGCTAAAATTCTAATGGAAAACACAATGAAAGCAATAATAGTAATGGCTAGCGTGGAAAATTTTCAAGGTGAACAACCTATTCAATGCCTCTTAAAGAAGTTCAATTTTTTTTCGCTGTGATTTAGTGGGAGCACATCACGCTTCATAACGAAAGATCCCAAGTTTGATCCCAGCCATTGTGGATGGATGTTGCGCTTTTGCCTTCTACATGTACGTTTGTCGATGATTTTGAGCTTTCTGCGCTGCCTCCTTTTTGACATGGGAATAAACTGCATATGAAAAGTTCTTCAGAAAAAAGCAATTTAAGCGAGAAACACAAAAATGACTTAGAACATACTTAAGCTTGTAGGTGGTCCTCTATAAGGTCACAAAATATTCTTCAAAGCCAAGGCTGAAAATGACACTGTTTCGCAAGTTTCCTATGGAAAATAGTACCACAAGAAAAATATAAATAGACAGTTCAAAGCAAATGAACCAGTTATTTTTGTACGCAAGTAAATGAAAAATAAACTGTATGTATGCTCATTTTATGCATGAATGAATGTAAGCAGTCTTTTTATTTTTTCATAATTCCACTGTCTACGAGCATTCTCATCTAACGTACAAATATCTCTGTCCCCTTGCATTAGTTACAAGACAGCAAGAATAGCATTTGAATATAGCTTTAAATCAATTACATAAAAAATATGATAATATTGATAATCATTGTTTCTGTATGTGAAAAAATATATTATTAAATTTTGATAATTGTGTTATAAACTTCATGTAGAATTATCAGAGTAATGGGAAATTTTTTTTAAAAATTTTGCAAATTTTTATATTGATACTTTTTAAATCTTTAAAATGCGTCAACGCTTCTAGTGGAAAATTCTGGCAAACGCACCTCAATAGCATTAAAATAGAATAGGGAACATCATCCATTTATTACGTATAAAAAGCTCAAATCGGTTGTGTTCAGTAAAATGCAAAATATGCGAATCGTAGGAAATTCAATAAAAAAAGTCATATCTAAGAGTTCGGATTCTGAAAAAGATATACGATTTAAAAAGTAAGACTCTGATTAAAAAAAATCAAAAAAGGCAGTTTTGTTGCGAATTTCAGCACTTGCTATTATCGGGGCAGCCTCCTCCGAACCCATTAGAAGGCTGACAACCCGCAGAGAAGTGGGTACAGAGGGGGGAGCCCAGGTAGATGGAAGAAGAAGATAAAAGCCGATCCGTGGCATCGCAACCCCGTCCATGAGGGCGCATTTGTCTTCGTCGCATCAGGAGACGTCAGGACGAAATAAATCATAATCTGCCGTCACTTGATATTCATTAAGATCTTGCATTTTGTTTTAAGGGTTCACTCACCCCCGCTCTATCTGGCGAGGCAGTCAATCCTCCGCTACTTAACTTTCTAATTGTGGAACGAACCTCCACCCTCTCGTGTGCCAGACGAAGCAAAAACAATTCACAGGCGTAGCTATTATTATTAGATAAAACACATGCGTAGCATATCTTATACTCTCTCGCACACGCACCCATATATATGTGTGTAGATGGAGCAAATTTAACCCATTGGGATTGTGCTAACTAAATTCTACTCATCATCAGCTTGACGCCAAAAAAAGCTTCAAATATTTAACCACACATAGCAAAACACTACCTGACCATAATGCTAAATGCTACCATATTTTATATATATATATATATATATATATATATATATATATATATATATATATATATATATATATATATATATATATATATATATATATATATATATATATATTATATATATATTATATATATATATACATATATATATATATATATATATATATATATATATATATATATATATATATATATATATATATATATATATATATATATACATATACTAGCTGACCCAGCCACGCGTTGCAGTGGCTAAGTAATTATAATATATTGAATAAATTTTTTACTAATTCTTTGGTACAATCAAATTAAAATTTTCTAAAAAAATTTAAAATGGGTTCATTCATATGATATTAAAAATAAAACGTTTCGCGCCAAAATTTAAAAGTAATAGGTAAAGTATCGAAATTTTGAAATTAAGCACAAATCAACATATACTTTCTGAATTTAGATTTTATTCATCTTATATTAAATTATAGTTTGTAATCAGTGACTGATTGTTAAGGTTAGATTTTTTCCGCGGCATTATACTGAAATAAAAAAAATTAAACGAATTTATCATTTGAATAAATAAAGTAGGTCAAAATGTACGGCTGAATAAATTAATAATTATCAAATAATAAAATAAAAATAAAAAAAATAAAAGGTTATCAAGAAATACTTACATGTTTTCGAGGTGGTATGAAAATTAGTAGAAAAAAACAGTATTAAATAAAATTTTATTTTACTCTTTATAATATTAAAAATATTCAAACTGAACACTGCACAATAATAAGACAATACAAAGTATAATTATGAAAATGATTCATGAAAAATTGTTATAGTTTGATTATACATCATGAAAATATATGCAAATTCTATATTCAACCACGCGCTTGCCCGCACACGTTAATTTTCGAAGATGGTATAATCTAGAAAAATAAACACGTCGCCATCTACCGAATACCTGTGCAACTTAGATGCTAAGCCGCCATCTATTAGGAATTTACAAAACTAACTGATAAATAAACACTAATGTCGTATAATAAATATTGAGATCAATAATTAAGAGATAAAAACTATTCTATCTTTTAAGTTGGACCATATTATAAATGGTTACAAAATTTTATCAAAATCCGTTCAGTAGTTTTGGAGTTTATCGGGAACATACATCGTGACACGAAATTTTATATATATATAGATATGTAAGAAGTTCGACTAAAAGTTCGATGACGTAATTCCGTTTCTCACACATATCAACACATAGAGATACACGTATGTTACAGTTAAGTTACGGAAATCGGTTATTTCACACTGATCGCCTGGGGGATTTGCAGATTAAGGACATCTGATAAATCTGAATGAGAAAATTTCGTTCATTTGCCAAATTATATAAGTTATCAAATTATCATAATAATGAGCACATTGCGCGCAAAGCATACTGTTATTAAAATGAAAACTGAGACATATTTTATTGAAAAGACAGCAGTTTTATTAATATACGTAGACTAACATAATGTTATTTATTTTTTGATATCTAAAAATATCAAGTTAATAGAAACAAACAATACATTTTTATTGATATATATAATAAACAAATAAACTAAAATCTACAGAGCAACTAAATGTAAGGTATTACATTTCAATTAAAAAAATAAACTAACATAAAATTACTTACACAGCCGGCACCCAAAATCCGACCATAAGAAATATCAGAGCTGTTATATTTATTTTGCAGATGACACGTTATAGGAAATAAAAGAAGATATTCGGAATAACAGCTGCTTGAGAAGTTTGGCGACAAAATCAGGAGTTCAGACTACTCGACATAGCATCCAATAAACCTTTGGCGTAGCAGTCCAAGAGGCTTTCACACATTGACAAAGTTGATCTGGTGCATCAGCAGTTGTTGAGGAAGTATTTATACTCGTGCATGTTTACTTACTGGCAACAGATCGGGAGAATAAGCTGGCTAAAGGGGAAATGCATTCTGCTGGGTAAATAAGAGCATAAGTTAACACATAACATCATGTACACACAATGAGCACACACACACACAAATATATATATATATATATATATATATATATATATATATATATATATATATATATATATATATATATATATATATATATATATATAATGCATATATTTATAGACATATCAACGTATTAATAATAATAAAACTCACAAACCGTTGCTGCGCATATTTCCCAGAAAATTGTTAATTCATGAGATTTATTCCATTAAAGTGCGGAATCAATAATCAAAGACACACATTTAAGTACATGAACAGTATTAAAATTATTTTCATCGCGAATTAAAACTACGTTCATTGAACTGGTTTTTAATTCCTATAAGAATTATCTTATAAAAAATTATTATATAATATTCAATAAAAAAATTTAACAATAAAGATAATTCATAGTTTTTATTGTTGCCCAAATATCTTTGGATCAAATCTTAAAATTTGTGAAATAATAATTTAATTATTTTGTAATTTTTCTTTTGAGATGTTATATTCTGTTAAATCGAAAATATTTTCAATGGTACTTGAATATTTTTTCTTAACGTATTAAAAAGGAAGGTTCATTCAATTTCTTTATAACGTCTAATTTTCTGTAAAAATTATTGAAATATTTTTAACCTTCTGATATTTATATGTAAAACAAATACATAAAAAATGGTTTCTTCAGATAAAATGTGAAGACACATTTTTAGGAGAAATAAATTATTGAAATAAATTAAATAAATGAATTTTAGTTATTAATTTAGTTCACAATATCCGATCTTCTTAAATGCATCGTTCATTCAAAGCGTTTCACTTTTCATTTGATGAACAAGATTTCAGTCCGATCTTTTTTTTCAAAACCTCAGTCCATCTTATGTTCATGAATTATGGGAACAAATTATCATTTAGATGCAATACACACAGATGGCGATAAAAAAGGATTTTAATAATATATTTTGAGTTCACAAAGAATAGAATACCGCAAAAATGTATTTATAATAATTTAAAATACGTGTATTTTTATAAAAATTATTTAAAAAAACAAATTATATGTGATAAATATGCGAAAAGTAAATTGTGTGTTGTGACCAAAGTTGTGTCAAGAACAATAATCAAAAAGGCAACCCTGCTTATTAAAATCATTTTAATGAAGGTTTTTATTTATTTTTATATTTTTTTAAATGTTTTCTTAAAATAAACATAGAAATGTTTTTTAATTTATTTACATGCGTGCAAGTAATTGGTATTTATTTTTGCTCTTTTTATTTTTATCTTGTTAGTTATCTTATTTATTTTATGTAAGAAATAACTCTAAATATAATTTAACAATAAATAATGATGAAAATTAATGTTAAATAAAGTTACCACAAAAAATTATTTAAGATGGATAATGTTTAATTGTAATATAAAGCAGGAAGAAATTATTATATGAAGTAAAAATAAATTCCTAGAGCAATAACATCTGTAGAAGCAATATATAGACATTTACATAAAATTGTTTACATTTATATATAATGTATATAAAGAGCAAAATTTTGTCAAACTGTACTGAACTAAAGTGTGAATCGGACTGAATAGTAGATTAACCACCAGATATACAGCTTAGCAAAATTTTAAGGAGATTTACATACATACATATTCAATAAAGTTTTGTTAAACTGAACATTGGCTTTATCCAGTTTTTTTTATTTATTATCGAAAGAACAAATACATTATCAATTTTGAATTTCATTTTATAACATGAATTTTTAATTTCAAATTAGTTTATAAATTTCAACATGTAATCTGCGTTGTCATATAGATACACATACATTTTTACTTATGCTTTTTTATGATATAAACACCGATTCAAAAATTTTTTCAGACAACTGGAATTTAATCTGTTATTTAAAATTATCCGGTGTTTCGGTTATCCAACTGAGACTAGTCTGGATCATTGACTCTTTACTGAAATTGTTCTTATCGAAATCTTATATTTAATATCCCTACAATAGAATGTATGTAAGAATGAAAAAATGTATTCATTCTCATTCTAAACATACGGCTGTTTAAATTTTGCACATATGAGTAACTGTTTAATTTAAATAAGTAATCTTGCTTAAGACATTTTTCTTTGAGAAACAATTTAATTTAGAGTACTAAACTTTAAATAAATAAATATAAAAGGCAATGAACTGATTTAAAAAAAAAAATCAGAAGATTAATTGTCTGCCAGATGTGCGTAAAAAACTATTAGACGGTGACTAAATAAAAATAAGTGGCTATATTTATTTGCTGTTGGTTTTGACTAATGACCGCTTTAAATTCTAGACCAAAGCTCGGAAATTGATATGGTGCCACCGCGTACCTCAACTCGTTGTGAAGGAGCCTGCACAAATCTAGTAGGCGTTCTTCTTTATTTTTTTTTTCCTTCTTCTTCTTTCACTTCTTTAAAAAGAATACCGCAACTATGTTTAGATGAGCAAAAAAAAAAAAAAAAAAAAAAAAAAATACTTGGAAAATACGAGCTGAATCTTGGTTAGATTTCAGAGGATTGAACAATTCAAAAAAAAAATTGTTGATTAACTAACCAAGTGAGAATTCATTGCAAAGTACTAAAAATGTGAGTGAAGCAGTCAGCTGCTCAAAATAAATGAATTTTTCCATCTTACTCAAGTTGTGTTCATTTCTGTATGTTTTTGGTCGATCACTTTTTCCAACCAGCTTTTATGTGTAATGAATTAAACTAAAGTTTTCTCTAGTTAAAATGTTTTTAAAATTTGGGTATATTAATGGAATAAAGCTAATAACATATTTACAGAAATAATATTTATATATGAACTTGAGATTTAAGTTTTAATTCCATATTTAAATATGATAATCTACCGTTTTGCGTGTCTTTAAGTAAGATGCATTGGTGTGATTATCAAGCTGTTTGCATAACATAATAACTATAGTTATTTGTATTGGGAAAATTAACATATTGTGGAATCATAAAAGTTAAATCATATTAATAATCGGAACTATGTGTGCATGCGTTATAAATAGCCTTATAATCAAAAGATTCTAGTCTTAAAAAAATTTTTTAAATCTTATTTTGTAATAATTTTAGAAAACTGTTACGCACAATAATAGTTTTACAATATTATAAAAACCAGAATGTGCAAAAAATTCTTTCGTTATAATATGTAAAATTAAATCCCTTAATCCAGTAGTGACTAGAATAGAATTCAAAACTTTTCATTCCAGAACTCAAGGTCCTATAATTAAGCCACGGCGAGTCGTTCGACAGCTATTCGTAAGCTTTTACAGAAAATGTACTTCACTCTACTTCAGTGTTCATAAAATATTTTGCTAAAAATTGCTTTTTTGAGTAAATTACTTTAGTACATCGACATAGCCGTTTATATAGAGCATTAACATGATTAAATGCTGACTTTTTTCAACTGTTAATCACAAATGCAAACTGGTAAACATAAATATATTTTATCTCCAATTAGGTAAAATAATATATTATTCAAAAATTTACTGAATCAAAATTTATCGCCGAGGACTTTGGCATAAGCCGCCTACGCCGCGATCGGTGTTTTTGAGAATGTAAGCAACAGAATGAAAGCCACCTTATTACTCAATGAATAAAGTATATTTTTAAATGTTGCTGTTCAATTCTATAGTAAAAGCTGTTTTGCGTGTTTTATTGTTTCGTCTTTGACATTCGTTACAAAAATTGTGTTCGAGTAACACGTCTCTACCACTCTTTTTCTAATTTATAATGTCAACTAAAAATAATGAGAAGTGAAAAAAATCCTTTTTTTTTTTATCCTACGCCCGACCTTGGTTTTTCAACCATCAGTCTCTGTCGGGCAGCCCAATACAATCTTGAGGTGAATGAAAAGTCATCTTCCGCAGAATTTCTATCTGCGACGTCCGAAAGTCCAGGGCAAGTGAAAAGGTGGTCACCAGTCATGTCCTCTAGGTGAAAAAAATCTGTGTTACCGCTTAAAGTGAAAACAGTTATGCTTGATCGTTTACGCCTTGGAGAGTCATTTGCATCCATATCACGCTCATTCAATGTTAACGAATCAACTGTACGATCGATAAAAAAATCCGAAGATAAAATAAGGTCGCCTGTAGCTTCAACTTTACTGTCAGCGAAAATTGTTCATGATCCAGCAATAGAAAAAAATGGAAGTGGCGTTGTCACTATGGTTCGAAGACCGTAACCAAAAAAAGGTGCCCATGAGTAGTCCAATGGTCCGGGAGAAGGCAAAGCGTCTTTAAGCTTATTTTAAAGAACCTGATGGTAGTTGTAGTGGTGAATGTACAGATGGAGGATTTCAAGCATCGGAAGGTTGGTTCAATAAATTGAAGGTGAGACAATCATTGCATAACATTAAAATCGTTGAAGAACCAGCATCTACAGACACTGCTGCAGCAGAACAATTTCCAGAGGAATTTGCAAACCTAGTAGCTGATGGAGGATACAAACCTCAACAAGTATTTAATGCAGACGAAACTACGCTGTTTTGGAAGAGAATGCCAAACAAAACATTCATTTCTAAAAGCGAAAATTTGCTCCTGGATTTAAGGCAGCAAAGGATAGAGTTACAATGCTGCTATGTTCTAATGCATCTGGAGATTGTGTGATTAAGCCACTGATGCTTTACAGATCGTTTAGTCCTCGGGCTTTAAAAATCAAACTAAGGACAATCTGCCAGTGTTTTGGCGTGCTAATAAGAAAGCATGGGTTACAAGCGCTATTTTTTGTGACTGGTTCCGGAATGGTTTTGTTTTTGAAGTTGAAACTTATTTAAAGAAACAGAATTTAGAATTTAAAGCACTTCTAAGTTTGGACAATGCACCAAGTCATATTCGTGAACTTGAGACTATACATCCAAATACAAAAGTGACATTTTTACCTCCCCACGTGAAAGCCCAGCTTCAACCTATGGACCAAGGAATAATCCAGGCCATTAGGCTCCATTACATTAAACGAACTTTCAAAATCATAGCGGATAGTATGGAATGTAATCCTGATACAAATGTTATGGAATGCTGGAAGAAATTTGACATAGCAAAATGCATCGTAAACATAAAATAATCCTTGGAAGAACTGAAGCCACACACATTGAAGTCGTGCTGGAAAAAAACTGTGGCCTGCTCTGACTGCGGAAAATGACGAAGAATCTGTGCAGGTTCAGACTTTGACTGCAAACATAGCGGAAATTGCGAATGGAATTGGACGAGATGGGTTCGAACAGATAGAATCAAGTGACATTCAGGAATTGCTTGAATCGCAAGATGAAAATTTGACTGAAACGACTTGGAGGAAATGTTAATTTCTCAGCTCATTGAAGAAGAGGCTTCAACAAGCACTGGAAACGTGATATTTAATTTGAAAAATCTTAGTGAAAGTTTAAGAATGGCAAATAAGTTTTGCGATTTCTTTATGAATCTTGATCCGTCTATGAAATGAAGTCTTACTTTTAAGAGGCAAATGAGACTGGTGAGTATCACTTTGAACTGAAGAAGCTTTAAAAAACTACCAAGCAAGAGAAAAATTACAAAATTCTTCAAACCATTGCCTAAGCCTTAAGATAATTAATCAAAATGTTCAAAAACTTCAATTAAACTGATTTTTTTATATATTTGTTTTTTTTTTTTTTTATTTTGTCACCATAGGAACGTATCCCCTATAAATTACCATTCCGTATTCCCAGTTTCTGCATTCGCGGCATATTTACGGAACATATACCCCGCGAATAAGGAGCTTTTACTGTATACTAAAACAATTCGGTTAATTATTCTTCTACCAATAATTATTGTTCGGAAAATTATTGAATAATAAATAATTTGTTGCTGAATTACATCTAGCATTTGATAAATTGTAAGATTCTGCTCGCATAGTAATATATTAAATCTGATGAATAAGTAGGGGTGAATTTTTTATTTTGACTCAACCAGATATCGTTGTTTCGGAGAGGCTATGCTAATTTATAATTCAAGGCATCAATAAAAAATGAAATTAATATGTTCGGTAGTCATTTTAACCGATTTTTTTTAGTTAATTTCTTAAAACCAGATTAAGAAGTTTAATAATTATTTAAGGGTTTTGGTTAATGTAAGTATGATTATTACAATGATCATTACAATATTCTTCTAATAGAAATTAAGAGTTTAAAAATTTACATTTTTGTCAATATCTGAATAGGAAATTTATCCTCTCGTCTGATGAATGAATCTATTTTCATTTATAAAAATGAAAAGATTTTCAGGAAAACACGAAAATAACAAATATAAGTTTTCATAAGCAATTTAAAATAAATGTGATAAATTCTTTTCATCGAATCGGAAATAAAATAAATAACACTTAATGTATTTTGTCAGACAGACTGATATCAGGGAAAATAAAATAAATTTGAAAGCAGTTATTTTAATTTGAATTATTTGTTTATAAAAACTCAGAAATACGTAAGTACCTTCCAAGAAACGTGTCCCTTTGCTTGCCGAGTGGATAGCAGAATGATTACAATTTTAATAGACTCCCTTCTTTCCTGCAAGATGAATAGCTTTTATCTTAATGAAACAAACTAGCTTTTAGTTCAACAGACAGCGAGTTCAATTCTCACTTCAGGTAGAGATATTGGTAAAGGTTTGATATCCGTTTTAAACTACACGTCCCACTCAAATTAACTTTTGAGTGGAAAGAAGTGATTATAGGAAAAAGAACAAATCTTTCCTAAGTTTACTGATAACGAAGTAAGTTATAATACTTTTCCTTCCCCTTTCTTAATTATAATTAAAACATTTTCCTTTTCAAATTTTAATGTGAGATGTGTAATACAACCTATTATTATTAAATCAATAAACACTCGGTGAACCCTTTTCAAACGAATTATTTCCAAATAAGTAGATGAAACGACTTCTTTGACTTTCACCCACGACTTGGGGGTGGTAGAAAAATCCTTTCACGGAAAACAAAAAGGGAAGGGCATAGCTCTCCACTCGTCTCTGAATGGGAGTACGTGAGCTGTGCGCGCCCCGGCGCTTGAAAGCCCGCAATATCTCACCCGGGCACTCCTGCAGAAGAGTGCTGAGGGCGTGCCTATCACCCGTACATCTCTCGATTGCCACCCTCATCGCACCCCCTAGGGGATGCTTCACGCGATCGGGAAAGATGAGGATGCCACTCTGCATCTGACGGTCTCTGTCCCTGGAACAAAGACTCGTCCCATCCGAACATGTGGGAGGCATGGGTGTAAATAGAGGTGGGGGATGATTAGAGGCGGAGGACTACTTGTAGCAGGGCTAATCTGCCACCACTATTTTTGTATGCATAGCCTATTTAGAGTGATAGCACAATGAGCCTCCTTCGGGGTGGACTTAAGAGTGCAAATCACTCTGTCGGCTTTGTTGTACTTCTGTCTCATTTGATGAGTCTGTTCTGCTTCGAGCCCCTATTTTTCTTTTCAAAGTGAGGCAAGAGATAATTTCAAAATCAAATGATTCAATATTTTACATCATTTTTAGCATCCATTTAGGTTTTTGATGGAGTCATAAGCAAAAGTTAACATTCCTTTCACTTAGTAGCTTGGAGGTTGTAATTATAATTCATTACTTACGTCTGGAATGTAAAGTAAAATGGCAAAATGAGCTTAAATTGTTTTATATGCTATAATGTATATCTGCAACACTATGGATTATATACATACATATATATATAATCCATAGTGTTGTCAAACCTTTCTATGGAAGCTATTATTTACAGCAGTCGCAATTCAATAATCACATTCAGTTTTAAACTTTTCATATCAATATCTTAAGGTCTGTGAGAAGCTTGACTTTAATATTTTCTTTAATGAGAGCATCGAATTCTATATAAACCCATCCAGTAAAAGAATGAGTAATCAGGCAGTGGCTTATACAGTACTTCAAATGCTGTGCTCATTATTTAGCTAAAAGTTCTCTCGAATAGGGTTTCAAATTCTGTTCAAAATATTTAGATAATAAAAGCGATGTTTTTATTATTTAGATTGATATCATAGATCATTATTTCACTTTGCTTACTATTAGAATTCTTGATAGAAGACTCCCATCGTCTTCAAAGCCGGCAAATGCTTCACTAGCTGATGGTCTCCCGTCTGCTGTAACTTGAACATTAAGGTTATCTTCTTCATCAACACTTTTAATAAGTTGACCATCATTTGCAATTTGAAGTCCATTCTCTTATATTTTCAGCGCTAACTTCTGAACATCCAGGATTTTTAGAGGAATGTTTTTGAATTCCTCAAGTGACACTTCATTCTTATCTTCTTCTTTCTCTTCAGTATCTTTCATTTTCTGACTTTTCAATTTCTTCTTCAGTCTTTATTTTTCTGAAATTCTGAAAGTGTATCGGATTCTGAAGTGTATCGATTCAGATGAATGGAGTTCGAATAATTGGAAATGTATTGTACTCCAATAGTAAATAGAACTCCTGTAGATTAAGTTTTAATTTTAACATTTGTATTGCTTATTTATGAATTTAATCCTGGTCTTTTCGAAAAAGTCATGTTCATTAAGTCCAAGGAAAATTCTAAATGAAAAACCCTTACTATGAAACAAGATAAATGTCTTAAGGTGATCAAGCAAAGAAACTATTAAGGTAGATGTGTAGATAGAATAGTTATTCTGTTTATCCCACGAATTTGTGCTTACGATACAAATGAACAAAATTGTGCAGAAAGCAACGAACTTATAAAAAGAGGATGTCTTATATTAGGCTAATCTAAATCGCAGGTTATATTTCAGTTTGAAATTATAGTTAAATTGTAATTAATTCAAACCGTAACTAAGAGATTTCTGTCCAGCATAAAGTATTTATGCCACTACTCTGATATATATACATATACTATTTCTTCCCCAGGAACTGTTTCATAACTAATGAAATGAATTAGAATTTTTCCTTTAGACGTACATTTATACATAAATGTTGGCCATCACAAAAAATCTTAGTACGTACATTCATTTAAATAATTATTTACAAGATTTATTGTAAAAAAAGAGTAAATACCCACTTTCTCAGCCTGAATACCCCCTGGAATGTTTCCAAATTCTCTGCGCAGCTTCTTGCATTCCAAGAATTTCTTTTTGTCCAAACTTTCAGTGACAATGCCAATCAACGGATTCAAGCAGGTGCGGAGGACCACATTAAAGTCGTTGTTTAAGCGCCATAAATTGAAGTCGGGTGTTTTTCAAACACCTCAGTGATTCTCCTGGCGTCTGGGTTCAGTGACAGTTTTAGTGTAATTGCCTCGCCACAATCGAGCTGGCTATTCCTAGCAGACATAATAGCTGGGGGGAAGCACCCCGTGGACGATTCGCTTGTCGATTTTTAGCCTCGTTTATCTGCATAATTGACAAGGCAGTTTATGGTGTGTTTTTCTTGGAAGGATCAAGCTTGCTTTCTGAAACTGACTCCCGCAAATAAGAGCCTTAAGTTCACCCAACAATTGGCTTTGATGTTAATTGGATGACATTTAGAGGGTTTTCAGTGAACATCCTATGGTGATAAGTCTTTTTAAGAGGTGGCTTTAATAATTCGTCTAATCTTGAGTGCAAGAATAATTATAAGTAGTTTTAAGAAATAGAAATATAAAGATCACACAAAAAAATAAATAAAACGTTTGACAAAAATTTTACAGTAAATTTGTTTTATGGGCAGGTGGGGGGAAATTCAAGAGATTGGTAAATTGATAGTTATATGAACTAAACCACTCTTTTTAAAAGACTGTATTATTAGCTTAATCAATTGAAAATAATTTTAATTATAGATGTTGAGCCTTCACCAAAAATAAACAAAAACTTTCACTGTCGATATAGTCTTTTTATTTGGTTTTAATACTTCTTTCTAAGACTCACGTCCAATTTGATCTGCTTTCGCTATCCTATAAGTTCTTAGCTAAGCAATGGACTTAATATATAAAAAAGAGGTTAAAATCATCAGCTAAAAAAGCTCTTCAAATATATTAAGAGTTTATGAAATACAACATCATATGAAATTTGTTATCTTCCAATATAATTTTGTATATTCAAGTAAATAACTTCTTTAAAAAAATTAAACAAGATTTATTATTTTCAAATACTGATATTTTTAAGTATTTATATATTATTGTTTCTTTGGTTTTGATGTGTAATGACATATCAACAGGAAGATTTATCGAATTTGGTTTTAATTAAGTACAGAAAATTTTTCATTTAGGTTTGAGGCCTTCTGCGATTCAATTGCTTCTGTGGCCATTGATGTTTGTATGTACTAGGAAACAGCCTTGGAAAAATTAGCCTTTTTGTACAAAAAGTGACCGCCACTAAGGATGTTTTTACTTACTAGAGAGGATTTAACCGCAAACGAAGTTTTCGCATATTTGTCTTTGTTACTAATTTGGTTTATTTATTTGGTTTTGTAATTTTAACTGCATTTACTTGCAAATTCATTTTCAGCTCAAAAAACATTTATTTGGATTTCTTTATTGATTACGTGAGTAATTTGTAATCATGCTACAGGAAATAATGAAGATATGCTCTTTTAGAAAAAGAGAAGACATTTAATTACAAAAATAAGAAATTACTAAATTATTTTTTTGTTATCATATTATTAATTTATACAGAAAAAGAAAGTATTTAAAAAATATTCAGTCAATAATAGCAATTTTACAGAGAAAAAATTGAATGTTAAAACTCCATATGGTATATATGCATTTCTTTGCACATTTAATAAAATAATATAGCATCATTGAGAAATAAAGGACAAACATAATAATTGGCTCTTTAGTATACTAAAAATTATGCAAAATTTCAAATGATTGCATGAGATTTATATCTGAAATTCATTTCAATACATCAGTTTAAATATAAATTTAAGTTTTTGCGGATAAAATAATTGCTTTGATATATCTATTATACGGCAAATAATTCTAAATTCAAAATGCTTCACAAATATATTTTTCAGTATTGTAATGGGTGTCCTGTTTGTAGAACATAATTGAATTTTCAAAATGAAAAAACAAATTCTGGTTATTTTCAATTGTTTTCAGAAATTAGATCTGAAAAATGATCTTGCAAATACGAAAATTATGTGTGTGTAAACGTCTACATGTGAGTTTTTTGCAACCAAGTATTTACCTAATCTGGGAAAATATTTAAGTCGCTTAGTAAGGGTAGGAGATGGAGCTCCTACCAATTTGAATGGGTCCCAACGTTGATCAAAGAAGATTATTCTCGTCACGAAGACTTTTTCAGAAGACTCTTTCCCGCAATAAATAAAGCAAACTTTTTCAAAAACATTGATAAAAAGAAACAACAGTTATTTTTACAGTTGAGTAAACTTCTTAATACTTAAAGAAAGGTATCTTTTAATCTCCATAGTATATTCAATACAGTACAGTGAAGTTTCTACCTCATTTTTAGGTAGTAATAGCTTAAAAAAACCATATTATCTTTTTGTTAAAAGATCTTGAACAAGTAAGTACTTGATATTTTGGGAAAAATGGGCTCCCAAAGTCATTGGAGGATATTTCACTTACTCTTCAATTGCGTATGTCTCTCTGATTAGGATGGATTTCCGGTCCATTTAATTCTTGAAATACAGCATTTTTATTTTACAATAATTTCTTCGACCCATGGGTCGGACGAGGTGGGGATCCAGTAGCTTGGCTAACACCTTCTCTCAATGTGTGAGACTTCTCTCCATTGTGAAGACAGTTGCTAGACTTTTAATTGCAGTTATGATTATTCATGATAGATTTGAAATATTTCAGAGAGTTTGCCATTCTCTTTTTTGTCATTCCTCCCTATGTATAGCCTCAGGTGTGGTCGCTCTTTTCTTCAGTTAATATTATCTATTTATGAAATTATTTTATAACTTTTATTCTTGTTTTTTTCCATCTTTTTTGTCTTTCTTCCATCCAGATACAATTACTAATATTTCTAGCAGCAGTAGAGGTTTTATATGTAAGCAATCAGTTAATTAGATTCATAAGCTTAGATGTAATACTTGATATATTTTTTATATTAGACAAAATAACAATTATTTATATTTAAAGATCATACAGATCCAACTCAGATGAATTCGTAACTAATCAAAAATTAATGTACCGATCTAAAATTAAGCATTTGGCTGTGTGTATGGTATTAAAAATATCAAAATTGATAATTCTTCAGCTTTATAAGCAATAATGAACTTTAAACCTAACGAAAGAGAGAAAAAAATTTTATAAAATTGAAACTAAATACTTTATTAAACTGAGAATAATTTTAAATATTTTTATGGAAAAACTATCTTTTTAATGTTTATAAACTATCAATATTTTTAATACTAAAAATGGGAAAAAAAGGAAAATAAGTATAAAAAAGGAATGTCCTATAATTGTATAAAAGTATAATTATTTTAAGACCCTCATACAATCATGCTGACCGAAAACAAAATTATTGTACTAACGATTAAAATGAATGACAAACTTTTAATTTATCAGTCATCAATACCATCGATTATATTGTTTTAAAAATCATAATATTTGCCTAAAAAAGAAACTATGAGAAAAGAAAATTTCTCTCTAAAGACAAGAAATTTTATTAATAATTTATATAATAAACTATACGATGATAGTAATATGTATAATATAATTAATTAAAATAAATATTCTATTATTATTATAAACATTGCAATTTTCAAGCGTAGAAAAATTATTAAAATCCTATTTTCTAATTATAATTTCATATAAAAGAGATTCATTTTTGCGTTTGTAATGATTTTTTAACGCAAAATTTTACTAAAAATATCATTTCCGTGTTGCCATTGTTAATTTAAAATTATTTAATAAATTCTGATTTTAGAAAAACGTTTTTTCGTCAAACTAATTTTAAATTTACTAAAAATTTAATTTTACTGTTATAAATATTTTTAAAAGAGTACATTTGATATTATTCTCAAAACTAGTCTGAAAGCTTTTCTGAATTGAGAGTTTAAATTATTTATATATTTATCAATAATTTCTGTGTTTATTCCCCATCAATTATAATAGAAAATATTGTTCTGAATATTAAAAAAATCAAAATAACTATATACCATTACCAACAGTAAAATCAATTGCAATAACGACTTAAAGGCTTAAATATATATTACTAGTTTTTAATTAATATCTTAAAAAATACAATGCTTCAACAAAATTCCATTTTAAACTAGGGACAATAAGATTAAAATAATTTATAAAAAAATTAAAAATAATATATTTAATTCTATTTATTTTTATTTACATATTTTATTGAAATTCCATAAAAATCAAACTAAATCCAATTTTTCTAGTGAGATTATTTCCTCAATAAAAAAACAAGATATCATTTTTGAAAATTTGCTCAAAACATCTTTAAACAAATAAAAGATTTTTAATCATTAAAAATTTTAAACAAATAAAAATGATATAGAAATTATTTATGAAATCGCAAACATTTATATATATGATTTGAAAATTAATATACCACTTTGCCATTAAAAATAGTATTGATAAAATTAGCTTTGTATAACATATTTGATTTCAATTAAGCTATTGGAAAAATAAATCAAAATGCTAGGTAAACTGTAATATAGCCAATAATACCCATTAAAAGTTTAAATACTAAATATAAAATTTATTAACAACAGGAAGTAATTTTAGAACAAATATTTGTAATTTATATTTACTTACTAAATTGTCTAGTTTTAATAAATCTTACCTAAGAATATCTTGGTTATAATACATTTATTACATTTTTGACGTACTTCATTCATTAATTTTAATTTATAGTTCTCACTCTTTGAAATATGGTTTATTCCAATTTAACAAAACTAAATGAGATCATTTCTGTGTACTAAATTTATTAGCTGGTACTCTTTGAACTCGTTTTTATAACATCCTGAGAAACCAAATAATCAGATTTTATGTTCTTAATTTATATTTTAACGATTTTCTAAAACCTTTTCATTTTTTAAATCAGATTTTTAATTAATTTGATTTATATGATTTTTTATTAAAAATTCCTTACTAAACTAAAAGGGAAAAGAATATTCAAATTGTGTTTAAAATAATTCCAACATTACAAATAATTTTATTTTAGATTTCTGCACTAATTAAATTTTTAAAACCAAAAAAACTAATAAAAAAATCTATCCTAGAGCAATTTAAGAAAGGTCATTTCAGATATCCTCTTTTTTCAATCGCCTTAATAACTGCAAAATATTTAATGGAGCTTTTCTTAAAAAACGTTTTTCTTCTTTTATATTCATTCTTGGTTTAGTTATTTCTTAACTTCTTTTTTCTTAGATCATCAAATCGGATCGTGATCAAGTCTTTTATAAATTATGATTATAATAATGTGACATTTTCTTTTGTTACAATTGTTACAAATATTTATTGTTTTATTGATGTTTATTCACTTTCATCAAATAATATCATTTTTATCAAATACATTTTCACCTTTAAATTATTTACTACTAGTTGCTCATGAGCATTAACATAATTTATCTAATATGAATTTAACTTCAACTTTACTACGGGCCAATATTATTCCAATCGTTTAGCAAAAAAATTCTAACTGCCACTTTAATTCCTCCTTCCCCCATATTACAATCAGTATCATCTTACCGCAATGATTTTTAAAAGATTTTTCAATTTTTATTATTCTAATCTTATTTTATCTCTATTTGATAAATGTATTTAGTTTCCTATTATGTATATATATATATATATATATATGTATATATATATATATATATATATATATATTATTTGCTTATATATTTTATATATGTTTGGGTTTTTTTCTCTCTGATATAATTTGTGACTTTTGTTTTATAATGGTTTTTGTGTTACTTTCGTTTCCCATGTTTTTGGTTTCTTGTGAATTTGTTTTAATTTCATCCTCCCTTTCTTTTTTAATTGATCTAAGAATTTGAAAATTATTTATTTCTATTTTGTTTATTCTGTGACATTCAAATTAGTTCAAGTTTTTTTTTCTCTAGTCTTCTGTTAAGAGTCTCTAGTCTTCGTCTACAATTATTGCTTTCGATTGTATGCATATTTCCAAATTATCTATAAAAACGAAATGATAATTGAAAAAAGATAATTATTCTAATTTTGGATAAATAATTTTTTATATATGGTTAATTTTTTTCATATCTTCTTGTTAAAATTGGAAGCCTCTCACATATGTATACCTTTCTTCTTGATTCTGTGACGACTATTGGTACTGGCTTTATTCTGTCGCAAGTTCTTGGTGGTCTAGCTTCTTTTCCTGTGAATATCTTATAATGCTTGTGAATACAAAATGTTGCAAGAAATGAGATTGGCCTCTTTATTCATTAAATGTCATTGTTAACTTGTGAATCGAATTCAAACGCCTTACACACGGTATTTTATTCTAAACGATATGATTGACCGGAACGTGAATTATTTCGTTCTTAAAACTATGAACAAATAATTTTGTTCATTAATTGCTAAAAAATATTTGTAGTATTTTTAATCTAATTTTCATGCCTACAATATAATAAATGTCATAGGTTTAAATTAAGTTCATTCCCTAAAATTAAAATTAATTCCATTTAACAAATTAACTTAAGTTAATCTAATTAGTTACATTCAAACTCATAATTAAGAAAAACACAGAAAATTTATCATTTTTGAATATTTATAATGCGCTATGTCCATTAGCAACTAAAATGCTTGCCGACGAAATCATTCGTCCAAAAGATTTTATGATAGACTTGTTGTAAGTTACGGTTAGATTCTTGGAATATTATAATAACCAAAAGTGTCAGCCGGTAGCAAATTATAATTGATTTGGTCTTCCTTTTTGATTATTATTTTTGTTTATGTTTTTGATTATGTTTTTGAATTTTTTTTGATAGTTTTAGTGATTCGGAATGCACATTAAACTTTAGATTATATTCTAATTATTTTCTGCAAACAACAAGCAGCGTCGAGGACAAAACGAATCAAACACAGTGTTCTAAAATCACATAGTCTCTCATTTTAGCAAAGATTATTTCTAGCTAAATTATTATGAATTTAATTGAGGAAAATTTGTGAAACAATTGGATGACACAAATTTAATCAATAATTTTTAAATTCAGATGCAGAGGGAAAAGTTTTGTATTTTACGCGTAGTTTCAAAAATATCCGTGTACCTCAAGGCCGAATTTGTAATTAAATAAGTCATATTAAGGTCTTCATTTCGACATTTCTTAGGTTCAACTTTCACCTCAGATATAGATTACTTTAGTAATTCGGAACGCCATTTAAACTGTAGGTTCTGATCGAATTAGCTTTCGTGTGCCAAAATGTGCTTGTTAAACGATCCTCAAAATAAGCCATACATGTAATTTTCAAAATTTAACTTTATACTCTAACATCGAGTTGCAATTAGAAGACACTTTTTGATTTAATGATAGAGTAATTGGTGTTAATGTATAGATTCCGATATCTGAATGGTCAGTGTCATCGCCATTGATTTCACACAGTATGTGAGTTAGTTCCCAGCACAAGCATGACTGTTTTAATAGTTTCGAATATTTTAAAATCATCGAATGTCGCCGAATTAGAACACACTGTAACTTTGCAGTAACTTTGTCATATACACAAAGTTATTGCAAGATATCAAACAACCTGTTGAAAAGATTATTCTATTATTTGAATCGTTGTGACATTTTCAAATGGCAATAAATAAAAGAAACAATTAACATCATAAAAGAAAGAAAATTAATTTCATAAAAAATAAATTAATTTTTTTTTATATTTTAATTCATTTTTTGAAGAATAAGAAATAACTAAATAATATAAAGTATGTCCATCTTTAAATGCGATTAAATCAATGATAAGGACTTTAGTAAATATGAAAATTTTCAGTTGTTTAACAGTTACCTTATACTTTGGTAATCGCTTATAAACATTGCTCTAAATTAAGAATTTTAATTAATATATACTTTATTTTCTGTTGTATAGTAAAACTACAATCAATCGAGAGATTCACTTAACTTTTACTAGATTTAAAATATCTATTTCGTTTCTTTTGTGTCATCAGCTGAAGCCATTAAACACAGATAAGTGTTAATTCTAACCATGATTCTGCGACCAGATAGGAATCTGAGCTTTTACCCCTCTTTTTAGACTTCACGCCATATATGTGGAGTTCATGGACATGAAACCTAAGGACATGGAAAACCTATGATATGAAATAAGTTAATGGCCATAGTTTTCTTCAATCAGATTATCTTTAATTGTATATCAAACTCACTATTTTCATGGCATAAATATAGGAAACAGCATTCTCACTTTGGTAATATTCCTTTTTACATAGCGTTTCATATAGCACAAGAATCTTTCAAATATTTGTTGAAAGCAAGAAACATTTTAAATTAAAAAATAGCAACTTTAAAGTCGAACGAGGAAAAACAGCAAAAAACCTATTTAAATCAGGCATGCTTACTGCCTATGACATTGATTTTATCTCAATGACAAGACATTTTAGCCATATTAAATTACATTTTTATTTTCCCACAGCTATTTGATAAGAGCATCAATTTAATCTATGGGACCTTTAATTGATTATCATCAGCAAGTAACATTGTCCAAACCCTTTTCTAAACCATCCAACTAAATTTTTCCTCTTTTTTTTTAACAAAATAAGTAGGAAATTTTTTTATTTACGATTAAAAGGTTGCTTTTGTAATAAATAAGCGACACTGACACAGGCTGTGATTAGATCTCTTCTAGTTTTTTCCTTAAAAATTGCATGAAGAAAAAAAACAAAGAAAAAATTTACTCATGCCAACAATTGTTTCAACACAAGGAGGAAAACTATAATTATTAATGCTGTTATCTCTTTCAAAACTAAAAAAAACAACCTCCAAAGTTCTAAGTTTAGAAAGGCCATTTCTACAACTATCTGGGATTCCTGGTGACTTTGACATATTTCGACCTCCTTGGTGCCCCACGAGGAAGACTGGAGTAGCATAAATATCGAATTCACCTACGCCTATCAGTCGTAATCTCCCTCAATTGTCACTAAGAACAATTGTAATAAGATTCTCCAATTGCAGCTTGGTTATTTTTATTTGCAGTTTAAACTGAGAAGCGAAATGGAAACAGGCATTCTTTGTTGCAGTCTCCTCTGTATACTTGTTTTTTAAATTTATTCAAGAATTCCAACGAGTTCAGTTGCCAAAACAACAGTAAATAGATGTCATTTGCTTAGGATATAAGACTTCAGACAAAGAGTTTGAAAAGAATTAACGTTAATTTGCGGAATATTAACAAATGAACAAGTATTTTGGCTTTTTCGCATAAACTGTTGAAACAGAATTAATAGTTAAAAACTTAATTAAGGAAATGGTAGAAGCTACAAAAGCATCTTAGTTTAAATTAAATACCAGAGATTTAATTAAATAGGGCGACAAGTTCAAAAGGGCTTGGAATTTGGAAACATTTGTATCAGATGACACTTGCATAAAATTATGTTGACTTCAGTAAATGAGCTTATTTACTATTGCATATGATCATGATGTTTTTATTGAAAATGTGAAAAAAATGGCATTCTTACTGTCAAAACATCTATTTGGAGTAAAATGAGCTTGGTGATCCGTAACCGTCACTTGATTGTTAACTACTTGATATTCGAATGCTTCAGAATTATCTAGCTTTGTTTTGATTGTAAATAGCTGACACTTGACTGATGTCGCTTGACGGGGTAACAGATACGACTTCAAAAATGCAAACAAAACATCCACGTTGTTAAGAGTGAGACACAGATAGTTGTAAAAACAGTAATTCATCAAGGAGCAGTAACAGTGAAAGTACAGGACATGAAATGAGTATTTCAGATCAATAATCCAGGTGTTAAAATAAGCTTTCTCTAAATCAAAAATATAGGAAACTCATTTTAATGATAAATAAAACAAATATAGCGACGCAAATATTTTGTTGATAGCATATAGTTGTAGTGTTACATATGGAACCAAAAAAGAGCACAATCCATTTTCTATGTTTTATAAAAAAAAAAAGTACCATTAAATGCATAAATTCAAAAATTTTATTTTTTCACGAAAGTGGATATTTTTAAAAATAAGAATACACGTTAAGAAATTAATCATGGAAAAGGAAGTAATTGTTTTATAATTTTAAAGATAAAATTCAAATATAATAAAAGCAAATTTTTAATAAAAAAAACTTTTACATCTAACATCAATTATGAACCAAATAATGTTATAAGAATTGTCAAACTGAAGAAATTTTACTTATAAATAATTTTTTTAAGTATGATAAAAATTTTACTTATTTTTAAAATACTCTACATGCAATCCGAAAATTCTACTGTAGCCAGTGAATTAGCTGAAATCATAAGTGCAGCGTTACAAACTTAAATGCTTGTCGTCCTTACATGATGCGTGCATCAATGCTGAATTCCAACAATTATTACATGTATCATGGGTACTAACCCATGCTTTTACGTACAAGTATTCTATAAATCATTTAGAATTTAATGTGAAGTTTTCATGGGGGAATTGAACTTGATTCACCAGTTCAACATACAACCCTCGCTCCAGCCTATTTACCAACCATTTAGTAAAGGCTTTTAGTGATAGTAACGCCATGATCACTCTATCAAATATTACATTGGAGATGAAATACCTTACATTACATATTATGCATACAGAATTATATTCTTTGCTCTAAAATAATTACGTGCATAAGATTTACTCAAGCTATGTTTGCATAAAAGCAAAGTTGGCAGAGTTAGTTCATTATTGGGAAATCCTTAATTCATATTCCAACTAACCAAGTATTGATAGCTTTTGCAAAAGAAAAGTGTTGTGTAAAAGACGTGTGTTTGTGTTTGGGAAAGAGAAATTCTTACAGACAAGTATTGGAATTTACCTGTAGTGAATTAATTGGACCTAACGTTTAAATTTCCGAGACAGTCATTGCTTTGTGAGATGTGATCCCATGACAATCAGACAAACAAGGAATGGATGAGGTAGAGAGCTACATAATAAATATTGTACATAATTCAACGACACCGAATGACTGTCGCTCTGAGAAATTTCCTTTTAATTCATCTTGTATCATTCAGTTAAGTGCATTATCCTAAATCCAGTAATTGTCTTGTATAACAGCCAAATGTCTGTAGGGACAGTGTCTGCAGCAACACTATCTATTGACGTTATTGTCTTGATTTTTTATCTCTGCACCAAACTGATAGTGAATGTTTATTTAATAGTTTGTATATTTTTCCATAGTAGCAGAAAATGTTCGTAATGATTCAAAATCCATTTTAAGCTGTAAGCATTTGTTTAAATAGACATCACATTTAAAAAGCATACTGTTAGCAAAAAGCTAAGCCTTCACAGACAAATCATACCTTACTATATGTAGGCAGAACAACATGCAAACATAACAATGTAGAGGAATACAGTTGGTATAAATTGCATATTAATACTCCATATCATAGAATTATCCGTGTCTTAATGGTAGAGTAATGAGTCACTCTGGAACATCAGATGAAAAATGCGACAGGAATTCTGCATTCGCATCTGTCGATATTTCGGTCTGCGGGTGTTAGGAATCAATCTAGATTTCATAAATTGTGACAGAAATACACGTAATGTGTTTCTATGTCTCAACTTATTAACCATAAAATGGTTGTTTCTTTCGCTACAGTTGAGATCCTAAGTACGGCACTTTATTGCGATTCTCATTGGTTTAAAATATTCATGACGTTAAATAATGTTTCATCCACGTCACATCGTATTGGACAGCGTTGTAAATCCGACTTGTCGACGAATTCGCTGCCTGCATTCCAATCACACTCTTTGAGCGGCAGCAAACAAGGCGAAGTTCACCATCGAATGTCTGAGAATAGTATCGAAGTTCATTTTGTTAGTAAAATGATTTCTTAAATAAGGAGCAAAGCATCGGTTTGAGAACCCGCTTTCCATTGATTCCATCCATTAATGCATGGACAATAGAACAGCTGAAAAAGCCAAATGAAAAGACATGAAGAAACACACACTTTATAGTTAGTTTAAATCGGCAAGCTCGATTTAAATTTCTAAAAATTTCATTTATTAATAGAATTCTAAATTAATAATTATAATATTTGTAAGCAACCTCTTTTGAAACTTAAGACTATTGCCTTTTTACGCCAGCATTAAAAAGTTTCTATTAATTAATATTGCAGAAATAATAAAAAGCAGATTAGTAAAACAGGAGTAAAGTTCGTTGAGTTGATAAAATTATATATATTATTTTAATGTCGCTAGCGTGAAAATTCCTCTTTGAAGAAATATGCCGGCAAAAATATGAAAAATATTGGACATAGCAGGGCTGCTATGTCCAATAGCTGTTATACTTTTTACTATTTGATATCAAAGTCTTCTCATTTAGCAAACATCATGTCATTTTGATTTATGATAGAGGTAGAAACGGTCAACACGTGAGCAGAAACCCTTTTTTCTAAGCCTTTATACCCCATCGTTGGAGGGAATGGAGGACTTTGAAAGTGATCGGATACTTCGGCAAGATGTTTTGCAATGGAAGGTTGCAGAGAAGCCAGCAATCAAGTTTGCTATCTTTAGATGAAAGAAAGAAATCATTACATTTTAACGAGAATTAAAAACTATTATTTTTTAAACAATTTTTAATGACAAAAATTTTAAGTAAACATAAAAATTATACTTTATATGATGAAATAATTATTTTTAGTGAGATTAAATATCTTTGGTTTTCTTTCATTTCATTTAAGATCGTACTTTAAAACTTTACTCAGTAGATTTATTTATCATTCATTAAAATCCAATATTAATTGCATTTTCAGATAAATTTCATAGTTTTCTTATGAAACATTTAGATTTTATTCTACTTCCGAAATTTTTATTGAAAAACAAATTAAATTGTTCATTCAATTACCATTGTGTTGAGAAATTGTAAATTAATTCTTAAAGGTTCATTTACAGAAAAATCAAAAAGATAATTTCCTTAACAAGATTTTAAAATAAATTAGAACAATTTTGGCGGGAAGTATTTTTTTCACTTCCTGTTTAAAACAGAAGAATTATTGAAATATATTTCATTTCATTTTTCCAAAATCTTTTTCCTAACATCCGTTCCTCTTTGTGCTCGCGTGGATAGTTTTTTCCCTCTCACACTCTTGAAATTTCTCCGTTGATTCAGTTTTCCCTCTCGATAATCCCTCCATGTGCACAAAGAGGGAAAAAATAACGCGCTCCTGTGTTGCAGCCGGGTAGATGCGGTGAGCGTCATCAGACTTTTATTTAATCTCGTTTCACGCTCGAATTTTTTCTTTCCCGTTCACATCCTCAAGTGGGCGTTATCCGCCGGCTTAAAAAGCAGCTTCTGAATTACACCGACGAGTGCTAACTTTATTAATTTTTTAATAGCAGAAACATCGCTTCTATCTTAAATGAACTTTCCCAATCAGTTTGGATGTTTTTTTTTACTTCTGGCAAAAATTAGAACAGCAAAACACTTCTGGAAGTAAATATCCTAGTTTCCACCTACAAATGCGTTCAAAAGTGGTTTTGTGAAGAGAATTTCCATAAAAAACTCTTAGATTTCTTATCGATAATATAATTGAATTATTTATGCATTTTTTAAAAACAATATTTATTAGAGAAAAATGCCGTTGCTTTGAATTCGAAATTTTTAAAAAAGCTGCCATTTTATTTCCTAGAAAATAACAAAACAGCAAATCGTAAAACTACCGTTTTTATAAAGGAAATGTTTTTATAAAATTAAATTTTTTAAAATAACTTGATAATTTTAATAAATTATTTGTAATAATTTATAAATTTTTTATAAAAAAAATTATAAACAACTATAAAATTAAAAGCTACATTGTATCTTAAACAAAAACAAAAAATAATTTCATATTAAAACATTTTTAAGTGAATACTATATATATATATATATATATATATATATATATATATATATATATATATATATATATAGAGGCAGCGTTTCACGCTCCTATGACACAGGTCCGAGGTTCGATCCTCGGGCTTTGCAAGGTTGACTCAGCCTTTCATCCCTTCAGTGGGTCGATTAACTGAGTACCAAGCATGCTTGGGAACTAAGCACTGGGAGTCTTACGTTAGGCTGACCACCTAACTGGGACATATGCTTCGCACCCCAGGGCCCTCGGTCATGAAAACAGTTATGAGCACTTTACGCCTTGGCCCACATGGGCTGTCATGCCATGGAGTTTAGTTATATATATATATATATATATATATATATATATATATATATATATATATATATATATATATATACAAAATAAAGTATACAAATAGCAACTTTAATATAATTTAAAGTTCGTTTTTTTTGTTCTACCTTTAAAATTTTTAAGGATATTTCAATTTTGTGTTTCAAAATTACAAAAACAGCTGCTAATTCTGTAATTGGAAATTTTGTTCCTTGTAAACCAAAAATTTTTTAAATAAAATATGATTACTTATAGATAAAGTAATTAATTATACTTTACTAAATATTATTATAAAAATATTTTAAGAATTATATTACTGAATTAATAATAAAAAATTGAAATAAATAACTATCATAACATCAAAATAGCCTTTTTCATTGAAGTTCAGTAATCAAACTATATTTTATTGTGGTTAATATATTCCAATCTTTGAACTTTTGATCCAGTTTAATGACTTTCAAATTGTGTATAAGATTTTTTTTTTTTGCTTGAGCAAGTAATTTCAGTTTGAATGCGTTTTCTAACACAAAAAGAGGATTATATAAAACTCAAGCTGTTAACCATAAATATTAAAAAAAAGTCAGCACCTGCCACTCACAAGGAATAAGTGTGATCTACGATACTTTTTTTAAAATTTGGTTCTTTGGAAACTTAATAAAACGCTCAAAAACGTCTGATTAAGTAATTTCCAATTAACCACTATTTTACAAATTCAAAGCAGCAGTTTATATGAATGCCTTTTTCCCTTTTAACTTTTTTCACTCATCAGTAAGCTCTTTTACTTTTAAGAAGTAAATTGTACGGCGTGTCATCGTCGGCACGCGTGCCATCGGTCTCCAACATTTGATAAAGGTTACCCCCCAAAAGCCATGCAATAAATCTGACTCCATTCATTTTTCTTCTAAGCCAAGAATAAGGACACTTTAAAGAAAAAAGCGAATGAAACTAGAGAACTGATTTTCCACTCAAGGCTAAAAAGTGTTGGTAATATTTTTAATGAGGTTCGAGGTTTACTTGAGATTTAATTTTGAGTACTTAATTGATTCCGGGAGTTTAAATAATCGCTTATAGCTTCCTCCGTAGTTTTAAATCGGTTCTTCTGCTGTTTTTTTCCTTCACTCAACACACCTTCCAGCTTCAAGCGCTCAAATAAAACCACGAAGTATTTTCACGCCGAGTTATTTACTTTTTCGTAATGAATTATTAAGGGAAATTTTTACTTCGAAAGTACTTCCATGTCTTTTACGGGATTCCCTATTTTTTCCCCTCATAGCACCACTTATTTGCGAATCACTTCAAAAATTATTTCTTCGGAATTGCTTCTGCACGTATGTTTCTGTGACTAGTTTTTCTTTTTCGTTGGAAATGTGTCTGAAGCTACTCACGCATCTGCTTTTGTGTCGATAGATTACCAAAAAAATGTCTGAATGCTTGAACCACATTTGTCAGAAAAGCTTTCACAAGGGAACCAACATAATTAAAATTAATAATTTTCTCATTAATAAAATGAATTCAAATACGAATTCTTCGCGAAATTTCCCATCATTTTTTATAAAGTTGATAATGAATCATTGAAACTTACATTCATTAATTAATTCAAACTAATTATGAAAGTCACCAGAACTTAGGTTAATAACGAAACTGAAAGTGGATCACATTCACAAGTCACCAGAGAGGAAACTCAATAAGTTTTGTGAACATGGTAACACATTTTCATTTATGTAAATGAACTTTAAAATATTTTCCAATTTATTGTCAATGGGTTAGTGAATGAGCAACGAAATTTTAAATGTTACATTTAATGGTCTATTTATTTTACGTTCAAAAATATCTTCAAAAATTTTTTTATTTTGGTTTTTATGAGTGTTAGGGATTTACATATATGAGAGAGAGAGAGAGTATGGCAATGTTCATTTAAATGGGAGTCATGTAAAATTCGTATCTTCTGTTATTTATATTAAAACATTTTTTTTTTTGGATTGAATATCAAAGAACTCTCTTGAAGAAATAGTTTTTTTTTTAAAAAAAAACCAATGCTGGGCTTTGTTTACAGTTTAAATAATACATTCAGGTTTTTAAAATTAATGAAAGATTCGTTAAAGAAGCAAATAATATTTATTTTGTTGAGTTTTATAAATCTTCAAAATAAATAAACAAAAACTTAAGAAACGTTTATCCATCAAAACACCTTTTATTTTAATGAAAGTACTGAGAAGAGAGCTCAACAATGATTATTTAAAAAGAGATGTCTAAAAACAAAGCCGAAGAAATGCAATCCAGAAACCCGCATTCATGGACGTCAGAAAGGCGAGTGCTCCCTTCTGCAGAATAACGCGATCACTGAAAACTGTTACTGGGGGTCACGGATTTTAATCACTAGTTATTTTTCATAATTAATCTATAAATATACAATTGATTAAAAGCTGCGCCATTTGTCACATGCGGCCTGTCTACTTCAATTCACGCGAACTTTAAAACTGAATATTAGCGATAGAGGCTTAACCACAGGAGAGTTTATAATGTCACCAATAAATCACTGGAAGTTTGTCTCTTACTTTTCCTTAGATGAGGTTCTTTTGCACTTGGTTTGATTCTGGCATTACTTGGGAACTAATTTTTAAATTAGTTCTTCTTCTTCTTCTTAGAATTGGGTTTGTATGTCATTGGGCACCCCTGCTTTTATCAGCATTTTGTACTATTAACTCCAAACCCAATGTTTCCTAGTTCCAGTTGCTCAGGTCACCCACTTTATTAATAAAGTTCGATAACCCTTTAATGGAGTCTAGGTGTAACTCTCTAGTATGGTTGATGCCTAAAGAAGTTAATCTAGGGAGGGCAAGAGCCTCGCATTAATAAATGATATGCTCTGCCGTTTCCTCTTGCGTATGACATTTCCAGCAGATAGGGTCTTGCTGAAACAGTCCCATCTGGTCAGAAAGTCAGTCTTGCTAGCGATAGCTTCCTGACTTTCACCAGAAGAAGATGGTTTGGAGGTCATTTCTACCTCAAGTGAAGGATTCATTACTGCCCCTTCACAAGACTGCCTCTGAGTTCCCTTGTCTTTTTCAGCAAGGTCTACTTCAGAGGCATCACCTGCATATGCAGAAAGGTTTGTTATTTCTTGTGTCTTTTCAGCCACAAGATAACAATTTATAAGCTCAGGTAATATAAGTCCACCCAGCATTGCCTGAGATACTGGGCAAGGCAAATTACTCTAGAAGTTTGCCAGGCAACTAGAGGCTCCGTTAAGACACCAATACCGCGGTGCCAATTAGCCCTAGGCACGGATCGCATAACACCAGGGTTTGCGGGAGCTGGTTCGCGGCCTCTTATTCAATATTCAAGGCTATCCTGTCATTCCTACAGGACATTCGGCAATCCACCACCAGCCGACGCGCCTGGTAGCTGCTCAGGCCCCAGGTTTAAATTAGTTAAAATTATGTTCTTGTAACTAATTTCAGATTGTCTAGCAGTGCTAGACAATCTCCTTATAAATCCAAAAAATTTATAAAATCTCTAAAAACAATAGAGGATTCTGAAGGACCTCGATCCCTTTAGAGTCTAAGCAAACTAAAATATGAACTGGAGTCACATTGTCAGCCCCACACCAATGGTTAAGTTCTTGCATCGCAGCTGGGAAGTAAATGCTCTGACATGGCCAGCCATGAAGTGCCAGGAAGCCGTTTGATATTTTCTAGGTGAAAGCCGAAAAGATCCGCCCGTGCTTCTTCCAAAGTACCTCAGGTGATTTGGTGGAATTTTTCAAGTCGTTTTAATATCATCTTCCTAAGGGAGGAGACCTCATATACAAGGGCTCACCCCTCCTTCAGAAGCAGTCCAGGCCAGGAAGGCTGCCTTTTCAATGACGTCAACCTCAGCACGAGATGGGATCCGTTGAAAGTGGATAGAATAACTAGAAGAAAGCCTTGTCTTGTCCTTTACGCAGCACAGTTAGATAGGCGTTGTATTAAAGCACAGTCGAAATCCAGAGATAATGTAATTAAAATTATAATACCTCTATGCCCATAGTAGCCACGATAAAAGAATTAATACACATGTATATATACAATGAAATTAATTTGCAGGATTTTTTTTAATTCTAAAAACAAATTTAAAGTTATTTGCTTATCTGCGTGTTTAGAGCAATATTTATCATTTTACTAAAAGAGTTAGAAATATATTTTTACAATCATAACTTAAAAAAAAAAAAAAACACTGCCCCATGTACATGAATAAAAGCTACATTTCTTATATTGCGACCTTGCTTAGTAATATTTTGCTTGTTGCGATTCTCTAAACAATATAGAATGAATATGATGCATGTTGAATTCTTTTAGCGAGAAAAAATAAGAGCATGCCTGTGCGTAAACATATTTTTATAATATTTTCATGTATAATTTATTTTTATATGAAAAAGTCGAATTGCTTCTTGTTCTCACAAAACTGTCGTTTCCAGGAATAACACAACCACATTCCTTTAAGACGACACATTTATTCCACATCAACATACAAACATTAATTTAGACATTTTTTGAAAGATATATATTTTACATCTATCGAGAGTGGGACTTACCCTAACCAACCCTTCTTTTCAACGCAACACCTCCATCCTGTCTCCACCCAAGGTTACGAAACCAAAAGTTAGTTGTTGACTTTTTCATTTGGGTTTTTAAATGAAAGGCTGAACATAGATTAAAATTCCCTCCCCTGGCAGTTCATACAGATAATGCAATGCATTCAGCTTATTGCGGTGTTTGCACTAATGTACCACTTATAAGCAATTTTTATTTTTTTAATCCTTTTTCTCACTTGGGGTGTGGAAATATGGTTAATTATTAATATTTGACAAAATATTTGTAATAATTTTGATGAAATCATATGCTTCCATTTAACATTTAATAGGATGAAAGTGTAGTTAATTTTCAAGCCCCCTTTACCACATGAAATTTTTGTGAAGTTAGCTAACACAAACACTTCACTTAGCAGTTTTAAGCTTTATTAATTAAACGGCTGAAATGAAAGGGCTTTTTATATAAGGCCTTCTGATCTCAATATTTTCGAAGTTGAATCCTATTACCCTTCTTTTTAATCATGGTTTTGGATGATGAAATATTTCGTATTTACTAGAAGGGACAAAACTGGAATTTGGCATCTTTCAGTGTTTGCATTGAAATAACAATGAATATCAAGAGAGTCTCATTGAAATGCAACTAAAACTACCACAAATAAATTTAAGGGCAATTCGTTCAAAGTAATTCAAATCACAGTTTTTCCTTTTTACCAAAAATGTTTTCTATATTGTTTTTATTTTAATGTGTCTGATATATTTGTGGGTATTATTTTTAATTCGTTAGTTGGTAAATAATGAAATTCATATACTTTGAATTTTTCTTACTCTATGTTTCGTTTTATTTATTTTTTTTTTATATGAAACTGTCGTTTTATTTTTATAGGATCGACAAGTTTCTACAGCGTAATTTTATTTTGTTTTAATGAAGAGAGATTAAAATATATTTTCCATGATACTTATATTTATCATTGTCAGTGCATTTAAATAACATCTGCGTATGTCTGTCATATAGTTTCGAAATTTTCTTTCTCCATTATTGGTGGTTTTAAGAACGATATGGGTATATAATAATTTGAATAAAATATTTTTTTGACGGTTGATTTTGATAATAATTGATTTTTGACTGATTCTTCGAAATATTAATTTTCTAATTACTAATCTTTTTTTTCAATGTGTTGAACTAGTTTAAATTTAGATTTTTATAATGTTTTTGCCAATCCTTAGTGAAATAATTTAATTTGGTAATGGTATATTTTATTTATCGATTAGTCTCATAGGATGCCTTAGAGATTTGCCAGAGTTTTTCCACAGTATTCCAAATATCTTGCTACCAAATATGTTTTAATCCCTTTTTATATAGTTATAAATAATTTTTAAAATTATTTTCAGCAGTTTAAGTCGTAATTTTCCATAACCCTGCCACTTTTTTCATGACAATTCATCACTCTACAGAATCTTACACAAACATAAAATACGAACAATTGTTTATGTAAGATTTTATCTGCATACCAAAACTACACAACACAGTTCGAAGAGCATGGGAATGCCATTTCTTTAGATTTCCCACTTCAAAGGAGCAGGTAAAATGAGTGCACATACATATATTAATAAATGGCGTTTCTGATTAGTTTAGTTTAGTCCCGTTGGTGAAGGACGAAATCGTTTAATGCCCCAAAATAGTTCAGGTTCAACGAAATATTAGCCGTCATTAACTTATAAAAGATCGCATTTTTCGGAGATGAAGATCCAGGATTCGATCCTGACTGCTACGGAAGCCCGGTCGTAGCAGTTCACGCCCCCAAGCCACAGGTCTGAGACTAAGCAAGGTCGACTCAGTCTTTCATCCCTTCAATGGGTCGATAAACTGAGTACCAAGCATGCTTGGGAACTAAACACGCATGAGGCTGACCACCTAATCGGGATAATTGCTTCGCAACGCCAGAACCTCTCGGTCCAGAAAACAGAGATGGCCTTGAGCCTCCATGGGCTGCCGAGCCACAGAGTTCAGTTTAGTGTTCGGCAACATGATGTAGAAGTTGAATCTATTTTTTATGCATTCATTTGTTTGAATGTGCCCTAGAGGATTTTTCATATTTTCTGTCTTATGGATAGAATTACAATCTACTGTCGGTGAAATATTCTGTCAAAAGCAATTCGTGGTCAATTCTTATATGCCCTATCCACAGCTATCAGTAAATCTTAATTTAATTGACATTAGCTGTGCAAAAGGTCAGTAAAAATTAAGATTATTTCTCATAAATTTTATGTGGATCTCTAACAGCATTTTAGATAATTCAGAAAAATGTTGCCTTATATGAAAACATATTTCACAAGGTAACAGCATCCTATATTAGTTACGGAAAATTATATATTAATTATTCTAGATAATCTATTATAAATAATGATGTATTCGAATAAAATGTAAGGAAAATAACTTTCATATATCGAAAGGATAGAATTCGGGAAAATTGTTTTAATGATGGGCAAACAATGGAAATTGCGAAAATATAAATCAATTTTTATCAAAGTTTCGAACAACTTAGAATTTCCCCTTCAGTAAATAAGAGGGGCAATAAAAACAGTTTAAGTCCTATACTCTGAATCCAGTATATGATACCTTTGAAAATAAAATTTAATAAAAAAAATGGTTTCATAAATAATCCTGCAGCAAGTGCGTCCCTTCATAATTCGAATAAAGACACCCCCACTCAAATGGGCGATCACGCGTTCAAGCGCGTACAAATCGAGATACTAAGTATCGTTCCCCGTCACGCAGTTATACAAATAAAAAAGTAAATCTCAAGGCGCGAAAGGGATAAGAAAGGGAAAAAAATCCTCATAAGTTGCCCTTCCGCTTATCTTCTTTCAGAAGAAGAAAGAATAGATTTGGTTTTCGAGAGGGAACAAACTAGGGAAAAATTCACGCTCGTGATGGAATTCAACCAAACAGATTTGGGATAGTCAAATGACCAGCTGAAGAGGGGTTGACTATTAAGAAGAGATACCAGCCTCTCTCCCATCCACCCCCACTCCATTCTTCCAGCCGATTAATACGTGACCGATCAATGAGCTGCCGGGGCGTTATCCGAGTTTTAGCGCCCCGGGCGACTTTTTTAATCACCCGAGCACGTGCGACGGTTGCCTTTTTCGACGTCTTCGAGTGGGGATTGTGAAAGGGGAAAAAGGATGGTGATCACTCTGTGCGGGAGGTTTTGTTTTTTCCCTCCCCATATCTCTTCAGAAGTCGAATGGGGAATTTCGGAGGGAGAAGGAATGGGCACGTTTCCGAAGATGCTCAAGAGCAACCCTTTTATTCCGAAGCCGAGGATTGGATTTCGAGATGTAAGATTAGCATCAGGAGAGTGAGAGGCGAAACGAGAAGAGACTTCTGTTTAGAACTCCCGAACTGTGATGCCAAGGCGCTACTAGTACATCCTTTTATGTATTCATTTCGCTCAGTTACGAATCGATTTTTTTTTAAATCTCTCAGAACAGAATATTAAAAAGATGATTAACTAATTTAGATTATATATATATATATATATATATATATATATATATATATATATATATATATAAAAATATATATATATATATATATATATATGGTATTTGCTGTATTTTTTTAAATTTTTATAACCCGGATTTTGTGTTTAATTTTTAATCGTGATGATTTTTATTTTACTGATGTTGAAGAAATGCATATGAAGGCTGTCATATGTGTGACTTCTCCCTCCTGGTTAACAGTAACATCAAAGCAGGTCCGAACGCCTTCAAACAACGGAGCACAGCATTAGGGCTCGAGAACAGTCAGTCTTTATTTAAACCAAAACAGTCACATTGCATTTTAGACACAGGGGTTAAACTTTGTGGTCCGTCACATAACGTTGTATTACGAATGGGTCCACTTCGAAATCTCAAGAGAATTGTCTGATCGCACTGGTTGCCAACACCATTCAGAACAGCACCAGGGTGATTTTCCACATACCATTCATGCACGGGGGCTCTCCTCCAAGAAGAACAGACGTCTTGCCTGTCCCCTAGTGGCGATCTCTGAAAAATCAAAGCAGCCAGCTGTCGTGTGTAATTCACAAATACAATCAAAATCACTACAAGTTGTTGTCATCAATGGCAGATTTCAAATAATATAAAAATATCATTTCTAAGTATATGTACATTTCAAATAATATAAAAATATCATTTCTAAGTATATGTATTGTACATTTATTTTATTTTAAGATGGACAGCACTTTTCGGAATGCATAATCCCGTGTTCGATTGTACTCACTGTTTTACATCGGAAGTTGCTCTTCTGCTCTCGACAATCATGTCTGCTGGGATGGCTGATACGGAAATTTTCCATGTTTCCTTCTTTGAGACATGGGAATATTGTCCATTATCGATGGAAATATATTCCGGAACATAACTTATGTCGTGGATAGTAAAATACCTAACAAAGCAGCCATTAGGCCGCTGCCTACATGGTCTCAAATATTTAATGTAAATTTAAAAATTATAATATTGGAAAATTTTATCCTTTTCTTTTCATAAAAACATAAAATATATTTAAATAAATAATAATTCCTTTTTGCGATAATATTTAAATGCAGCGAATTTTCGATCTGGTATATCTGCACTTTAGAAATGATTTTATTTCACAAATCCATAATTGTCACATTCATTTTTCTAATTTATAAATACAGCATATTTTACCATAGAGTTACTTATAATTAGATTATTCATTAATTATGCATTACTGAGAGAAAAATATTTTTCCTTGGGAGCTTGCGGAAGCATTGTATTACATAAAATGTGATCGTTATTTCTGTAATTCATACTCTTCTAAACCAGAAGTCATCAACTTTTTCATGCAACGATTGCTTGGCACATCTTCCCAATAAAACAGGAATCTTTCCGTCTAGAGTTTATGCTGAACCTGTAATTCGTGCGCCATGAATTCAGAGCCTCTTCTTATGTGCCCAGAGCTAGATAAAAAGTCTCAAAAACGGAAGGAGAAAAACAAATTATTCCAGAAAGCCAGAACTTTCATGAGCTCCTTGTATAGACTGCATCGCATGCATTGTTTTCCTTGTCATTTAAAATTTTAACTTTTTGCTCCTGTTTCCTTGATAACTTCTGGTTATTACGTTAATTGTTTATTCTTTTATTATATTTGTTATTCTGAGATACTAATGTTGTTTTATGCTTTTGCACTGGCCCTTTTCATAAAGCCATATGTAACAACATTTTGTGTGTGTGATACAATTATAAATAAATGATATAGAAAATTAGCATATATTGTAAACCATTAAAAATGTTAACTGCATGGCGCTTAAGTTTCTGTTGCAATATTCTTAACTTAACCCAATTTTTCTTAATTTTCATTCATTTTTCTTTCCAAAGTTTATCACGCTTTAAATAATTTTTTTGCAATTCTAATTCATTGTGATTCCTTTAAATGTTTTTCTGGAAAAATTTTTGATGTTTGATTAAAAGAAACCATCAACTTTCTGCTTCTCTAAATTCGACGTTTTTCTTTTAGCTTGTTTTGCTTGATAAGCTGCCTGTCATTATGAAAATATCCATTCATTCATTTGGATAAATGATGAATAAACGACGATGAAATTACTATGACAACCAAACAGAAATGAAGGAGATAAGAACTTATTATCTTGTTGAAATTTTTAGCCCATATTATTTTAAAAGAAATAGCTCATATTATTGTCTACATAATATAGTCATTTAAACTGAAATGGGAGTCAAGTAAATAGCAATCTAGGTTTCAGCTTAACAGTCCGTAAGTCCGGTTCTTAGTTAGAATGTGGATGCATGTAAGGGCTCGGAATCCTCTTTCAGTCTGATCACCCTCGTGTGCAAAGAAACGGAGCTTGCCGTTTCTTTGCCCCAGAGCAGTCGTTTCTTGCACAGTTTGTGTCTCCGCTTGAATAATCTACAAATAATAATTGTCTATCGCAATGCACTTATTGTATTGTTTAACCTGTTCATTCATTGTTGTGTGCCAGCCAGGCTGGCAATATGGGGTGCGCTGCTCCACTTTTTCAACTGAACCATATTTTGGTCTGGAGTCCGACTTCCTCAGTACATACATGCCATAGGGACCCGTTTATAGGGTAGGCAACCATTCACACCTCATTCACAAGGAAGAGACAAAGACAGGATAGATAGAGAGAGAAAGTACATCCATACCCGAACCGTGATTCGAACCCAGGACCTCCTTATCCGCAATCAGGCACGCTGACCACTAGACAAGTTGGTCGGCGTTAAACCTGTTACTCTATAAAATAATTATCCCGTTGCAATTTTTCATTAAATTTTTCTTTCCTTCCATTGATTTAAAATCGCACACTATTTTAGTATCGTATGTTGATAAAGAATTATAAAATATGCAATTTGAATTCAATTTAAGAATATATTTACTGTGAAATAAAATATTATGAAATTCAGAATCAATGGATTTTCACACAAAAGTAACATAATAATGTAATTTTAATGAACTGTAGTATAATACAGAGTGGTTTAACAAAAAGAGAACCCGTATTCTATTGAATGAATAGACACAGGATCACTTTTTTATTTTGGTGACATCCTGTATAAATATTGACATTTTTCCAGTTTATATATTCAAATTTGAATCACCAAATCAAAAATAAGTTCTAAATATCCACCCATATATATCTTATTTATTTATTTTATATATAATTAAGCAAAATTAATTGTAATTTATCTAGTTATTTTGGCTTATGTAATATTTTGGTTTATGTAATATATGTAATATTTTGCAAATTAAAAGCAAACTGAATTATGTCACATTATTATATTTTTAGATTTTAATATCTAAGCATCAACATATGGGAATTTGTTTTATTTTTTCTAAGCACTATATGAACTATTTCAATATTAAAATAGCATAATACTTTTAAATTGTTGTGTTACTATCTTTTTAATGTAATAAAAATTTAGTTTAAAGTGTTAAATCATTAAAATATTCCATTTGTTCTTTTCTCACTTGGTTACAGACACAGTTACAAGTCAAGAAGCAGAAACAGAAAAAAAAATCTTTCTGAAAACACATTCAGTTATAAAGAGAAGACATTAAAATTGGAACTAACACCTTTACTTTGTCATCGTTGAGCGACTAAAAACATTTACATAAAGTCATTTTTTATTTTTCAGAAATCATCTTTAAAGCGATGATGGATTTGTCTTTCCGAGTGGAACTCTTTGGACCCGTCGCCTCGAATAGTCACGAACAATAAGAATCCGAAACACATGTTCTGAGGGCAACATAGTATTTCTCCGAGATGTTTGGACTCGAGCCCGCAGCCCATCTGCGCTTCAGCTGTCGAACCCGAAGCTGTCACTTGGAGTGGCGGCTGACTGTCGACCCTTCCAGACACTCGAGGCGCGGATTACAACAGGAGTCTGTCACGTCCTGATCCGGGACTTTTCCAGCCATTTCCTAGTTGGCGGCCGACCTCGCCCAGAAAAGCTTAATTTAAACAATGTTTCAATGGAGTCCATGTTAAAGAAAGCGTTGTTTGTTACCAGGTATGAAAAGAGGCGCTTCAGGAAATCTCACCTTACTAAGTAAATACTGTAAATAATCGCACTCTGCCGTAATTGGCTGTCAATCCTTTCATTTTTTTTCGAATAAGAAACAAGGAATTACGTTGTAGTTATTTATTCAAGATACCTGTACAAATTAGGAGCGTAATTGTTGAAGCTACAGAGAATAAAAATAATAACAACTTGTTGCGAAAGTAGTTCCACTTAAATGACAAAGATGAAGAAGAAGATGAGCCGCAATATACTCCCACCAATTTATGCAATGATAAATGGTCTTGGATCGCTTATTAATGGTTCGTGTAAAGTACTTAAAAATCAGCCGTTAAAAATCTCTTAAAAATTTAATGCAAAATTTTTGCTTTTTGAGAGAGTGTTTAAATTATAACGAAAAATAACCTGCATTCCATAAGCATTATTTGCAAAGTCTGTTGCCTTTTTCTAATTTTCCAAACATAATTATAACAAAAAAAAAAAAGGATTATGTCCAAAATAGCAAAGTTAAAAAACTGTCATATCAACAAAATTTGAACAATGTGCCCAAATTTCTTTATTATAAAATTTTCAGTTTTCAATACCAGTCAAATTAGAATTAATATAAGAAAATTTCATCATTTCGAGATTTGGAATGCAAAGAATCTTAATCAAGCAGACTTTTAGACTTTTTCATCTTTCAATTAAAAAAGTAGTTTCTTTTTCTATGTCTTTTAATTAACAAAACATAAAAATTATCTTATTTTATAAAATAAAGTATTAGTTAATATTTAATTTAAAATTCTGTTCTGTTTGGATAAAAATAAAGTATTTACTGAAATAACAAGCTAGGCTTTATTTTAATACATGTAGTTTTGTTCATTTCTTGTTTTGAATACATTTTAAGCCAGATATATAGCTTATGCTATTATCCAATACATACATCTGAATATATTAACTGAAATGAACGTACAAAAGAGCCACTATCATTTAAAATTTTAAACTGAAAGATGATAGTAAGTTTCATTCTAAGTCATCATGATGTTTTTCAAATTCTTAAGAATGAAACGTTTAATATTGCTTGAAAATATTTATTTTTTCGTATTAAAATATCATTTTTGTGCAAAATATAATCTTAATTTATCATCCTTAAATACGAGTAGGGTATTATATATATTTACCGGTAACACAGTGATATATATTCAATAATTTAAAGAGTTTAGTGGGGATTATGTATAATTACCGCGCGATTAATCACTTTTACCATAACAAATATACCTACCGGAAAGCAAAATCTTGTGGATAATAAAATATTTTTTAAAAAAGGATTTTTTTTTGAAAAAAGTAATTTAAAAATTTCTATTTTCATGGATGAAACTGTGCTTAAGAACATAAAGAGTTATTTAATTTAATTTTGTAAAATGAATAATGTGGGAAATAATACATAACAATGCAGAGTTAAAACAAAAAAAAATGGAATAATATGTCATAGAACAGTGATTGGAATTAAAATAATCCAGGAAATATAATTAATTGATAGCGTCTATTATATCATAAACCAGAAAAATAAATAAAATGTAAATATCTTGATTTTTTTAAAAAAGACCTGCTCATTATTTCAGCAGTGAAATTAAATTCATTTTTTTTATAAAGAAACGACTTGAAAATGCAATTCACTGAACTTCATGATTTGTATTATAATTGGGAGGCTTGAATCCGAGAAAAAATAATCAGGCGTCACAGAGGAGTAACGAAGAGTTTCATGTGGAATCAATTCAAAGAAATGAGGGAATGTTGCAAGATGACCAATATATTTTAAATAAAATCTAACATGCCTTGTTAGGAGCTCATTGTGAGAAATTCAGGTGAAATTCTTCTGGTTTCTTTTGACAACAAGATCGGAAACCGCCAACTCCAAATAACCCTAAATAAGCTTCATCAAGTAGTTTCTACGTATGATGGTCAATGGTGTGTATTTCATTCATCTCAAATTATCCAAAAGTGGTAAGCTGTTTACACGATATGCACCAGGTGAAGCAATACTCCATCAAGAAAGTGGACCATTATCAGCTACCCATTCACTGACATATCTTGAACTGTATTCCATTAGAAGACATGCTGACAAACAAATTTGGCTTGTTTAACCGAGTCATCGCTGGAATCAAGCAGATTGTCCTGGAAGCTCCCCAGCTTTTGATTGCGATAGATATGTTCAGACAATACTTTTTCCGATTCTTCAGTGGACACCTGAAAGGATTTAGATTCGAGAGAGGTCTCAAAGAGCACCCGAATTGTCCTAAATGTCAAAATGAATCGGCATCACCGGCACATATCCTTAAGTGCCTGGGGTTGTCTCTTGAGGACTTATATAGGTTTCCTATGCTTGTTGAGAACTCGTATCCTTAAGTGCCTGGGGTTGTGTCTTGAGGACCTATATAGGTCTCCTATGCTTGTTTTCGACTTTCTGAAAGTAAATGGACTCGTGGACCTCGTCTAGTATTCCAAAACATGGAGATTAGAAAGAAGAAGAGAAAGTGGTGCTTGAGATAAAATGCAATGTGTTAGATATCAAGTGCTGTTTACTGGCGAGCCGTGATTTAATTAAATATACAACACCAGACGTGTTTCGGATTGGACAAAATGCGTTCTTTAAAATGAACCCAAAATCTTTGAGGAAAGATCACATTTATTGGTACGAGCTGAATTCAGAATAAGTGAACGAAGTTAATTGTCATTTTTAATAGGCATTTCGAGTGCCAAATATGTACAAATGATGAGCTAAGATCTTATGCCTTATACTTCATGTAACAATTATTGGTGACTCGTAACAAATGATAGTTGCAGAACTCGTATTGTTTGACCTGTAGGAAAGATGCTTGAAACTGAAATAATATGGCGTATGATTAGCTGCAATGCTACTCGATCTCCTTCCTTTTTTCTGGCTGATTAAGATTAAAATATGTTCAGACGGGGTATTTTTGTGAGACCATGACATGCTTTTATTGTCAGGGATTCTGAGGTTTCACATTTTTCTGAATTCCTGCACTATTCCCTAGTTATGTGAACTTATCACTTACCATCAAAACAAGTATGCGGTTATCTTAATAACTGTTTGAAGAAATCGCTACTTGTTATCAATATAACCATTTTCGAGATGTTATGAATTCCAAGACATTTTCTTACTGATCTAGAATTTTATAATTGAGTCGAGTAAAAAGTATAAGGATTTTGTCGGGAGAAAAGAGTTACCTATTAATAATACTGAACTCAAATTATACTTTGATATAACCATTCTAATGTCGTTTTACTGTTATAATAGTTTTTTATGTTTGCTCCATTTTTTTTATTGGAAGCAAACATCATGTTCATGTAGAGGGGTAAAAAATATCATTAACTATATTTTTGTTAATTCTTTTTTGCAAAAATATATTTTCCATTGCAAAAGAAAACTATAAATAGTATAAAAATCAGATCATTTTATGTCATCAATAATTCTGCAAATAATAATTAAAGATATGGAAATCAAAATTTCTTTTCCACATTTCTAATTTTATAACTCAATACAAGTTTCATTGTTTTAAAATCTCAAATGAATAATATTACAATATTTGTTTGTGTCAGATCTCCTGTTTACTTTTGAAGAATTCACCATACACGTTTCATTATACCATGATGAAATCTTTCCGAAATCAAAGAAGACAGGAACCATTATGTAAAAAAATAAGCTCTTAAATATTATGTTTAGGAACAACATTGCGTTATTGCTATTACTTTTCTGCTTCCTTTGTAAAAATGCCTGTCAGATTGGGCGTTTTCGGATTCTCTAGTTTTCATACCTTGTGATTCGTACCAACCACATTCCTTCTATCTATCTATCTATATATATACAGAGAGAGAGAGAGAGAAAGAGGAAGGGGCAATTCTTAAAGGTACCTTGTTCATTGGTTACATTATTAATTATACTATGTCCTATTATTGTTTAGTTTGTTAAAAAAAAGATGTAGATATAAAAACGAACAAAATAAGAACTAGTCGTGCTCATTCCTTTTCTAGAAGAAAAGCATAGCATTGTCAGAAAAGTGGAGATAACGGCAAAACGAATGTTCTTTATTTAACTTGGCTCGCAGCAAATATTAGTCATAATAACATTAATTTATTGACAATTAAAATTATTCTGTAGTTGTGGTGAAATGTTTTGGAAAGTTGTTATTCTCGTTACCTGTAGGTAATGGGTTTTATGTCTGACTCAACATGTTCACTGATGGTAATAGGCCTACGAAAAATAAAACGAAATGATGCATGCGAATATTTTCTGTTTATTTCATGTTTTTTTTAATTACGATGATATTGTGGATAAGAACATGTAGAAATATTCATTTTATTAGAAAACAGGAGAAGAAAAATGAGACGTTTCAAATAATAATGTTTATCAGTTAAAATATTTTTATTACAATAATTCATTGATAGTTAGAATTCAACATTTTTATAAGTGATGAAATGCATATGTCAAACTTGACAAGCACCATTTTATGCCTACTGTGTATACAATGCAAGCAATTTAGCGATTTATGGTAGAAAAGTTAGCATATTTTTTTTTTTACTTCAATGATGAGACTTTGTCAAGTATTCTTTTGCATTGCGTAGTTGTTGCTGTTGTTGCTTATCCTCCATGTCTGACGGAGTCAGACTAGATCCACGAGTTCGTTGACTGTAAGTAAGTCGAAGACTAAAAGAGGATTGCTAAATAGATCCTGCCTATAGAGACCCATGCAATCCAGAAGATGCTCATGAGAAGCCTGATGATTTTGGCACTTGGTGCAGGTGACGAAAGTTTTCCTGCCCTCGTTGAAAGTGAGGCACTTAATATGACCGCTAGCAAGTCTTGAGAGAACAGTCCGGGTACGTCTGTCACACGGGAGGTCAAGGGACAAACCCGGTTTTGATCCCTTGTACCAATTATGGGTGGGGGTGTTTTCCACTCCTCCGAGATTTTTGATTTTTCCTGGGAGTATAACTCCAGAAAGGTAAGTGTGGAAGATGGAATATTTGAAATCCTGCAACTCTCCTTAGCAAGATTATCGGCCATTTCATTCCCGTGGAGATTCACATGTGAAGGTATCCATTGCAAGTGAACATCATGATTAAGTGAAATGAGTTTTAATTTAAGCAGGATAGAGTTGCTGATCTTGTCGCCTACAAGAAGCCAATTACTAAGATGGTGGAGAGAACTACGGCTGTCAGACAAGATCCATAGGTCACCATAATCCTCTTCAGAAAGAATAGCTTCTAGTCCCAGGTCTATTGCAATCAATTCACTTCTGAAGACAGAGCAGTAATTGGGATTACGATGAGAAAGAGTATTGCGTAGTAATAAGTATTGATTGCAGCAGTAAGATTATGCTTTTCAAAGTTCAACATTTTAGCCATTGATGAACAAAGGGGAAATATGAGGATTTCTAGAATCCTTGGAGACATATCAGTAGGGACCATTACTTACGAAAAGTTATACGCAATGGTCACTCGGTGAAAACCTTACGGCAGTTTTAAGATATACAATATGTGGTACCAAACAATGCATTGTAACTTGATAGTAATTTTTGAAAAGATTGACAAATATTTTCAAATTTCAACATGAGAATATAATAAAAAATATGACACACCAAACAATTAACGAAAATAATTATTCTTGAATAGAAATTAGATAATTTAAGTTTCAATGGTCTGATATCAAACCCACAAAGTGCTTACGCTGCAAATCTGACCCTCTGTTTAACAGAGAATTCTGTATAAAATTGAATTGAAGAGTATATCTTTGGTAGAAAGCCAAAACTAAAGCGTTTTGGCTTTCTACCAAAGATATACTCCCAAAACTAATCATCGCTAAAAGCAAAAAATACAAGACATTTTAAAAGAAAATGGATGCACGTGAAGTATCTCAAATAATAGAATCAGAATTGATTAAATTTTGTTCTAAGATTTGGTCGATATATTTTAATATTATTTTATATAACTAACATTTTATTTGTTATTTATATAAAAATATTTCTTTTTATTTTGATTAATTTTTTTCAGCATATTTCCTTAAATGGTAAGTCTAACTATATTGTCAAGTATAGACTGGTTCAAACACAATTTTTAACTAGTATATGTAAATCAGCTTAGATTCTAAATATTTGCTATAAATAAAGTTAAAAAAAATATAGAAAATATCATTTTAAATTCTCTTGTGGCGTGTTCATGTCCAACGATAGAGATTGTAAAATACTTTACAGGATTGATCTTCAAATTATCACAAAAGTAGTTTAGATGAGTAATAAGAGAATATACTCTGATTCATGAAAAAAATTATCATTATTAAAATACACCCATTAAAGTGTTCATTAAAAGTAGAATACGATTACTTAATTTTGGGTTTCATTCAAACAGTAAATTTTTTAATGTATTTAGATTGCGATATGAGATGAATTGCAAATTGATATGTCATTTTAAAACGAATTTCTCTGATGATATCATTCAGTATAAGTAATGTAGTTCACAGTGATTGTTTGGATTTTTCTCATTCTGCTTTGAACTATGCTCTCAAGGCAAAGAATTAAGAAATTCGATCCCGGCAGTGATTGTACTGTGAAAGATTTCTATTTCCGTTGTCTGCTTGCAGGTTGAATCTAAAAATATATTGACTATATTCTTCATACAGCAAGTTTGCTTTCCTAACATAAATTAATAATCATTATTTTCTATTTTATATGCTGAGTACTTAGGTTTTCTGCACGTATCATTAAGTAACTAATGCTCAACGACTTTCATAATTGCTAATGATTTAATATAAGTTCTTTGGGATTTTATGGTTATTTTATTTATCATTTTTTTAATATGGTGGTGAATTAGATCGGATACTGTAGTTTAAAATAGGTATTGAATCAGTACACTCATTTTCACTGAAAGAGGAGATCGAGGTTTGGAACAGCAGAGTGCTGACCATTCAGTTGTTAATTCAGCAAAATTGGCTTTTATAAGAGATACTACAGATTGTAGTTTGGGAAGCTTTTGGCATTTCCTTCCTCACAAATGCATCCATAACAATATTCCAACATGAAATACGTTTTGGATGTCGCAAAACACAATCATGGTTATCTTCCCTGTGACATCGATAGCTGACCCAAGAACATTCGATTTATCATAAAACTGTATAGGTAAGATTAATTGGTACTCTAACTTGACTGTTAAAAGTGCACCAACTTGCTATAATTGGCAAAAATTTTGAGTGGTGAGTCATTTTATAACAAACTTCTAAAATCAAATAAAGCGTTTTTTTTCTTTCGTATTTCAGTAGATTCGCTTAAACAACACTTAATGTCTATTGCTGGAGGTAATCAACAAGAAATATGATCTCATGCACCATATCCGTACACCATTTCGAATCCCAACGTTGCTGTCACAGACAATAAAACAGATTGATGAATCATTTTCTAACAATCTTCCGACACAATCGAAATGTGTTTGTCTCATTTCCGAAAGATACTCGTATACCGCAGTTAAGTATACCACAGGAGTGAATCATTGGAAGCGATGTAATCAACTTGAAACGCGAGCCCGTGCTTTCTTTTGACTGGGTATCTCATGGCGGCTGGGAAGTGATGCTCCTGTTTTTACTGTAAAGCTGTTTCGTAAAGCTTTCGAAGTTGATTGACGTGGTATTTTGGTTTGGATGGCTACCAGTGCGTGTCGAAAGGGCGAGGAAGTTTTCTTGCCATATTTTTAGCCGCCGATTACTCGAGGCATTGAGACATGGGGAAGTCTTTTCCATTTCTACAACATGTTGCGCAGGCAGAGTGACAGCTCCAGACTTCATCGGCCCACTCCAGAGACAAAGCAATGAAAAATACCCGTCACGCTACATTTTCACAGAGACATATTTCTTAATGTTCTTTCCCCCCGTGTTCAGGATTGAATCCATTGAAACAGATACGTGGGCAAGGATTTATTTGTCTGTCCCGTTTGCTTTTATTGTTCCCAATACATTTAAATAAAATTTGAACATTTCATAGTTATATTTAAATTTTTATATTTTATCTAAAAAGTTGAATAACACTCATGTTAAGCAATTATTTAAAAGGAATTAGGTGGAGATATAGAATTATGTTAGACAAAACGCTTATTCCCTCAATGATTTATGGCAATCGATAATGTTCTGTATTAGGTTGGTAAAAAGTAGATCTTGTAAACAGTCTTTGTGGTTTCTATATTGTTTTATAAAGACACCATGTGTTAGTACGGTCTACATATTAATTATTCTAATATTCTTTCTCATTGATGTTATGCATAATATGTTGTCTCTCTCTCTTCTCTCATGCCAAGATTATAATGAGCCACATGAAATCTTCTATCCAACTAATGTTGATAAATAAAAGGCAACTTTTAACCAGGATTTGTGTTTCTTATCTTAGAATCTTCAGAAAAATTTTACGTTTATGCTATCAGTACGCAATAACTAACTTCTTCCTCGGGGATAAGATGTGAATATAGGAAAATTAGAATAACATTTAAAAAATGTGAATTGCGAGTATTTAACCATTTAATTAGTTTACGAAACATCCTCTTCAATTATACCTTACTCTCTATTCAAAATATTCCACTGAATTCAAGTAAAGTTACATAAATACATTCGTCTGAATATAATACGCATCCGTGATAGTTTTAAAATTATAGATTTAATCGTGTGTCTTTATTACAAGTATTAACTAAAATAACAAGTTCAAAGTCTTAGCTTTGAACTTAATATTTAAACTTAAATATTAAAGAATACAACAATTCATTTAAATAATGTGCGTGAATCGACGTTGCTCTTTAATATATTTTGATGAAATAAACATTGTTATGAAGGAATACATTTATATAACAAAATTTTAAATAATTAATTTGATGATCCCGAAATAAAAGTAACTAGTTATTTAAAAAATTTTATGAAATCTATGTATAAATAGACTAATTTCACAATCTATATTAATTCGCAAAATTACTATCCATAGGACATTAACAAATTTACTCACATTTAGTCACAGAAAATTACTTTTATTATATTACATTTTTAAGAATATCTTGAAAATTATATGCTGTGTGTGTGACTAGAAGTTTCACAATCCATATAACTCAGTATACATTACATTTCGTTTAGGAGAAAGGTATTTTATTTCAACGCAGTAAAACTATCATAGCCATAGAAGCTATGTGTTCAATGTTGTCAGAGAGAAAGCATTTGAAAATAAATTAGTATAAAAAAGGAGCAATATTTGACGAGGAGAATCATAAAATAATTAAAAAATACTTTTAAATAGTCATATTTAATCCATTTTTTTTAATTAGTAATTATAATAAATATAGCCGATTTTGTAAATTGATTAAAATTCCAGGGCTCGAATACGAGGGTCGACTAACCTTTCAGTGGGTGGTCAAGCATGCTTGGCTGCTAAGCTTTGGAGATTTCAGATAAGGCTAAGACCATTTGCTCCTACCTCGGTCAAGAAAACAGATAGTTTCTCTGCCACTCAATTTATGGAGTAATTTTGTAAAATTACGTTTACAAACCATTCCGCATAGGTAAGACTATTGTGTGAATTTTAATAAGAATTTTATTTTATTTAAAAAAAAGCATGTTAATTGCTTGCCAACATAGATTGAAGGGCACATTTCAAAGATATTTCGCAATATTTATGAATTTCGAGAGAAATAGGAAAGTAGTACGTTATGGATATACTTTCAACGGTTTTCAGCTGCCCGACTGTATACTATAACATGTCAAGTATTACTCTGAGTATGATATGAATTATAGTATATAGGATTTGACAATTATATTCTACTTAATTTAGACAGTAGAGGATAATTGTATTTCCTATTCATATTGTATACTCTATATACTTTTATTTAAAAGTAGAATAAATTTCTTTGAAACATAATTATGTTTACTTACTGTATTTTATATTCGTTTATTCAGTGATATATATTTTGGCTTATTAAGGAAATTTTGAAAGATAAATGTATGGATAGAAATTTATATATTTTGCTATGTCCGTTATATATATCGTAAGTAATATTTAAGCAACTTAAAAGGAGTAATTTTGGTTCTGTAGACTCAACATAATTGAATACATATTATAATGATACAAAAGTGTTGAGTTAAATTATTTTAGATATAAAACATTTCTTTTTAAATTAGTAGTTAACAACAAAATTCTAATTTATTGTTAACAATTTAATTTGGTAAGAATAAAATTCTAAGATAGTATTCAAAATAGCAATTAAATTTACAATGTTAGTGAACTTACAATATTTTTAACTTGTTTGATAAGTTCAAAAGTTTTAATTTTAATCTTCTATAAAGATTCAATTTTTCATCATGAGTGGGATTTCAACTTATTTCACTGGTAAAGCAAAATGTAATAAAAATTTAAGTTTTAAAAATAAGAATAACATTTCTTTGTGCGTGTATCAGAACAGAATTATATCTACATTTCTCTACTTTCAATTTTATACATAAAAAAATTACTTAGATTCGTTAATGGCAAAAAAAAAATTACATCATCATTTTAAATAACCTTGATGTATAAGAAGCTACAACGGTATTTATTCTGACCTATAGGTTACTTTTAAAACCATAATATTATAGAATTTTAAGTAAGCAATCATAAAAGATATCTTATAAAATTATTGAATTTAAGTAGAGATTTTTCCTTGGTCTGCTTTTAGTAGTTTTTATTAATTTCATATCATATTCCTGCTGCTCTTAACTTCATCGAGTATCTTGAATAAAGCTTTTACATACGCTCAAGTTCAAGTATTAATGTCTTGAATTTAAACTCTCTATCGCGATGATTTCGAAAATAACACATATAAAGGCATAATATCTCCTGTATTTTAGAAATTGTAAATGCTTTCGTTTTTTGAAATTCTTGTAGACTTTTAAAATTAAAATATATTTTTAAGGGTTATAAAATTAAACCTTTTTTGAATTAAAGAAATAAACAAACATTTAAAAAATTCTTTATTTGATTTAAATTATAATTTGAATTTTTAACAACACTTAGGAATAATTTTGAAAAATATATAATTTTTTCTTTTTTAAATTTAAAATGTTTTATTTCTCTAAGGCTTTTATTAACATTTTTAAATTATACATATATATAAAATAGCATTTTTTTTAATCAAAGTTTACCAAACAATGAAAAAAATAAGATTAAAGTGATAGTTTTTATTTTGAAGAAAATGTTGTAATAATTGCAGAAAGAAAGTAAGATAGTTTTGTGATTATTAAACTATTATTATATATTAATATCACGTAAATTTTAATGAATAAGTTTATGTGATTTTTTCATCGGATTTAAGAGTATGATTTTATTTGGCTTTACAGATTGTACAATCTTTATTTGATTAAAGTATTAGTAATTTTTAGAATGAAACGGAACTATAGGATTAGTTTTGAAAATATATTGTATGTATACAAAACCTCTCATTTACTTCAGAAATTAAATCAAATGAAATCAATTCATTGAAGTCTTTTAAAAATTTTCCAATTTAAAATTATAACTTAAATTAAAATCTGCTTTCAATTTTATTTCATATTTTTAAAATTAAAATAGACAATTTTTATAGTAACAGAATTATAAGAATAAACACATTTAGTTTAAAAAAAATACAATGACCAATTTTTTAATTGAAGTAATAGAAGAAATTATCGTATTTTACGAAGGGGGATTAGAGTATTTCTTGATAATGAATACAACTTAACACCTTAATGTTTTTCTATGGTTGTTAAGTTTGAATCTATTTAACAGTTCCACATTTTATCAAAACTGTGAGACGGAAATATTGAATTCAACTCTTCATTGTACTGCTCTGCGAGAAACATTAAGTTGGCCAACACTAAGCAAAAACTCAGCCCCCGAGTTTAATAAGCTGGTGCACCCCTTTTTAGGACAGTTGAAGGGGAAAAAAATTGCAAAGTAAACGAGGCGAGTAAATGTGAGGGGAGGGTCGAGCCAGTTCAGGACGGGCTCGCCTTCTTCATTGTCTCGCCTCTAATTGCCGCGGAGGAGAGCGTTTTGCCCAGAATGTCCTGAAGATACCATCTCCGGCACAGCATCTAAAATAAGATTCTCGCATCTCTCACGGGTTGTTTCCCAGATTCTTTCTTTTTTTTTCTGCTATCTTCTGCTGTTCTTGCTTTTCACTTTCAACGTTTTTTAATCTCTTTGAAATATGGGTGATTAATGAAGATTTGGCGACGGGAAAAAGGTTTTTCGCCTTAAAATTCTTCCTCCTTGGCATGTCAAGAGCATCGAGGAATTTTATATAAAAATTTAAATCCATAGTTTCACGGCAGAAATGGTAAGATTTGGTTATGTAAACCTTCCTCCGGGTATGTTACCTAAAGACAGTCAGCAAATCTAAAACATTAAATTATTGTTTTGCACTGAGACATTTGATTATGAAATTATTTTGAATTAATAAGATTTGGCTAAAGATAAAGGTTTTCTCTAAAAAAATATTCCCTATTGGCATTAGTTTAAGAAGTAGATCCGCAATTTAAAAACAGGAATGGTTTGTTAGAAAGATTTGATTACATGTACCGTACATTCGGTTGTGTTACTCAAATAGCCGGTAAATTAGATTTCAGGAAATTTTGGAAGCAATATCGCTAAAAAATTGAAAACTAATTACTTAGAGTATCAAGTAGTTTTCATGACTTGGAAATTTTTACAAATGGGAAAAATTATAATTAAAATCAATGTTAAAAATCATGAATGTATTTTTTCTCATAGCCGACAACACTTAGTTCGTGAACTTCGCCTTGTTTGTTGTCGTTTGAAGAATGCGATTTGAAGGCAAGCAGAAAATTGGTCCAGAAGTCGGATTGACGACATTGTCTCAATATAATTTGACATAAATGAAATCCTATCTGATGTCATGGATATTTTAAACCAATAAGAATTGTATTAATATGGCGTAATCATTACCTCAACTGATACGGAAAAAACAGCCACTTTATGGCTAATTGGTGAATTTAAAATTTCCAAAGAAATATTTGTTTTTTTATAAGCTAACAGGAACAATTTTTATGTAAAAGACTATTCAAAACAAAAATATGAATATTATACCTCATATGAGATGTAACATGAAGTCCAAACTTTGTGCTATAAGATGATACTTATATGTACACCTCAATAGTTTTAGGGGATTAGAATTTACACTTTATATTCAGTATGATGTATGGTAGTTACAGAGTCTAACGAACAAAACATATGAAATTATTTAGCCATGTTATAGAAACTATTAACAATGTATAAATTTCAGATCTGTCAAGAAAAAGTACATTTTACATGAACCTAAAATTGAGTAATGCATTTATTGAGTGATACAGAAAATAGTTAAATTATAAGTTCTAAATTTCAAAACACACACAAACTCATACAAATGAAATAGTTTAGTCATGTTATGAAAACTAGTAACAGTACACAAAAACAATACTATCAAGGAGAGACATGTTTTAATTTAAAATCATTTATTCTAATACAAATTCATTTAAAAGGTATTTTTTTTACAACAAAGATTATATAAAAACTTAAAAAATAATTAAAATATTTTTAAAACTTATCAACGAATCCAAAAGACAAACAATGTAAAAACATATTTATACACATGTACATTCATATTATATATAAATATATTTATACTCGTTAATTTTAATGAGTTTGTCTAAATCCTATACTAAAACCATTAAGCAACTTTTAATAATATAAGAATTGCTTCTCTTAAAGACAATTTCACTTTAGTGTTGATGTATTTTTAAGTTTTTTTATACAAAATAATAAAAACATAAGAAACAACGAAGACACATGTAAAGAGGAATGGAATTTTAAGATATGGGTGTGCATCAGAAGTGTCAGAACGGGGGGACTCGGCTGCGAGCATCCATCTCAGCACTCGCCAAAGTACAGCTCGTCTCATTCATCTTGGCGATTAACTGTGGTCTTTTTATTCCCCGCCTATTAAGCCAGGGCGTTCTTGAATCCATCATTTTCTGCTCACTCGTGCAATGGAAGGAGCGAACCGAGTTCCTTCTTGTCAAGTTACCTGCGAATAGATTATGAGGAGAGAAGCAGTTGAATCTAAGAATGAGTTCTTAAATTGATAATATTTTACTGGTTCATTTAAGATATTATGCTTAAATTAATACACAACTGGATGAATAAGTTGAGTATTTTTTCTGGAAGTGCTCATATGTAGAAATATAGCCCGAGAGAAATTGAATAAAATTCATTCCGATTTTAAAAACATATTTTGCTCACTAATTTAATTGTTGAAGTAAACGGATTTCTTCTCGTCGAGTTACTTAGGAATACATAATTAAAAGAAAGCATCTGATGAAGGCATGGGTTCTTGAATCCATAATTATCTATTCAATTCTACAACAGTAGAAATCAACAGAATTTCTTTTTTGCAAATACAGAGAGAAGCAGAAATATGAGCCTAGAAAAAGTGATGGAGAAATGAATTCAATGGAATCTTTTATGCATCCATTGAAGTTGCAAACTGAGTTTTTTGAGAAGGTATTCTCGGATAGAAATATATGATTCTAGAGGAATTGTACCCTTTTTTTTCTGACTCGAATACCCAAAATGATCACAGAAAAGTGTTTAGGAAAACTTTTGTTCCGTTTATTGTCCTTTTTCTTCTTATTTTAAGGCTGTAACATGTCTTTTATAAATGAATGAGTGTTTATCATTGAAAAATTATGTATACCATCATTACTGTTTCAAATTTCAGCAATTATTAGACACACTGGTTACAAAATGTTTAAATTTCTGATGTCTAGTTTTCCCTTACTGCTGCAAAATTACTTAGCAAAATGACTGACCTTTCATTTTTTTTTTATCTTGTTGGATGTACTTAACATCTCTCGCTCTTATTAGTCATTGCGTGTGTTTGAAGTACGCCGTTGTTTCTGATAAATTTTACTTTCAAATTGAGCCTATTTTTCATAATTATATTACGTGCTGTTTCTATACTTTTCCTTCGAGTTTTAATTCATCGGAGAATATTTGGTATTTATCTGCAGAGCATCAGTCTTCATATTAAAAGAAAAAATCAAAATAAATGTTGATATTTATGAATATATATAATATTTAAATAAATTATGTAAATTAATTTTACTAAAATACATTAACGTAATACCCTTCAGATTAATTTCTTGGTGACATAATGTTTTTCGGTGATTCAACTATTCTAATTCGAAAATTTTTCTAGAAAATATGTTTTACATTTAAGCAAAGCTACATCCCTTTTGAAGACTTAAGCTATGTGGGTTAAGTGAAGTGCGTATTCTTTTGGAAGCACATTCATAACCATCAAAGGCGTTAGATAAATAATTTGAGTAAATATATCACTGCATACTTGAAAATTATTAATACTTCTGTTTGTGGTAAGTTCTGTACAAATCCCATTTCAATATCCCACATTCCTAATTTTGTTGACAGACGTTGTTAAGATTTCAGTTAAGGCCACAGTTGTTATTCAACTTTTTTGAATGAAAACGAACCTTTTATTTACAATCAACAGTTGCTTCTGCGTAAATCAATGGTGACCAAACTCTTGAATCTGTTTCGGAAATACACTGAATACAAAAGAAAGGAGAATTGTTTAAAGTGGGATTAAAAAAGAAAGACATCGTAACTCGATCACTGCGTATTTTTAACCTATCCCGAGCAATCGGGCAACGTCCAATTCGTTATAGCCTATTTCTCTCCCCCCCTTTTTTTTTCTTCTAAAGCTCATATATTAGAGTTGAAATAGTTTCCGTCCTAATTGCACTACACAGACTTAACCGACTTCGTATTGAGTTTCAGAAGCGACGGGAGACACGAAGCAAAGTGGGAAGGACGCCTTATTCCACCAGGACCCACCTAAATAAAGACAACACAAAAGAGCGGCGACGGTCCTTAATTTCTTTTCTTCTTGCGTTTTTTATTCCTGAAAGTCAAAGTGGTTCGACTTTCCTTCATGCTTTAATTCCGCTGTCGCAACTCCTTTGCCACCTCTTCCCTCTCCGGCGACATGTTTCATCAGGCGTCTTAGAATGTCGAGCCGTTGATGGATGGACTTTATCGGGAGATACTCCTCAGAAAAAAAAAAGCTTTACGCAGCTCACCCTTGCAATGATTTACCGACTCCAATCGAAATGTAAGACAATGAGACAAGAGCGCAGAAGCATTGTCTTCAATCGTACGCACACTGGAGGAAGAATTTCGATTCCATAGTTTATTACTTCTGCTTCTTAGATAAAAATGTGTCTTGGAAATAATAGCCATAAGGAAAAGGCATTATGTTCTCAGGGCAGGTCAATTTCCAAGGGCCAAGTACTAATCATCCTGGAAGAAGCAATATATACTTATAATTAGATAAGTAATAACAAAATTTCTGTTATCTGAAGTATTTTCTTAAATGAGCCATTTCTTGAATTTTATTTTCAATTAAGAATCAAATGAGTAATAGAAAATTTAAATCGTCCTTGACGATTTAAACTAATCATAAAGTGGATGTTTTGTCTTGTCTTTTTCATTTTGCTTTTTCTTCCATTCTATTGTCAACGTGTTAAGGGCTTGAATCAATGGAAAACGGCTTCTCAAACAGATGTTTTGGTCTTTATATAAGAAATCATTTTATTAATAAAATGAACTTCGACACTATTTTTAATTTTGATTCAACGAGTTGAAGCCACAGAGTCGTTACTCGATATGGGTGTCATACCCAAATCAATTGGACTGTTGTTAAAAGAATGTGACTCCAAGCGATTCGAAACAGCTTCTGGAATCAGGGTTTTGAATAGTCGTAACAATCAATGTTTTACGCACAAAATGTTCATCAAATAAAAAAATTAGGTAATCTTTAATGAATTTCAAATGAACGTGAACTGGAATAGATTATGAGGAGGGAATAGATTTTTTGGTTGGCGTTCTTGCAAATCTCCCAGCTAGTCCTCGTCGGACTGTCGATGAATCCATGTCCGCACCTTTAGCTAATAATTCTCTCTGAAGATCTTCACTTGTTTTGTTTATGCGAGATGTGGTCTTGTGTTTGCATCTCCATTTAGTTGCTCGTTTCACACTGTTTCAAAATTCCTTTGCTGATTGATAATTCAAGAAACACTGAATTTTCTTAACTCCAACACCTGCAGCAATATTCCTCACCATCACAGAAGTATGTTGACTAAGGGTAACAATTCAAGTCCTTTTCCTGGGAGTGATATCCATTTTTTTCAATTAACCGTCAGAAGCAGACAGTTCACACAACCACTTCTTACAGCAAATGAATGGAAAATTATTTGACATATCATGATGTTGTGATCCAATCGGCTCAGACTAGTCAAGGGCAGTCGAGCGTTGTAATAACAAACAATTGAAACCGTTTGGAGGCAAAAAATCCCCGAGAATACTTTTAAGCTACTTTTATACTCTTTTAAGATATGGTCTTCGGTATACATGTCAATCACAGAAAAATTTGGAGAAGATAAAACACATGCATTCAGTCTCAAGACTTCCCATATTGCAAAGTCTATATTATTGCATCTTGGTCTGAGTTAGTAATTTTTCAAGATATTTGTATCAAAGATACGCAATTATTGCTTTCATTCGTAGAATTCCTAGTATCGATACACACAGAAGATATACATTAGTAGAAATTTAACTAAAGAATGATATAATTTTTGGTAAATCATAGCAACTGCGATTATTTATTAAATGTAACATAAATTATACTGCAAACTATTATTACATTAACAAATAATCAGAGGAATTCTAACTAAAGAATAATAAAGTTTTTGGTAAATCATAGCTAATCCAATTATTTATTAAATGTAACAAAAATTATACTGCAAAATATTTTTACACTATTAACAAATAATTTTGAAATAAAACTAGAAAAACCATCATTGTCCATAATGTTATAACACGAAAAAATTATTTTAAAAATAGTTCTGGAATAGTTGGTAGAAAAGAACATAAAAAGTTAATTAGATTTTGTTAATCAGGGAAAAATTATGAAAATATAAGTTTCCTTAAAATCATTGTTTGAAGCATCATAATTTTTATTCATTGAACTAAAATTGATGAAATAAATGCAAGTTTGGAAGAGGAATTTTAATGGATCTTTAAATGTAACTTAATTATAGATATCTAAATGTTCAAAAGTTTGACATCTTACAGTGGGCAATCTAAGAGCTGAAAATTGTTGGGAGCTTTTTCAAACATCCGAAGTGTACTTACCAGCAGGGTATATTAGAGTGACCGCAAGGGAAGGGGAACATGGAATATATTCCCTAGAATCCTCCTAACAAACGTGCACGAAGGAAGCAAACTGCCAGTTTTTCAACAGTTGCTGGAATAGAACCTGAAAAAATTTAATTTCAAAGAGCGTGGTCCTACCACTACGTCATGGGTCATTAGCTGCCAACTTTTTAAATTTGTTAAAGGGTTAAATTAAATTATTTCTTTATCCTTTTTATCAGTCAGATGATAAAATCGACTTTTGAGCATCTCAAGTAAATTAAATTTTACGAATATTAAATACACGAGAAAAGTTCAAAAGCGATAGATTCTACCACAAGTCGAGTTTTTGCACCTCAGACTATGAAAGCGTAAAATCATTCAATCGAATGTTAGCTGCAAGCAGTACTGCTTGTTTTCGTTATTTGAAGGGGAATCGATGTCGAAATTAGCAGCCATTGGTAAATATTTCCGTGCAATCGCTTGTACTGATTCTTGATTCTTGTACTAATCAGACCTCGGTCATAGTGGGGTGTGCAATCAATGCAATTGTCTAACCGAGTTGACTGTTGAATAATTGTTTGCTAGTTTCCGTTAATAATAATTTATTTTTGCTAATTACTTCAACATTCGTAGATTTGATTCCAACATTTTGCGTAGCTACTTATTCCGCCCAAGGAACTACAACGGGAAATAATTTACAATACAGATGAAATCGTAGATCCCGATAGAATCATGTGCTAAAAATGACCATAGAGAAACAACGAAGAAGTAAGTAGCCCTTTAAAATCAGTAAAAACTCAATTTAAAAAGTAAAGAAAATTTGATAAACTTCACGTCAATAAAAGATATAAAGTATAATTTTATTGAATAACTATATTATGTTAGTAAAATTAATTATGTTTAAATTTTAATAGAAGCCTTTAACATTTTTCTTTGAATACTTAAAATATTTAAGATTTTAGGAAATAAGAGAAATATATTGTTTTTAAATTTCATATCCTTTTTCAGGAGCACTCATGGATTTCAGTTTCTCATCTTTAGATTTCTCATTTTAAAAGAATGGAAGGAAACAAATTGAAAACCAAATCAGAAATTTTTCCTTTGAGAAATGAAATCTCCTTATTCTCACTTCAATTTCATACCATCAATTCCCATTACAATTAGCAGCAAAATTTTACAATTTCTCATTACTACCGGATATAAAATAATGAGACAATTAGGTAAAAGTTTACTCACGGGTATCCCTTGATATTTTGGCTATTTTTTTAAAGCGAAAATGTGAATAACAAAATGGCAACCCTAAAAATACCTTAGTTAAAACGCTAAAAATACCATGGTTACCAAACATTATAAATGTCATTGACAATATTTATCTCCAAATTTTTCGTCGAACCAAGGGTTACCTCTTCTATATCGAATATTGGATGGTGCACATTATATTTGCCAGACAATGATATATTTCTTAATAAATTTATATCAATTTTAATTGTCATCATCTGTTAATGAAGCTTTATTCAATAATTTTTTAATTGATTTAAATAAGATAGAATACATTGAAGAGATGCACACTTGATGATATATAGTATAATATCATAAAAAATAACTTAAATAGAAATAAAATACGGCTTATAAAAAGACTAATAATAATTTTATAGTTTTCGACAACTATTGGGTACCCTAATTTTTACTTTATTCTCAAAATTACTTAAAAACTTTATTTTAACTATCATTCAATAACAATTTATGATACTAAATCTCATTAGGCAAGAAATAAAAATATTGCATAAATAATTATTAAATAACCGCAAGATAATTAAATGTGTGCTTTGTTTTTTTTATTTACATTTATTTTTTTATTTTATGCATTTTTCATTTTTATAGCATTAGAGCATATATGTTTGACATTTATTTTAATTTAAAAATGTTTATTCTTATGAATTTAATAAAAAACCATGATGATTTTAGGAGTCGTGTTCATATTTTGTAGTTTCGATACCTGAACAAACTGAAAATCTCTTCCTTTGACTGAAATCATTTCACAAACAGTGGCAGAGAAACATCAAATAAGTCTTCACCGAAATGTCCTTCAAATGAAATTGGAAACGAAATAAAGATATCTGTGAAAAAAGAAGAAAAATCATACGAAGTTATAAATTTAGTACAGTAATAGAAAAACTATTTAAATTCAATAAACATGTGTTTTTCTGGTGGTAGTTTTCACAACTAAGACGTGAATCTGACGTAATATAACACTCGTGTTTTTTGAATCTTCTTATTTAACTAAAACCAACACACAATTTATAAGTATTTTTAGTTTAATTTTTAATGTTCAAAAGGAATAATAACACCGTAATATCTAATTCTTTAATAATATTACAATTTAATGTATTTTGCATCATTATTTTTAAAATATTTGCAACACGGATTCCTACCTTACTTAAAAACATGAGATTAGATGTTTTGAATTATTAATCAAAAACGAAAGCAGTTTTCTTTTATGCGGTAATAATTATTATGAAATCAAACATAGATTAAGAAACTTTGTGAAAACCTATTAAACTAGATTATTGTTTTTACTACATTGTTTTTCTTTTTCTTGTTTGTCACTAAGGTGCTCTATATTCTTTTGTTTAATGTCCTAATGTCGTTACAGGAATCTAAAAAGAATGCTTTAATTATGTCGTTTTCATGGTAAATTTGGAACAAAACGATTAATGAACGGCGGGAGTCAACCGGTATTCCTTGAGACCAAAGAATTCGTGGGACATCTTCAAACAAAGCCCGAATCCATCATTTCCCCCCACACCACCGTGGAGGGGGATTCATTGTAGTCGCAAAGACCAAATTGTCTTCCAGTCCCCCCCCCCTCTCTCTCACCGCAGTTAGGCCATTGAAGTGCACACAGCTATAAATAAACCGCATCCATTCACCAGTTGGGGGTTCTTCTTTAAACAAAAGTGGGAATCGCCAACTTGTTGAAAAATCTCGCTGGTCTTCGTTTTTGTTTTTTATTCCCTTCTATTGGCAAGATATTTTTTGTAAGCAGCTGGGACAAGCGTAACAAAGGAAAAACTAAGATTTGGCTCCGTTTTGTCGCAGTGTCTTTGTTTCCAGGGAAAAGCAGATTATCGCTCCTGTGTCTTGTGATTATCGTTTAACTGGGTATAAGCTTAGGATTGTTTCCCGATGTCTTCCTGAGCGAGTTTTCAGGGCCTTTGAAAAGCCATTTGCCGTTGCCTGTCTCCTGCAAGATACGCAGGCGTTTCTGCTCGTGGCAGGATTCCTCGCCATTAATCGTGCCGCTAAATTAGATCGAACAGTCCTGGCAACTATTGTTGGCGACCATCAAGATAAGAAATGCTATGGCATCATTCATCTTTTCCAATTTTTATGAGATGCATATCACACTGCGTTGACATAAGAAACTGAGTCTATTAAGAACTGAAATTCTATGCAAAAATGCCTGGATCTTTTTCGTATCAAATTATCAAAGATTAAATGAGAAGAAAATTTTGAATTTTTTATATTTAGTAGATAAATGAGGAAAAAAATATGATGAAAACTTTAAATGACTTCATTTTATTTCCTTTAATCGAACATGAAAAACAAATTTAAAAGGTTCTTTAAAATGTATTGTTATGTGAGGTTATTTCTTAGTTAATAATATGTTTAATATTCAATGATTTGAAATCAAAGAATATATTTTTTCGTACCTTTTTTAATTCAACTGAAAATAGGTTATTTTATAGTCAAATGCAGTAAGCACATATCATTCATTACAGCAATAAGCACAACATGGTTGATACGTAGTAAATGGCACAAGACGGTTATGACTGACACGTAGTAGAAAATAGAAAAATCGTGAAAATGTTCAAACACTTTCTGAGCAGGGTCCACGAAAACAATTGAATGTTTCACAATAAGTTATGTAATTCTAAAGAAGAATCTATGAATGACTTCCATTCTGCAAGCTCTATGTAAGGTTCCATTTGATACATATGATTATTGCATTCCTCATAATTATAAATGATTGGTTTCCTTTATTTTATTTATTTTTTTTTCAAGAACCGATCATTCCTGAATTTATACTTGAGAGGCTACAAGTTATTGATAACTTAGTTTGTAAAGTATAACCAATTTGTTACACGTTGATATTTTTCGACCACAACTAAAACTTTCTAAATTGATGGGGTAGGAAGAAACTGTCGAGATACCCTGTATACAAATTATAAATAATGTGTCTTGTTTGGTTTAACTGCATATTATTAAAAAATTTTAAAAGTAAAAAAGTATTTACTTGTTAGATATCCCAATAATTCTAAAATTTTGTTAATAAAAAAATGCTACTATTTTTCCATGTTTTAAACAACAAATCTTGTAATTTAATCAGTAAATCAGCTAGTTATACACAAAGTAAAAACAAAAGTAAAAAAATGATGCATACTGTAACTCATATTACTTGTTTAAACGCATTATAAATATATAGCCTAATTTTATAACCATTCAAATATCACAGAGTCACTGGCGAGGTAAAAAGCTGAATGGAAACTCCACGCTGAATCCCTGGCCAATGTTACACAGGGAAAAGGTGAGCATGATCGACAATTCTTTTTGAACAAATACCACTCATGTGGCGATGAACATATAAAATCAGTAAATTTCAATTATACAAACCACCACTTAAAATACAATTTCTTTCTTTCATCCCGAGACTGTAACGCAGTGGTTCAGGACACCCGTCTTTCAGAACAATTCGTTTCCTTGAAACCCCCATCGGTTTTCTCGCAGATAGATTGCTCAAGCTGAAGCAGGATCTAAAATCGTGAAATGCTTCTAATCAGCTCCCATGAGTTACCAACGATTTGAAAAAATATCATTTGGTGACGGTTAATTTATCGCTGGCAGTGTGAGATAATTTGAAGGATGGAATTCTAATTTTGAGGAAAATCTCGTCATGCAGATGAGTCGTTGAAACCCGCATTACGTTGCTCGAATACAAAACAAGCTTCTTCCTGGATTCTCTGAGCGAAGGGGGCGTCGAGTGAAGCTTTCATCGCCGTTCTGATTGCCCCGCTGAAAGACAAGAAGCGCGTCCTTCCTCTTCACACTGAGGAACGATTTGAGTCAGTTATTACCTAAATAGAATTTTTTCGAATAGTTTCCATGTGATGACGAAAAGGAGGCATAAAAGTAAATATCCCTGATGACTGAAAGTGAGTGGCGATAACTATTAAGAAAAGGGTTTGTTAGAAATGTTGATTTTATATTTCCATAATTATTTCAATTCATGCCTCAATATTTATATTATATTGAAAAGTAAAATAGAAGCGTGTGTGACGAAAATAAATACCACTTTTCATAACCATTTATGACTACATAGTCAAAAATATTTAAATTACAACTCTATGATAGGTAAGAAAACTTCAAGCGTGCTTAAAATGATTATAGCACGAATTAGGAATATTTTCTGCTATGTGTCGCAATTTTTGGATGGTTATTTTTATTCTATTATTACACGGAAAATTTTCTAAATGCTCAAAATTTTATGAGCCTTAACGCAAGAGATGGCTTTTAAAAAGACAGCATACCGTGTGGTCCAGAGGTTAAAGATGGGGAGTGAGGAAACCACTTAAAATATGAGATTAGATTCGAAAAATACTTTATCTCACAGATCCTAGTTAAAATTTTGAATGAAAGGGTTTGAAGAATCGATAAATGCCTTCAACCTAATAGCCGAAAGCACTTGAAAATTCATCGGAGAGTTGTTGAATACAGAGCTAAAATCCTTCTGCTTTAATCCACTTGACGACAATAGAAGTCTGTACCACTTTTTCGATAGAGGGAAGCAAGCATATATTAATTACATATTAATATTTGATTATTTAAAAGAATACCTGTTACTTTCATAAGTAATAATTTGAACAATGACTTTTAAATCTGCCAATCGTATTGTAGGTCTGTACAGGCAGCGGAAACAGTAATTCATAAATAGAAAAACAACAATTCATGAGACGAAATTTTTGATTTCAGAATTTCTCTAAAGAAATTTGTGAAGAATAGGAGAAATAAAGGCTGATTTCACATTAATTTGTATGCGCCAAAGGAATGCCAAACAAATATGTAGCTAATCGAAGGAAATTATGCTATCCGAAAATAATAAAAGGGACAAAATTTTCAAACGGTGATTTTCCCTGATGTGTAGCATTTATTGAAGAAATAAACATTATCACATTTTCTATTTATTACAAAAACATTTATAATTTTAAAAATAAAGATGAAAACTTTCATTATAAAGTAAAAGAACTGCATGATTATTATTAAAATTTTGTTTTAAAAAACCTTATCGATGAATGAATAGTAAGTATAATAATTTGTTACCTAGGATTAACATAATGGGTCTGTTAAGGCACAGTACATTTATTCCAGAAACTTTAACTATGACGAAACTTAATTCCTTATAAAATGTGGCTTTAAAACATTACAGTTAAATGGATCGAAATCATGTCTAAAAATGTGTACTTCCACGTACCTTTTCCCCTAAATTCTTTTGACACTTTTCACTATATTTCATATCATTTAAAATGTATCCGTTCAATACTTTTAATATACCCCAAATCTTGTACTTCGGATAACAAAGAACTTCGAAACAAAAAATCAATATTCTGGAAAAAATAAATAAATACAGATAAAAAAAAATTCCCTTTTTGTTCGAAACTCGCTATCTCAAAATTGTAAAGCAGGTATTTTTGTGTGTATGAGAAAGGCTCGAAGTATAAGTAACCGCTTGAGAAATCGATTGCATAACTGGAAAATAGTGATCCAATATGAATCTCCCCTTTCCTCCCCCGCGTGTCCGCAACTCTCATATTTCAAAAACTTTCTTCGAAACTAACAGAATAATGAAGGCGTTAATAGGATTTTCTACTGTATTTCAATTAAAACTGCGGAGAAATTCTTTCAAATTCCCGTTAACGAACGAATGCATTCAAGGAGCCTGAGATCAGGATGCGGAGGAGGATTGACGGATGATGGATGCGGAAGATGAAAAATGCACTGATGACCGCGAGAAATATCCAGAAAAACAGCGCTCACAGATCTGGAAGATTTCAAAAAAAAGAATTTAAAATCTAATTTTAATGATTTTTTTTTTGTTTTCAGGAGATATATTTGCTGAAAATATTCAAAATATACAAAATTTTAAAAAAATCTTAAATGATCGACACATGTTAGAAACACTTGAATAGAAAAAAAAATTATGATATCAATTTTTTATAATTATCAGCATCGTAAAATGCATTTGATAGCAACAATTATTTTAGAATGAATTACATATTGAATATCGACACACTTAGTTACAAAGTTTTCCAATATTGAAGTTGAGATTACTTTCATCTGCATTCCAATGCATTAGTGATCAGTGTCATATGGAGAAAATCGAAAAGATGTTTAATAGAGTGAACGAAAACAATATCAGGGGTGCACAACCTTTTCAGGATGAGGGGCCAAAATATAAAAAAAGATCAAGTCGAGGGCCAAAGCAGCATGTAAATGTTAAAACATGTTATAAACGTAAAAACACTTTTTTGTGGCAATACGCATGTGAATTACAATTATTAATTTACTTATTTTACTCATGCAAACATTATACAATGAAGGAATAAAACACAAACATTATAGATATGCTTAAAATACTTTATTTCTAGAAAAAAAACTTGAAATTGAATAACAGGAGAAAACTTTTTGGTATTTATACAGAAAACGCAATTTAAATTTTGAAAAAAATTAGTAAAATTTAATGTGATGGCTGTGACTGAATATTTGAAGTTATTGATATTATGTTGGGCTTAAGATTCGTTGTGGCAATACGTAAAACAGAAGAAAGGTTCTCATCTGCTATTCTATTTCTTATTTTTGATTTGTTTAAATTCATTAAAGAAAAAGTTTGCTCACAAATGTAAGTAAGTTGCACATGCAGCTGCATTTTGAACTCCTATACGAACATTCATACTCTCGGGTAGCCATGAAGAGAACAAACTGAAAATCCGCGTTATAAAAAATGAACTTAATGAACAGATGTAAAATATTTATTCTGATGTAGAATTGTTTTCCTATCAGATTTTTTCTTTTGTTTATTTGAAAGAGTCTCATTTCTTTTTAAATTAGTCTTATTTTATTAACATTCTCGGGCCAACTTTAAAGGCGACGTGGGCCAATTTTCACCCGCGGGCCATGGGTTGTGCATCCCTGACAATATTATTATACTTTTAAAAACTACACAGAGGGAATACAGGTGGTGTGCATTCTCTCTGCTTTCAGCAGTTACTCATAGGTACCGATTTTGGGAAGCAGTCAAGAATCGTTCTGGAAGAGAAGACAATTCCAGAACGGTGTGCATCATTCAGTGGGATACCCCGATCAGTTTTACTTGCAGTTTACATATTATACTTTATAGAAAACTTAAATTATATCAAGCATCTCAGCATAACAAACTTCACTTGGATTAGATACTGAATCCGTTGTCCTAATTTCTTCATCCAGGAAGTTAACGTAACCTCTTTTGAAATGAATTATAAAATAGAATATTTATGTCTTCTATTATTTATTAAAATCTCGTCGGCAATTTTGGTTGAATTACTTTAAAAGCTGATTGCTAAAGGTTATTAACTTTAGAATTATCTAGATAAATTGTTCAAAGTTCCTGAAAATAAAACATATAGCTCAAACATGAACTCCTTCGAAACTAATGAAAAAAGAAAAGAAATTTCAGACAAAACATTGGCACAGTAAAATTTGGATAGGTTGTTATATGGAAAATACTTCCCATGATATTAAACTGAAAGTTTTCATATCCGATTAAATAATTTATTTATTAATATAACATTTAGAATCGGACCAAAAATATATTTCTAAAACGTTATCGGGGTTATCCCATTATTCTATTAGTAGTTATAAGTCATATATTTACGTAATAAAAATGATCTTATTTAGTGTTTTATTAATAATTTACTAAGTGTGCCATTAAAAAAATGTCAAGTATTTTTGTTTCGACATCTCAGTATCCGAATGGTTTGCTGTTCATCTGCGCTGACGTGGAACAGAAGATTTCAGCTCAAATTGCGACTTAGTCATTTGCACCTGGTTCAAAGTTACGAAGCAGTTGGCTGCGTTAAGATGTTTCAACCCGCAGAAATAAGCAGTTAAAATCCTATCAAAATAAACGAGCTTGGCGTTCCTGAAGTGAAAGGAAAGTCACTTTCTTAATTATGTGTTTTCATTTGAGAAAAATTCAACAGTTGGTTTCTTTTATTCAAATTCTTAGTAAAATAACAACTAAACTGTAAATTCTCATAAAAATCGTGCAGATTTTATAAAAGTTAAACTATATCCCATCTACACAGAATAATGTTGGTTTTTCTATGAAAGTTTAAATATAAAATTCAGAAAAAAAGTTTTCTTTTTTTTTAAAAAAAAGAAAACTTTTTTATTTTGATTTTCTAAACACAAGAATTACTGTAACTCACATTATATTATACATTGCACGTTCTAATTGGAAAAGTAAAGAAACATCCGTAAAATTAATTAAATATGATTTTAAAAGATTAATCTAGTTATTCTATTATTTTAATAGACTATACTATATAATTCAGGAATAAGAGCTTCATTCTTAATAAAAAAATCTAGTAACACAGGAGGAGCAGCATTTTAACTGCAGCGCTTATCTCGCTCTTCAATTACACCACGTCGTGCATACAGAGTCACAAATCATGTTCGACAGTTATCACAACTTGCTACAAACTGATTGGCTAGCACTCTAGGCTTCAAATTAAACAATTCCAGGGTTTTCGTCTCACTACGTATTAAGATGCAGAATTTCATTTAAATCAAATGTTCTTGTTTTAGTTAAAAGTTTTAAGAAAAACACTTTTACAGGTGAACCAATCACAACAATGATCCTACAAATAAAAATGTATTCAGTTTATAGAACCTTACAATTTTTTTTACAGCAGTTTCCATTAGAATGTCTGTAGAGGCGAAATATCATTTTTGGTTATAACCTGTCAAAATTTCACGAAAATAGTGTAGAAAAATGTTTCGAATTTTTTCCACCAGTTGCTGGTTTCACATAAGTCTATAATGAAAATAAAATCTTTTTTGTTGTTTTGTTTCAAGATTGAATTAGAAATGGCTACACGGAATGTCTCTTGTATAAAACTTCAGGATGTTGATCTCTCGTGACTTAAATTATAGACAACACTTCATTTGGAATCCTTTTGGTTTGTAATTAATTTGAAATGTAATTAAATGTGATTTGATAATTTTTCAAAATTGTTTTGACCGTTATGCACTTTGTTCTGAAATTTTGTTTCAAGAATAAAAGCATGTGGTAAATTATCTTTTTTTTTTTTTTTTGAAAGTGCATACCTAATGGAGGGGGATAGAAAAAATATAAAAGAGACTAAATCCCCACCTCTTTTAGAATAATTTAATAATTTTAACTTAATACTTTTTTGATATAATATTCATCAAATGTAATTTTTTAAAAATTCTTAGTTAAATTTAATAAAATCGAATGCAATATATATATATATATATATATATATATATATATATATATATATATATATATATATATATATATATATATATATATATACATATAGTTAATAATTATTTGTAAATTTATAGCCGGTGTAAGTCGTAACAGCATTGCAAACAATTCCTAGTAAGGAAAGTCGTTTTCAAATAGTGGTGTGCTCTATACCTGACTCACTTAAAGACCTTCGTTCTGAGATGGCCTAAGCGGTTAAAAATTGTCAGAAACTGATAGCGTGAAACATACTGCGATAACTTAATTTGACCAGAACCTAGCGCCAAATATATTAACATATGTTATGATTGATTAACGTTAACGCTCGGCCCATTAGGAGTAAGATATAAATTTCTCAAGAAAGATTAAAATACTGCGCATTACTTTAAGCGGAGTTTCATATAATACAAATGATGAAATGTTTCACTCATTTCATACTTCTGGATAATAGCGTCCTTCTACAGTATAATTCTTTGTTTTTAAAATCCAAAACGCATCTCTTAGCAACAAGAAGTATGAGAAACAGTACTCTGGATGCTATCATCGATTCAGTATGACGCAAATAATAACTATCTTTTCCGAAAAAAAAGAAATCCCTTTAATCGAATGCTCTTCTTGAATTCCGGATCGAATGCAGCCTTTCCACTTGATTGCAACGTCTTCTTAGGGTGGAAGGTCTGTTTCGAGCGCATAATATATCGTAAACAAAGGTATTCATGTCGACAAGGTTTGAAGGTTGATATTTTTGCCCTTGAACTTGATATGTACTTGTTAAGGCTTACCCTGCTATCTCTAAAAAGGCACGTCGTCGTCAACGACCGAAGAGCTGTGAATGGTCGACAGATGATGTGCCAAAATTAGTTTACAATCAGATAATCCAGAAGATCACCAAAAGAGTATTGGGTGACATCTGTGAACTCTTTTTTTATCCCTCCATTTCCTGCAATGAAAAGAAAATATTATGAAAATGTTTTTTTTAAGTTATATTTCATGAACAATATAATTGTTACTATAATGGATTAATATAAGTTAGATTATTATTGCATGTCTGCTGATTAAAGCCGTTAAAAGCAAACAACTGTCTCGTAATTTTGAGCTACAATCGACTAACGAAGTTAACATTTGAATAAACATCTACATCAGTGAACAGACACCAGCTATTGTGGAACTTTCATGTGCCTACTCAGAACGTTATTCTTCGACTTGATCAGGTATCCGAAACATTATCATTAGAACACCTTTCTACACTAAGCTACCATGCCTTCTTAATATGTGTCTTTACTATATTAGTTACACTCTATTTTATCCTAAATAAAATAATAAAAAATATTTTATTCTTTTGTTCCTTTAAATTAAAAATTTGAACACCATTAGCAAACATTAATTTATTTTGCTACATATTTACTGCATAGAATAAAACTTTCATTTTTGTGATATGGTTAAGAGCGTTATTGTTTTTAAGGATGATAACATAAAACCTTTATAATACAGTGAATGTAAACAAAATATTAATACGAAAAACGCTAATCTGGACATCAGCTTAATATAAACAGAGAGAAGAATAATTTTCAATCAAAATAAAAGACCTTAAAAACAAATTTTTCTTAGATTAAAGTAAGGTTCTACAAATAAAAATAAAATGTAAATATTGAGACTCAAAAATCATTTTTATTAAGGATACATCACAACATTTGGTTGTCAATTTTATTATCAGAAACGTATCTTCATCTAAGTAATTGAAAGAGCACTCTGCGTGTTCAGTTTTTCAGTGTTCTTGTGAAATAATTCTGGAGTAATTTCAAGGTCAATGAAAAAATTCGATAGGATTATTTAAAAAATGCATGTAAGTATAGTACACGAATAACATAAACTTATACGACTAGTCTATTATGTACTAGAAATATACGTACTAATATGCTATATGTGCAGGAATCTAGCTAACCTGTTTGTTATTTATTGTAAAATGCACCACAAATAGGAAAATAAAGCTAAGGACAGTTGATTAAATGTGTAGCAATATTTCAAAGGCGTTTATTTATTACCGTTTAATAAAAGGAAAAATTTACTGGCACAAAAATATTACTTAAAACAGAAGTTTTAAAGAAATGCACAAGAATATCAGTAGTTTGTATTTCAAATGTTTGTCGTACAAGTTATTGAATCTAAGCGCTCTTGTCTTTAGCTGTACATTTTCAATTCACATCCCAAATGCTGTTGTTCCATCAGATCCATTTTAATCAGTACCTCCAATAATTTTAAGCAGTAAAATTAGCCCTAATTTGCAAATGAGGGTTAAAAAAGCAATAAGTATTTAAATTACAGAACTCTTTCAGAATTTTAATTACATCACAAAGATCTCTGCTGTAACTAAAAATGTTACAATAATTTTGTATTGCAGTATAAATCCTATACATGTTAAGCGAAATTTCCAAATTTACACTTTATCTTAAAATGATTCACAGTTATGAGTTCACAAGATACAAAGGAGAAAAAAAAACCGCGTTTGCGAATGCTAAGAATCAGTAAACAGTCGATGCTTACATTTTTAAAAAAATCAATTCTTAATAACGAAGTGCTGTAATGCAAATAAACTGAGAAAGTTATTTTATAAAGATATATTTATAATTGTTTAAGAAATGAATAGTTTTATTATTCCACGAATAAAATTTTTACTTATTTTACTTGTATGTGTAAATTATTTAAATGCATATTTATTTCAAGGTAAAATACCTTTAAATTTATACGTCAAACCAAAGAACAAAGTAGACGAAAAATTCTAATACTTGATAAAATTTGAAAAATTATTAATATTTGTTACTTAATCTGCTTTCATAGGGACTTTTTTTAAGTCTTCTTAAGTTTCAGGTACACAAATTTCATATTTTTTTTTCTATTTCTTTGAATACGATTTGATGCCATTCTCTTTTAATACAACATTAAATCTGTCCTTTTAAAAGTAGTCTCATGTTTTATTATTTTTTGTATGATATCATTGGGATCATATTATTGTGGTGAAAATATTAATTGAATTAATAGCCTTTCTTTCTTATTCTTAATACTACCATAGATCATTAGCTTGTTGAAATATTAAATTTTTTGATGAGTTTATTCATTTAGAAAAAAACTTTTATTTTAAAATCTTTAAACAATCTATTTTTCACACTAAACTCGAGGCCAATACTTGTTGCCGCCGCACAACTTCACACCCTGTCAGAAGCCTTCATTCGTTATTGTTCTGATGAACCCTTCTACCACCGAAAGCTCAGATTTCTCTGAACCTCAACAGAAGTTTATTCTAAAACTTTAAATCAAGGGTAGCTAAAATGGGTAGCCTTGTATCTATGGCAACGGGCACTTCAGTTACTTTTTAGAGAGGCATCATGGTGTCAAATCTTGAAGTAAATTCTATAGGACAATACTTTGCATGTTTGTGATTTTTCAAATTTTTGCAATACAATCCACATATTTGTAATTTATTTGTGTTTTTCAGCATTTTTCAAAATTTTGCATATATCTACGTTTTTTTTACGATTATGCAGAATAAAGTGACGAAAAAAGTATTGAAAGTGATTTCATATAATATTGAGAAAATTGTTTTCAATAAAAAAGTTGACCAGGAAAACCGTCCTGCTTTGTTTGTGAAAGTACTTTTTCCACATAATCCAAGACATAATGTTAATCGGTATTATAAAACACAGGCAATCATTGAAGAAAAACAGGAGTTTGTTGTGAATCAGAGTTGAAAGAAGAATATGATGTTCAAGGCAAAAAATTAAAAGAAACGAAACCTATTATTAAAGGTAAGTTGTGTAATCAGAACAATGGAAGAAATGTAATAAGAAATTGTTTTGAGATAGACAACAAAAGTTGACAGGAAATTTTCAATATTTGTTCCCTTACATTTGCAGAGGGTCTTTTGAATAAAATTTTTGGAAGAAAAGCAGACGAATTTCTTATATCAAAGCAGAGGATTGTGGGGCGCATGATGAGAACTCTGTCAGGATGTATCAAAGGAATCGGAAGTTCTCTGGTCTGTCCTTGAACTCGCATTTCACTGGCTTTGGATGAATCAACGGACATACCGTATTTACGCGAATCTAATGCGCATCGTTTTTGGCCAAATGTAGTATTCGAAATTAAGGTGCGCATTCGATTTGATGGCGCATTAGATTCGAGTGCAAGGTCAGCAGATCGCCGATGACGTCAACCAAATTTAAATCATAACAATGGATTACTGTTTTTCTCGGCTACATTAACCATTACATTTATCGTTGACACATTATTGCATAGAGGATACAAACTGCAGAGTACGTAGTCACGAAATGGAGAGAAAACAGAGAAGAATGTCATAAGACGCTACTTTCAAACATAAATTCTTTATGATGAAAAAAATGGCTAAAAAAAGGAGGTAGAGAGTTCAACGTTGCTGAGAGCAATGTTCGCTTGTGGCGACAACAGAAACTGGCACTGTTTGCAACTAAAGCTAGTAGAAAGAAATTCACTGGTTCTCTCAAAGGAAGACACACTAAAATTGAAGAAAAAGTTTTGGAATTTGTACGTGAAAGGAGGAAGAATGGACAACCTGTGACTAGAGACATCATAAGAAATAAAGCAAAAGAGGAGGCTGAAGCTCTAAGATATACCGAAACAAGAGATTAAGGCTAGCCGTGGATAGGATGGATCGTGTTTATGAAGCGGATGGGCTTATCTCTAAGACGCCGTACAACAATATGCCAAAAGCTTCCTGCAGATTTTGAGGGAAAACTACTAATATTTCAGCGGTATGTCATCACACTTCGAAAGGAAAAGAGTTTTTCAATGGGGCAAATTGGCAACGCTGACGAAACGTTAATTTGGTTTGATATGCCTCGTAACTACATTATTACGGAGAAGGGGACTAAGGAAGTTATCAAAACTTCGGGATGTGAAACACAACGCGTAACAGTGATGCTGGCAATAACAGCAGACAGGTTCAAACTTCCCCCTTTCTTATTCTTCAAACGGAAAACATGCCCTAAAACCCCTAAGAATGAAAAGCTGTTCCCAGATGATGTCTTGATTCGAAACCAAGAGAAGGGTTGGATGACAGAATCAATGCTTGATTTTGCTCCGAAATGTATGGGAACGCAGTCCCGGTGGGCTGACTAGTCCACCATCAATGCTTTGTCTGGACGCATTTCATGGTCATCTCACGGACGACGTAAAAAAGAAGATTCACAGCCTAGGCAGTGATCTTATTATCATTCCTGGAGGGATGACGTTTGTGTTACAACCCCTGGACGTTAGTATAAATAAACCTTTTAAGGGGTACGTTCAGGCGGAGTACGAAAATTGGTTTTATGAGCCAAACAGTGAATTGACTCCGACAGGAAAAATTAAGCGTGCTGCATCGTACATTGTTGCACACAAGGTATCTGCTGCCTGGAAAAACATCGAAGCCCCAATGATTGTGAAATCTTTCAAGAAATGCTGCATTTCAAATTCATTGAATGGCAGTAAAGATGACGTGCTCTGGAACGCTATGGATGATGATAATGATGGTGAGGAAAGAAGAAATGAGTCTGCTTCTGACGAAGAGAGCTGCGAGGATTCCAGTGATGAAAACATTAGGGAATAAAGACGTTTCATATTCATCACTGATTGTAGAAACTATTAGCTAGATAGAAATGTTACGATTTATTTGATGTTCATATTTTACGATAGGTACCATATATACAGTAGTGATAATTAACAATGATTGTTTCACATAACAATAGCCCACTAATCGGTTCATTCTATGTTCTGCTACTTTATATATAAATCCATTGTTGTATAAAATATGATAACTAAATTTAAATAAAGTTATCATACTACTGATTGATAGTTTATATACAAATCCATTGTTGTATAAAATAAGATTCAATAAATTCCTCATACCATTGATGCGCATTACATTCGCCGACAAACATTTTTTTTATTATTTAAGGTTTTAAAATGGGAATGCGCATTAGATTCGCATAAATACGGTAACTGATATTGCCCAGTTAAGCATTTCTTACGATAGAAATTGATGATAATTTCAACACCTGTTCTTAGGCAAGACAGGTGCCAGTAAGGTGTCACTGCATGGTAAAAGAATCAGACACTTGAAAAGTGAAATCCTTCCAAGAGAATCTAAAATCAGAATGTTAAACTCATCAATGTTTGTACTGTTTGTGCTCCATCAGTTGAAGGATGAATTCTATCGACTGGTAACTCTGCTTGAAAGTATTTATAATGCAATATTAAAGTTGGATTTATGAATATAGGTAAAATTTATGTTATCCTATATTTATATATAGGTATAAATGTAGGATAATATATCGTTGAATCATAAACCAAAGGCCACAATTTGACGAAATTTTAAATAGGCAGCATATTATGTTTCTGGTTTTGAAATGTATAAACAACAGCATTGAACAAAAACAGAATGCATAGAATAGTGTCCGTTGTTAGATTTGGAACTTAGCCTTCATTATCAAGCATTTTGGTTTTCCTCTTAAGAGGATCGGCCTATTTTCGTTTACAGAATCTCACTATTTGACCATAAATACCAATTTCACTTGAAATGTTTAATTCATGTTAAGGTAATAGTAAAAAATGTTTTAAAATTAAGGTAATGATGAAAGTAAAATATTTTATTAGATTCCATTTTGATAAAAAAAATACATTCGTAGTATTCTTAGAAAATTATTCATTGAAAATATTCTTTATTTTTAATGAATTTAATACAAAGACAGAAAAATTATGAACGAATTTCAATAAAGTTAGATAATTTTAACTCAGGTAAATTTTCATATAATCTTACATAAAATGCTTCTGTTCATCTTGTATTCCTCGTGAATAATCTGGTTTTTAATAATCTTCCGATACTCGGCATAAATTAATCTTTCTTGAAAAAACTCAAAGATAAAAACTGGTTGCATTTATTATTCCAATATAAATGCTATTAATTAAATACAAAATTTTAAGCTGTTTAAATATGCATTCGTCTAAAACTGTAAAATATATTTTAAATAAATGTTATTTTGAAAATAATGAAAATAATTTTTAAGTAAATGTAATTTTAAAAAAATATTATTCTAGATTTTTTTAAAAATTTTATAAGAGAGAAAGCGTAATTCTTTTTAACCATTTAAAAATAAAACAGCAATATTCTCTTCCTGGTTTATGCATAATTTCTATATTTTATAATGGATGCTTCGTTATAAAATAAAAGAAATATCTCATGAAAGGAGTTTACATCTAAAACTTCTGTCAAAAAGTTTTTGTGATTTTCAAAATTATTCCTGAAATAATGATGTTTGAATAAAAATCTATGATAAAGAGAAATTTACTGACAAAAAAAAAATTATCCTCTCTTATGTTAAATTGTTTTAGACTGTCGGCAGTTTTTTTCTTTACATTTTTCTATATAGAACGCCGTTGGCAGCTGACTAATTAGCACTCGAGCCTTCAATTTTACAAGTAACAGGTTCGTCTCCCGCCTTAAGCATTTATGTTAGTAATGATTTGGAATCCATTATATATATATATATATATATATATATATATATATATATATATATATATATATATATATATATAATTAGTTTTCAACATAATTATTTCTCGAGAAATAATTATGTTAAATTGACCGTTGAAAAAAAATAAACACGATACTCCTGAGCATCGTGTTTATTCTTTTTCCTGTGATTATTCTACGCAAACCTCTCTCAGTTTCAAAATAACTTTAAAATACTTAAATGTGAGGAAAAAGTAGAAACATTCGTCAAAAAGAATTATGCATGATAAATACATTTTTAAGTTCACAAATCAATTTTTTTAAATCACATTCACATAATCTTCAATACAATTTGCTTCCATAAAATGACGAAACATATCTTAAAGGGAGAAATTTGCAATTTGCCAGCATCGAATGATAGTAAATAATGTTACAATTCTTAAAGGCAAATATATGCAAATATAAAAAATATTTTCTTAAAGGCAAATATATGTCAGGCAAATATATGACATGACATATTTTTGCCTTTAAGAAAATATTTTATAGAATATTTTCTTACGTTTTTGTTTAAAGTGTGCATATTTGTCAGTCCTTTCACACAAAATTAATCATTTGGTTGAATGACACTAAATGATAATTTTTTGAGGAAAGTATGAAGTTTAAAGAAAGATTTAACTTTGTCTTGTGTTTAAGATTTTATTCGTGGAACAGTTTCAACTTGATATTCCATTGACTTAAATGAAATAATATGAATGATTTTCATTCAAAGGAACTGACAACTCCTGGAAGATTCGATGGGTCTAAGATTAACGCGCATGTAACAGCATTCACTTTGCTTCAAAATTGGAAGCCACTTTTACAATTTGCTCACACTGAAAAAAATGAATACACATTCACCAAAAAATGAAAATTTTTATACATTTTTTTTCTTTTCTGGTCACAGTTGGGAGAGGGAAGAAACATTTAATAGCTGAAATCCTGAAGCAGATTTTCTACGGTTGTTGAAATGCCATTCATTTTTCCCAACATTCAACACGACAAATCTAGCATGCACCCTTCTCCGTTTTCAATTTCGAGCGCGTGTTCCGTTTTCCCCTTCTAGGGAAGGGGGATCTGGTCAGTTGCGGAGGGGGATGGGACAAGTGGGGTGAAAGTCGAAAATGCTTTGAAAAATATATTTGGAAATATCTAATGGCAAAAGAAACAATCGCGGTGGTTCTGCACTCAAGAAATCCACGAAGTGCAAACAAGTGAACACCCCTCGCAGCATTTATTCATTGCATTTCTTTCAAGGAGGTCTCCGTGGGACAAATGAAGCTCTCACACGTTACATTTCGTGATAAAAGAAAATGACTCGTCTACTTATTTACTTTTGTTAAATTTTTATCAAAAAATATGTTCGTGAATATCATATGAATACATAAAAAGGATTAATATTATAATCTGTGCAGGAATGTTATTTATTTTACAATACTAAAACCATCATTGAACGATAATATTATGGAGACTTTTCTAACTATGTATATCGTTAATACACTTAAAAGTTTTAAAATACGTGTGGTACGATTTTTTTTTAAATTTTCTCTTATCATTTTAATCATGACAATGTAAAATATTATTATGAAAATATTGTATGTTTCTATTATTATGAAAATTCATATTATTATGAAAAATATTGTATGTTTCTAAGTCCTCATTATTATTATCATAATTGATCGTTCCTTATCCCAGAATATACACAAAAATTATAATAATAAAAGAATAATTTCTGTAAAATTTTTATGGATAAAATTCATCTTTCCACATGTTTTGGTGAAAACCAGCCGAAATTATTTTTAATTAGTAAAGTCACCATAAAATGCTTTTCTCATAGCTCAATAAGCAATCAAAGTCATATCGAGTAAAATATATGTTGTTTAAATCAAAATATGGTTGAATCTTCGATATTCCATTGAAAAATTATTCAAGAAATTTTAAGCAAATGAAAATCTGTAATTATGTTTCTCGTAATAATATTTTTCCTTTATGATTAAAAATATCGATTGGAATTCCCTTCATATGAAGTGAATTCCAATTCTTCACTTCTCAAATTCAAATCCTTATCATAAAAGTTAATAAAATTAATTCTTAAAACAGATCGCAGAGAATCTAATGCAGCTGGAAGGGAAGTTTTTTCTTCTCGATTAAATGTCAAAATGATTTGTTTAAAATCGTAAAAGAATTAAGCAAATGTGACATCTATTGATTGCAAAACAATCACTTGATTTTTTAAAAGTGTGGATGGCTACGTTAATTGCAGAAATTAAAAATCAATCATGTGAACTGATGGCAGTTTTAGTTTATGATTGGAATTTAATCTCTATACGCTCTTCGTAACACAGTTTGATTTTTACTGAAGCAAGATAATTTTATTGAAAATAAGATTCTTCATCCACAAGTTACATTGTTATATTTCTCTTAAAAGACAAAAACATTGTAGATGCTGAAAAAGTTTTACAAGAGTTCGTCTACCTATCAGGCCTAAAATAGCTGGTCTATCTACCAAGAAATGATATCGATCTACAAACTTCAGATCTTCTTACTGGTTTGTGATAAAATCGAAAGCACAGTTGATTTCTCTATCAGGAAACTATAACAATCTACCAAGATCCAGTTTTATCAATTCATCTTTCTCCCAAGTCTATAAAGCAGTTGGTCTATTTATCAGCAACGACCTCTGTCTACCAAGTTTCAGTTCTACCAGTTCATCTAGCTTTTAAGTCGAAAGTAGTTGGTCTAATTACTCAAGAGGCTTAATTAATTATTATTTTGGTATGTTTTATATATTATATTTACAGTGAGATTCCCGATTTAATTTCTCAGCGTGTGTATCCAAAAATTGGAAATAAGTATAACTTCGCATTGGAAATTAATATGAATTCATATAACATATGAGAGTTTAGTTTTCAATAGTTCCATCTCAAATCGAATACAAATACTAAATGCTTGAATCACATTACTCTTTCGTATCTTTTTCAACTCTTTATGTAAAACTAGCACATTAATAGTAAAACATTAAAATAGAGTGCGGAATTCAGTTTGAAAGTAAAGTACCATTGTTTACAGAACAATGCTCAGGTTACCTCAAGTGACGCATTTCATTAAAGCTGCTAAAATAAGTTAAATATTTTGGAAGAATACTGAGTCAAACTGAAAGTGACTCTACCCTGGATTAGATGATTGGATCTTTGATTTACTAAATATTGACCTATTTTGTGATATACGATACATCTCTCAGCTAAAAAAATATACTGAAAATATAACTGATAGGTAAAAAAATTTAAAAATATAAACGGTGTTTTATACTTATGCTTTTTGTGTACATGTATTTTTGTACTTATATATATATATATATATATATATATATATATATATATATATATATATATATATATATATATATATATATATATATATATATATATATATATATATATATATATATATATATATATATATATATATATATATATATTTAATGTGTATATATTTACCTATCTAAAGAACACAAATGTATAATATCCATGTAACTGTTATAAAAAACATAATGAATATATAAAACGAATGAATGGCATTCTTACTTTTGATAATGAAAATATAATTATTGTAGTTCAGGGGTGCATAACCTCTTCAGAATGAGGGGCCAAAATATGAAAAAAGATCATGTCGAGGGCCAAAGCAGTACGTAAATGTTAAAACATGTTATAAACGTTAAAACACTGTTTTTTGTGGCAATACGCATGAATTGTATAATTGTTAATTTACTTATTTACTCATGCAAACAATATACAATAAAGTAATAAAACACAAACATTATAGATATGCTTAAAATACTTTATTCCCAGAAAAAAACTTGAAATTGAATAACGGGAGAAAAATTTTTGGTAATTATACAAAGAACATAATTTAAATTTTGAAAAAAAATTAGTAAAATTTGATGTGATGGCTATGACTGAATATTTGAAGTTATTGATTTTATGTTGGGCTTAAGATTCGTTGTGGCAATACTAAAACAGAAGAAAGGATCCTATTTCTTATTTTTGATTTGTTTAAATTCATTAAAGAAAAAGTTTGCTCACAAATGTAAAATATTTATTCTGATGTAGAATCGTTTTCCTATCAGATTTTTTCTTTTGTTTATTTGAAAGAGTCTCATTTCTTTTTAAATTAGTCTTATTTTATTAACAACATTCGCGGGCCAACTTTAAAGGCGACGCGGGCCAATTTTCACCCGCGGGCCATAGGTTGTGCATCTCTGTTGTAGTTATCACTTGAAACTTTCAAAGTATTTTTCCTTTACAGCTCTTATTAAAAATATTGACAAAACATGATGCAAATTATAATGTTACGCCTGCTAGGTCGTCACATTCATCTCTTTCTGCACAAGTTTTTATCAGGGATGCATATTTCATCTTTTTTTGAATCCTGATATGAATGGCGATATTTTCTCAGATTTCCATGCACTTTCTAAAAATTTTAGATTTTAGTTATAGAAGAATATTTTTATTGTTTAATTATTGCACGAAAATGTCACAACAGATAAAAATTAAAATTTAACTTTCAAACTTAAAGATATTTTTCCAGGAATTACTGTACGTCTTTATTAATGCAGAAATCACACAGACTCTAACAATTTGATAACCACCCTATAGACACCAATAAAGGGGAAAAATTAATTAGTTTTGAAAACATTTGGAACGAAGGGCACATGAAAAATTGTTTAATCGATTTCAACAAAATCTCGCAAATTTCAACACAATCTACGAAACTAGCAGGATTCAGTACATCCATCAGATCATACTAACCGATAAAAGTCTTCATAAACAAAATGAGATCACATTAATTAAATTAAAGTGATTGATTTGAGGCCGGGATTCTTAATCTAGAGAATTTCTTCATGCTCTGAAATGCGGAATTATTTTCAAGATAAAAGACAAAAATTTAGAAAAATGTATAAATTTAGTGTAATGAATACTATATTTTTAAGTATTCATTACTATTTTAAAAATTACTATCAACAAAGAATACACAATATTCTTAAATATTTATATCTATAACGAACACTAAACTCTTTAGCATTCTTTATCATTTTAAACATACATATCTATAGCTATATTCTTAAGTACTAGTTACTGTTTAAATATTCGAATCTATAGCGAATACCAGGCTCTTAAATAATATAATTATACTCTTCCAAGAATAGAAGATAACGGAATGCGTCCAAAGGTCATACGTAAGTAATTTGATTATGTCAGAATCATGTGGCATGGAAGAGTCCTTCAGTGGAAGAGTAAAAAAGTCTATTTTTCGCGCGCGCGTGCTCTTTCTTTTCTCACTCATAATTTTACTTTTTTATTTAAGAGGCTTGTAATTCAATCGAACACACACTACGTTAATCAATAAATTGATACTCTAAAAAATTGAAACTGATTTTCTTAATCAAGAAGACATCCATCGTTAGTCATGATTATGAAGTTCACATTGTTAGAAAAATAATGTGAACTTGCCAAAAACAACTATATCATGAAAATGAGAAAATCGGGAAATGATTCGATCTTAAAAGTTATTCATTTAAAATATAAATATCATTACAACTCAAAAATTTATTAAAATTGATAATACAATTTTCATATACTTTAAAACATTTCGTAATGGATAGAATTTAAAATTTTTGAAAAATTATCCATTATTCAAAGATGAGGAAAATAATAATTCTCGTGACCAAGCTTTCAAGCTTAAAAATTCATATTACATACTTTTGGGGAAAAAACCACAGTTTAAAGTATACTTCGAATTAATACAAACATTTGCACTCCATGTTATCAAACCCACAAACAGTTAAAACAAAAATCTAACAATTCAGTAGCAGCTTAGAACAAAAGAGGGAGATTTGTTTAAAAAGATAAGTCAGATTATAGGCTATAAACTTTTATTTTTACAGTAACAAGCGTTAAGCGTATAAAAACATTAAATTTTATTCAACAGTTTTACCTTAAATTCCAAGCTGTCATTTTAATGTTTTTATAGCACTTAGTATCCCATTTAACAATTCGCCAAAGCGATTCCCTCCTCGGGCATGGATATTGGCAGTGGTTTATAATTCAATTTAGGGCTATATATTTCGATACAAACAGCCATCTTGTTGCCAAAGATCAAATAAACTAAAGCTAGAAAAAAATGTATCGATGAATTTTAAAACTGAAGCTTTAAATGTAAAGATAAAGTTTTTGAGCCTCAAACAGTTCGTACTTTGGATGCCCGAATTCGTGAGATTCTCAGATTTCAGTAAACGTAAGCTTTCCTTTATTGGAACCCACGTGCAAGCTTAAAATATATCGAATGAATTTTGAAACTATATCACGTTATTAATTTTGATTGATCTTTAGATTTGAATCCTTAGAAAAAAGATTTTTCGCATCACAGTTGTTGGGAAAATGCTTATTGATCACAGGGCATGAACATTGGTGCTTCATGTGAAAGGAGAACAGGAAGGTCACTTCTCTTGAATGAATTTTAGTCAAACACTCCTGCAAATTTATAAAAGCTTGCATTTTCCATCGTAAATGACGTCATCATATTGGCAACCATTTTCTTTGCCTCATGAGCAGACTCCGTTTATCATCCAGAAATAAATAAGTAAGCAAATTCGTGTCTCGAAAGGAGTGACAGTTCCGGAGAGGCACCTCGTTTCAGAAGACAAAACAAACTCTCCCCGTTCTTTGAAGATGGTCTGGAAATCATTCATGTTTCCAACGAAATTCCGACCCCAAACGACTTGTTGCACGTGAATACACGCACACGTGAATATTAAATTGCACATGCCTGGCTTGGCATGAGCACATGACGGATGCTTCTTAAAAAACAGTACTCATTTTGTATTCGAATTTTAAAACTATTCATTTTTATACAAGAAATTGATATCAGTCCGATGTTATTTTATGAGGCTCAAAGTACAAAAAAAAAATTATTTTTCTTGAAATCTGAAAATATTCACGTGGAAATGCTCATGCATGCTCACATGTTGTGGTTAAGTGGCTGATGGAACCGAAGGCAAAGACGAAATACATAATAATAATATATACGTACAACTAGCGTGGTTGTTGTATTGATAAGGGTTTATGATAAAAAATATCTCACAAACAAAGATTTAAAAATTAATCTTGAATGATATATATATTATATTGCAAATTTAATTGGCACTTAAATAATTTTAAAAAAAGATAAGTTGTCCCGACTGTCACAAGATTTTATGACTGAAATTAGGACTATATATATATATATATATATATATATATATATATATGCATGTATGTATATATATATATAAGCCAGTGTTTAAAGTCATAAATTAATGTAACAGAAAATTAATCACTATATAATCATACGCTTTCTTAATTTTAAATGCTTGGTCATTTTATTATTCTTTAAAATTAGATGTATTTTAATTTAAGAAAAAACGTGCTTAAATCATTATAATAATGAATGATGAGTTTTTATGTAACAATTCCATTGCCTTTTACTGAGGAAACTCTGAATTATTTACTATTAAGGAGGTAAAAGCATTTAGGAATATTTTTACCGTTAGTTTTATTGGAGAATAAGCAATATTTTTCTCTCACTTTTATTATAAAAAATAATAATAATAACAATAATTACACTATCATAATAACTATGAAATAAATCAATATAAAAAATTACATCGTTTAAACGAATTATTAAAATAATGAGAAAATCTATTTAAATTTGAATATTAATGCTTACATTATAAGATAACACACTTTCACTAGTTTAATTAAAAATAAGTGATTAGTGTACTATTTATTTTACAGATAAGCTTTCGGTCACAATTGCCTGGAAATCATTTCAAAGTTAAGTATATGCAACGGTATATGGTATCATAAAATAAATTAGAACTCAATTGGAATAAATTATAGTGTGTTGTAATTCAGATTAATTCATTTCCCATCCATAAAATAAATATAAAATGTTATAAAAAGGAAAAGTATATTTAAACAATACTTATACAAAAAATTTTTAGATTTTACGTTGCGCATGTATATATATATATATATATATATATATATATATATATATATATATATATATATATATATATATGATTGATATACTTTTCATAACACATTAATCCCACACATTCTTAGCTTAAATACGTTAAAGTCACTGTTACACATGGTTTTATACGAGTTTTGTTTCAAATTTATCGTTGTTATTATTAATGAGTAAAAAGAAATGTTAAAAATATATTTAATGAATTTTGGTGAAATACTCATGCAAATGATAGAAAAATTACCATAATTTCGGGAAGACACAAAGTAAAATTAAATGAATAATTAATGTGAATAATAAGAAATACCACATAATTTCCAGTAGAAGTACCATAGCGTTCACATATTTTAAATTTTAGCATTACGTACTCCTATCAAAGCTGCGTTTATGTGCAATCCTACAAATAGAAATTTATTGGGGTTTGCATAAGAGAACTGCTGGAAGTATGAACACACCCCCCGCTTTCTGCAACAATTATTCAATCAGTTCTATAAACATGTCGAACGAATGAAAATTACCCATTTTGTAAATGGGATTTTGCAGATCATATTTTTAAGGACATATTTAATTAAAATAGCAAGTCTTATTTGGAATATTTGGTTCTATTCTTACGCAAATAAAATTTGTAAAACTTTGAATAAACTCTGAGAGACCATTTTTCTTTTTTATAAAATCTGATTAATAAAAATCAACGCAAGCGTTAAACAGTAGCATTCAGTAAATTAATACATAATGTGGAAATTTAATAATTAATGAACAAACTGTTAATTTTTGAATTATAATTAGAATAATTTTATTCCTTAATTTTCAAAATCAGGAATGTTTTTTAATTATAAATCTATTTTGGTTTTAAGCATGTCATCTGCATGGGTAAACAAGTTCGCGTGATCATCCATAATCTGCTATTAATTAACCTCCTCGATTAAGATAAAATATTTGCCAGAATGTCATCTATAACACTATTTAACACGGATATTACATTAAATAGGGGTTAGAATGGGAATTTAACCCTACTAAAAATGGGTTGTACTTTTTTTTGAATGAGTTCGGGAATAACTATTTTATACAAAGTTTAAATCAATTTATTTTGTGATTTAAGCTATGTAACAGTTGTTTACTGTATGCTAATACTTCTAAGAATATGAAGAATATCATTTCCTTCTAGTGACGTGTTTCGGTTGATTTTCGATCACTTCCGAGGAATGTTTACTTCATTTTTCTTCAAGTAATTCAAATCAATTTCTATTTGAACACATTTATTCAGTTTCATCATTAAAACTGTATTCAAGGGTTACTGTCTGTAAGTTCCTATTTCGGATAAAATAATTTCAATTATTATTTAAGAACTTATAAGTCCTATTCATTCAAAAATAACCATGATTCAGCGTATATGCAAAAAATGAAATAGCTCTAAAACACAAATTTCGATTAAATACATTAACAATCTGAACATTTCGTAAGACTCTCCATTGTAAGAAACGCTTAGTGTTTTAAAACTTATTTCTAAGCAATTAGTTTTATTCTTAAGGCATCGGTATATCTTAATCATAAATTGTAGAAAATAAATTATTATTTTTTTCACATATACAAGTTTTATTCCATTGCTAAAAGAATTTAAAACATGAGGAAGAATGAATGTTATTTTATATATAATCCGACTACTGGTCATTTCTATTTATTATTTTGTGTTACTTCTCGCATCTTGCCTACAGTACTACATCTTGCCTACAGTACTACTACAGACTACAGTACAGATATTATTAAAAGCACTGAATGGCATTAGAAATTAGAATGTCAATGACATTTTTTTTCAGACTGAAATCTCAATTGAACGCAAGAGAATTATGAGTATATTCACAAAATATGTGCCTTAATTTTTAAAAATAAGTGAAATTATCAACAAAAATCAGCATCAATCTCAGCAAGAGTGTTAATTATTTTCAAAAATTAAAATTTTTAAAAATGCTCCAAATTAACCCTTTATAAACATTTATTCCTTAATGCTTACTAAAGGTAATTCTATTTTTACATTACAAGCATCTATTTGCGAAATATCTTTGTATTCTGTGAGCATTATTCAATTAATAATAGGAATAATTGTTTCAATTATATTGATTCACAAATAATTGAATTCATTAAATAATAGGAAAATTCGGAACCCTGAAAAGTAATACGAAGAATGAAGGTTAATAGTCAATTAAAATATAACTAATAATTCAGCGCAAAACAAGTATTCTTCGAATTCTGAATAGGATAAAGATTATGATAAAATTTATAATCGAAATTTGATGTTAAGCAAGTTGTTCATTTAGGTGATAAACTTATTGGCATCAAAGAAGATCCTTTCGGATAACGCCTAATTTTATCAAAATAAATTCAGAAACCATAATTCTTTTAAATTCAAGCTGTAACTTTAATATTCAACTGACTTTTCTCGCACCAATTTGACATAGAAGAGATGAAGAAATTGTTTTTCGCGTATCTTGAGTCAAAAATAATCTATAAACTCCTTTTAAAATGTTTCAATAATTTATTTATCTAAGAATTTTATCGTTCTCTGTGAATATAAACCATTAAATTAAGAATAATTAACTGATTTTAATACGTTTGCAGTTCTAAAATTACATTTCATACCCGAGACTAGTTGGATCAATGACTATGGCATAAAGTGGATTCCGGAACATTGAAGTATTGCAGTAGAACGTAGAAGTCTCTGCCACAAACCGAACTGTAATTGGGCCGAGCTGAAGACCAGAGAGTTATAATCAATCCATACATATAATCAAGATTGTAAAAATGGAAATAAATAATTGTTAAATGCCTCATAATAGCGTTCTAAAAACGTAAATATCTATTCTCCACTGAATATCAGAAATATCTAAATACGTCGGTGAGAAATCAAATGGGGGGGTAACAGTGTGTGCAGCTATAGACACCGGCAAGTGCATCCAATAAAGGATTATCGGTCGGTGTCGTTGTATACGGTTTGCGACAAAGATTAAATTAAAAGAATATTCGATTATCCGGTAAATGTGAGTCTTTACAAGAAAAGCATTCGTACTGAGCACATCTGTATTGTTTTCATAAATTTTAATGGATAATTTTACTGTATTTTATTAGTTAACTATCTCATAGAGAGGGATGGCGAACCAGTGGCACGTTTAAAAATTTTCATTGCACGCAAAAAAACAAATTATTTTTTTATAAGTTATCTTTCTTGATAGAAATGAATTAAAAATTATTAATCTACTCTTAATTTATAATTTACGATATAAATTTGTAGTACTGAATCTTAGTATGTTAACTAGAACCGTCAAATTATACATTTTATTATTAAAATATCGCATGAATTCTCTCGAAGATGCGCATTAGATAACATTTTTTGCATATCCAGCCTTCTAATGTCATTGCCCTCCAATCAGAAGGCAGACTGCATGAGTCATTTTCAGTAAACCGTCCTCTTTGAAACTTCAGTGACTTGTTAAAAAATATAATAAAATATGTTAAAAAATATATTATATAAAAATTATTATGTATGTTAAAAAATAATCACACACGCACAGTGACTTGTATATAAATATACGTATGCAGAATAAATTATTTACTTTATAACAATATTATTAAAATATATATTTTTAGAATTTCTTATTACAGCTAGTTCAATGAAGAAATCGAAATTATCCGAAACATGTAGTAACAAAGAATTTCAAGCTTGGTGGGCCGATAGATACGGTATGATTGAAAATGATAGTATAGTAATTTTTATATTATGTTCTAAAACTAGTCTGTAGAATATCTTCAGTAAAGCGTTATTATGAAACCAATCATACATTTCTTCTCGAATTTCTTCGAAGTGTAGAAGAGCAAAAGGAGTATACATCACTTGCCTTAAAAAATTAAAATGCTCGAACTACTTCTTTAATGAAATATATTGGAACTCAATCAAACACCACTGCTGCTAGTTATCAAGTTTCAAAAACTATTGCTCAATGTGCGAAACATTTTAATGAAAGCGAATTATTAAATTATGTTTGATTGCAATGTGCACCATACTTATTCGATGATTTCGAAAACAAAGAAAAAAATTATCCAAAGAATTAAAGACATGCCGATAGCTAGGAATACAGTGAAAGAGAGAATTTTAAATATGCCGAAAATGTAAATTTTCAACAAAAAATTCATATAAAGTCTTGCGATTTTATATCCATTTGCCTTGACAAGTCTAGCGACATAACAGTCTCTGCTCGCTTAGTAATTTTTGTACGTTATTTTGTTCAAAACAATATTAAAGAACAGTTTATCAACATTAACAACAACAACAAAAGAATTAGACATTTGTTATAGATGCATTGGAAAAAAGAGAAATATGTCCTCTTAAAAGTGTGTCAGTTACAACTGATAGAGTGCCCACAGCTTGACTGAACGGGAAAATGGATTTATAAATTTATTTACAAAACGCATTGGACACACAATTCTTGATTTTCATTGCATTTTTCATCAACAAGCGTTATGTGCCAAAACAGGTTTAAAAATGTTTGATGATATTTTGAGTTTTGTAACAAAATTAGTCAATTTTATATCAACACGAGCACTAAATAAAAGAAAATTTCAAGAATTGTTAAACGAAGTAAACTCGTCGTACAATAGCTTACTTTTATACAATAATGTACGCTGGTTAAGCCGCGGAAATGTTTTGCAAAGATTTGTAGATTGTTTGGAGAAAATAAGATTATTTCTAAGCAATGAGAACATTATTGACCAATACAATCAATTATTGGATGTAGAATGGCTAGTTTTTCGATAATTAAATTACATTTTTTCGCTGATTTATGCTCTCACTTAAATGAATTAAATATGTTAATAAAACAAGGTGTTAATAAAACAGTTATTATATTATTTGACTTAATCAAAGCGTTCGAAATCAAATTACTGATTTTTAATCGTGATATTCTTTCAAATTCATATAAATATTTTCCGAATACAAAATTTTTTTATGAAAGTGAATGTCACGAAAAGCCAAATAAAGAATCAGTAACGAAAGAATTTTCAATGGTAATTCAATCCCTGATTTAGGAATTTTCTGCAAAATTTACGCAATTTAAAGAATTTGAAGAAACTTTAAAATTTTTTTATATCTCTGTTACAATACCATTTGAAAAATTAAATTTAAAAGTCCTTGATTGGTTAAATTTTAATGAATTAGAAATGGAATTAGTTGAATTTCAGTCAAGTACCATATGGAATCAAAAATTTGTTGATTTAAGAAATGATTTAGAAATTATTGAAAGTAATCGATTTTTGCATAAAATAAATAAAATTTCAGAAGAAGAAATTCTAACGACATGGAATTCAATTCCTGACTCGTTTTATTGTTTAAAAATATTAGCAAAGGCCATTTGATCAATATTTTCATCAACGTGGGCATGTGAATCTCTATTTTCAGAATTAAATTTTATAAAAATAAATATACTGATAGAATGACGATTCAGTCGAGCTCTGCATGCGTATTCTGTTGAAATGAACTAAATATGAACCAGATATTAAATCTGTATCATCTTATGTACATCAACAAAAATCACATTGAAAACAATTGTTTTTAACGTGAATTTTTTTCTAGCATATTTCTTTTTGTAAAACATTGATTAATAAAAAATTGTTTCAAGAAGAATTGCTTTTATTTGTCTACTTACGTATAGTTTCACCACGCTAACAATTCGAATGAAATTTTGTTATGGCACGTTACCTAAAAAAAGAATTTTTATGACTTTGTGGCAAGGACATCAAAAAGGTTCGCCATCCCTGTCATAGAGAATATACGAATTTGAACTAATCATCAAAATTTCTAATAATCAACAAATAAAATACTTATTTTTGAAATTTCGGAAAAATAAACCGTGGAAAAGTAATACATTTATAATTAGAATACATGGAATTATGATTTCAAAAACTTCTGTTTTTCGTTTAACTCATTATATTTTTCCTTGCGGGTAAAAATTATTGAAAAGCAATTAATTTCAAAAGGATGTCCCTTGAATCTAGCATGGGATCAGAAATAAATGTTTTGAAAATGGCCGGTTTCTAGGAAGGCAGTTTATTGTGATCTTGTATATAAATTTTGAAATAGTTTCCAAATCAGTCAAGTATTTAATAGTTAGATTTTTACAGTATTTAAAAACTTTGTAAAACATAGATTTCATATTTATAACTTTTATATAAGCAAGATCCATATTTAATATTTAAAATACTGTTATCGTCGAATAAATAATTCAACTAGAAATTGCTGACTCCTATAATGTAATGCGAAATGTATATGTAAAATCCCAATTAATTTAAGAATGTCCTGTATTAAATGAAAACTAAATATCCCAACATTGAGATCATTCCTAAAACATTTATTTCTGATTGCAAAAAACATTATAATGACTGAAATCTTAAAATAATCATTTCAATAATTAATTTTAATATAGGATTACAATTACTCTAACAGTATTCAGTATTCCCGTATAATTAAATATTATTGGTATATATTTGTCATTGAATTGAGTATGATGAATATTCAGTTATAACTCTTAATTCGAATGATCTTTTTGAGGATTACATAGTAAAAAATAAATTATTAAACATCTTGTTTTTGCAAGAACTTTTCAATTTTTATTAATTTTTTAAATGCTATTTTTAGCATTATCCTGTATAGAGATTATTTATTTTAAATGTTTGGCTCTATTAATTGTATAATTGACATCATTTTTCTTTCCATGAGACCAACTTGCACCTCATTTAGGCGTAAACTTAAAAAAACCAACCTAAATTTAAAAAAGTTAAAAAATTTTCATAATATTTTCAAAACATAAAATGTATATGAAAAATTAAATGGAACTAAACAAGGACGTACAAAACTTAGAAATTTGCTGAAACAATTATGATAATTAAGTATGAAAGAATACTATGCATAAGAAATAGTATTAAGCAATTTAATTTACCAATATTAAGTTAAAAATATTTAATTCATTACTAGATAAATGGAACCGTAAGAATGTATGAATAATGATATAATTTAAAATATAAATTGAACAACCATTGACAGAATCACATGGAAATATTATAAGCAATTTCAAAAATTTTCTTAAATTTAGCATTTCTAAACATTTTTTCCGTATTGGAAATATTGAAGCTTCATTAAATAATTATTTGGAGACAAAATGATGAGTTCTAGTGAAAAATTTTAAACTAATTCCTAAATATTTTATAAAATGTGTAATCTATATTGAAAAGTAGTTTTTTGATGAAATTAAAAAAACTTTTAAATTATAAATGTATAAAATCCTTTAATAAATTATTTGAAGAAAGTTTAATTCCCTATCTATCAGCAAACGCAATTTTTATAAAATTTCATTTTGTAAATTTTTTAAATCATTCAAATACATTTCATTTTATTTATTTTACCCCGAATAAAACGTTTAATTAGTGTGAAAAGTTATAAAGTTGATATATTTTCTTTTCTTTATATTTCAGAAAGAAAAATACGAGTTTAAAATCTTTAACGTTATTTTCTTGAATTTTCCTTAGATACATGGAGTAAAATTAATACTCCCTTAAGAAATCTTTTCTGGTATCGAATTTGAAGTCATCTAAGTTGTTTCAGATAAACGATATTTATCACGCTCGACTGCGAAATATGTTATTACAAAAATTTGATACTTAGTATCAAGATATTTTTAAATTTTAATCCATTTAAGTAAATACAGACTAAACTATCTTGCTTACCCCCCTCCCCCACAGCTTTTACTCTTCCTTCTTATCTCATTTTCAAAGTAGATTTCTAAAAAATAATCTAGAAACAAACCATTAAAATAATAAAAGAACTCACTAAATAATAACATGTTATCTGCTATTCTAGACAAAGTTCCAGACATGGGAACGAATATTACCTGATACGATGTCAAATGACACACGCTCTGCAGCAGAGAGGACGGCGTTCGCTCGCGGACTCAAATCAAATAAAATAAAAAAATTAGGGAAAAGCGCGCTTTGAAACTCGGAAAACTTTTATCCATATCAGATGGGGGAATCAAGCAGACCGCGTTTCTGATTGGTTAGGATTGAAGTTGATTCCCGTGACGTCACGAAACATCCCCGGAGCGTCATAAATAAGAAGAGGGTGCAGAAGTGAGAGCGGGAAAAGCTTAAAAGCGCGGCGCTGCTGGCAGAGCGGGGACTTTTCTTTACCCAACTAAATACAGAGTTGAAGTGTCATCGAGTACGTCGGAATCGTCTGCTAGGGCTGAAGCAAAGTAGAAAATAAAAGTTCTTCTCTCCCATCGCTTACTTTAAAGAGTTCTGCGGTAGGAAGTTGAGAACTTATAAAAGGAGAAGAATATCATTTCGAGTTGTTCGGAGAGAAACTATTTTAGAACTCGGGTGAAGAAAAAAATTCTCCAAGATCTATTTTATCCTTCACTCACCAGATTTCACGAGTTGGAAAAGTTGCACTTAGCCATATGATTACACACCGCACGATCCCATGGTTCTCAAATTAGATCTCATGGATCAAGAATTTGAGCTAAACTCTCTGGACGAAAACGGGAACCTGAAGAGAAGCATGGAGAGTTTGCACTTGTCTGAAAGTTTCAATTGCTGCGACCAGAAGGTCAACTTACTGGATCAACACCAGCAAGCTTCCAGCGTCCTGCAGTACCCTGGAGTCGATGTGATCTGCTCCACCGTCGGCGGATTGCCAGGAGGGGCGGGCAGAAGGGCGGTCGTGCTCGCTGGAAGCACACCGGGATTCTCGCCAGACTATCACCATCCAAGCTTTCCGCCATCACCGCCGCCATCCGTCTCTGCCGCCGTGCCCTCCGACAGCCCTGCCATGCAGCCGGACGGCCGTACCAACCTGTTGGATGAGACCATGATGTGGTCGCTCATGTCCCAACCGCTGGACCTGCGAAACTCGGACATGTGTGACATGGAGAACTGGATCATACGTCGCAACTGCAGTGAGATTGTGGGCCAGGCGCTGGACGAGCAACAGCAAGTAGCTCTGCAGCAGCAGCAGCAGCACCTGCAGAAGCAACAAATGGCCTGCATGGCCGGATATGGAGGAAGTCTGGAGTCCGTTCCGACCTCATCATCGTCCGGCAGCTTCTCGGCCAGTGATGACTGTGATTCTCTTACCGACATGCCATCCCCATCGTCCTACAACAACCAAATATCTGGAAACGACAGTGGCGTAGCTTCGCCAGGTGGTCGAAATCTTTTGAAACTGGACTCTACGATTGACCGCACATTGGGACTCAGTGATGAGCAGCTTGTTAAGCTGTCCGTCAGGGACCTCAACCGGAAGCTGCATGGCTTGTCTCGAGAGTTCATTTCTGGCGTCAAACAAAGGAGGAGGACGCTGAAAAACAGGGGATACGCTCAGAACTGCCGCACAAAACGAATCGAGCAAAAGAGACGTCTTGAGTGCAACAATAAGAATCTTCAGATGGAACGAGACAAGTTCTTTCGGGAGAAAGAGGCAGAAAGGCTAGAAAAGGAAAGGGCGTTCCAGGAAAGAGATCGAGCGATCCAAGAAAGAGACTATTACAAAGAACAGTTAAAACAACTAGTCAGATCGAGGGAATTCTCCCAACAGCAAAATGCTCTGTCCAATCTCAATAACACGAATGTCCACAGTCCCGGTGCGTCAGATTTCTACATGTGAGAGCCATTTTCTACGTCTTTGGCCAAATAATTGTAACGTATGGGTAAGTTACTATTATTTTCATACTCATAATATATAAGCTTGACATAATTTAGAAACAATTTTAAAAATAAATTGAGTGGTTTTCAGTTATCATGCACATTATATTTCTTCTATTCGCTGTTTTACATTAAAGTAAAAACTAATTTCATGTTACAGTAAGTAAAATTTAAATCGCAAAATATAATGAATATTACAATTTTCTATATAGTGTTTTTTTTTTTTTCATATTCAAAAGAATAGATAATAATTTGGTTTGCTTACTTTTGACAGCTATCTATCTGATAATCATGAAATAAAAAATAATCAAAATAAAAGGAATTGTATGAGAAAATCATTTAAAATTTCTAAAAAATTATTGAAGTTTATCAATTTAATTTTGATAATGTTTACTAAAGTATATCTTTTTTTTTTCAAATTTTGAAAATATTATATATTTTAAAATTCATATAAAATTTGAATATGCAATAAAAAGAAAAATAAAGAAATTACAGTATCCTATCTTTTAACGTTTTAAGTATTTTAGTTTCGTGTCATCCAATTTTTTTTATTAAATAATTCTATAAAAATGAAATTTTTGAATAAAAAAATATGATCAAAATATTTTCTGGCAATTCTGTTAAATTATAATATGTGCATCAAGTATTAACTATAAAGCCTTTTTATGAGTTCAAAATAATTTTATTTCTGTTTATATATATATATATATATATATATATATATATATATATATATATATATATATATATATATATATATATATATATATATATCCGTTCTAAAATCGTCATAAACTTAAGTGAAATGAATGCTACCATGCTCATAAAATAAAAGTCAATTTATACAGAATATTATGGCTCATTTAGCATGATTAGATAACTATAATAAAATAGAATTATTAATTAAAGTTAAGCTAAGAATTGTACTTTTACATTTTGCACTTTATTGAAGTGAAGACTACAAAAGACCGTAGATAGTACTTGTTTCATAGGAATAAGTTTCTTCGGGATTATTAGTTTTTAAAAGTTATAAAACAAGCTTTAATATTTTTGTTGCTGTTTTTTCATCTACCTTAGAAATTAAAAATGAATATTTAATGATAAAATATTGTTGCCAAAAGTTATCATTATAAACTTCTTACTGCAGATTTGTTTGCTGTGGATTTTTATTCATAAATTCATAAAAAATACACATTATATACAATTGCATTTTTTCAATATTTGAATCAAGAAAATGCTGATTATTGCTTGGAAATATTTTAGATTTGTTCGTTCAACTAATAGTAACGACTACTATAAAAAAAATTTTATTTATAAATTTCAGCTTTCTAAAATTAGTTAATATATTTTTGTTACAAAATGCTTATTTTTCACTTCTACATTTAAATCTAACCTGTCTAGATGATGAAGCAAACTTTCAAAATTATTTTTGTCTTTTTATATTTAAATGGTTTCGTAATTCCTCAATTTAGAAAGAAATTCATGTAGCTTAAGCGAAATTAGTTTGCAGAATTTTTCTTATGTTAAAATTTTAGCTATTTTCTTTGACATATTTTTGTCTTGTTTTTATTTGTGGTAAAAGGATTAAACTTGAATATATCTTCCGTGTCACACTAATAACTGGAAATTATTTTATAAATACGCAGTTAAAAAGTAATGCATTAGATTCATAAACAAGCTATTCACAATTTTACCTTGTTTTTTAAAGCTTAATATAGTAATGTAATGATGATTAAAAGTTAAATATGATACCTTCATCGTCTTTCTGAATGCTTTTTGTTCATTGTAGATTGCGTTTGTAATAAAAAAATGTACAGAAAACAGGAAAAGATTCGAAGAAACCAATAATTTATTTAAAAATGAAATGCTCTAAGAACTTGTGTTTGACCGACATTAACCATTTTTATGAAAGAAATACTTACCATCTTATATAGGCATAATTAATTATTCATTACTGAATTTAAACAGAAAAATCTACATAACATCAAATCAAACATACTTTTAAAATCATATTTTTTCAAGAATTTAATATTAAGTAGTAAATGATAATTAAATTAAAATATTAGATCCACAATTAATATACTTTTATGAATGCAACTATCTAAGCAAAAGGAACTATAATATGATAAATTTATGTTTTTGTAGACAGTTTCATTGTTCTGCATTCCAAACAAATACGTTTTCAGCTGAATAGTAATTCAAAAAAGGCTTAAAAATTCAATTATTTTGAACATCTATTGAGTTTATAATCAATCTAGACATATTAAAAATCAATCTAGACATAGTAAAAATTAAACTAAGTAATAAAATCAAATATTAGTTGTATTCTACTATATAGATTATTATAATATTTAGAAAAAAATTTTAAGCTAAAAGTTTAATTATTAACTAAAGATTTGTTTTATGGTGCTCATTACTAAAACATTAAATGTTTAACATAGTGCTTTGGAATTAAAAATATTTTAAAGAGATAATGAACAAAACTTTTAATTACATCAATAATTTTATGATTAATTACTCTAACGATTTTGTAACTTCTAAACCCATTTTTTTAGTAAAAATGTATTAGAAGAATTAACATATACTTCATTTCCAAAAACGTTTTTAATTATTTAATATATATTTTCCATTTTTTAGGTACTTTACAATATCTGTTTCTTCGAAAATTCTCATATACCTTTCAATGCATAAAAAGGCGAGACATATTTATCCATTCAGTTTGATAGAAATATCATGTCCGCTTCTCAAGGGTTGAATATTTGCTAAAGTTAAAATTTTGAAGTAATTCTTTTATCTTAATAAAACTAATAAGTAAACCCTAACATATTTATTCAAATTAGAAGATTATTATTAAAATCACTGTAATATAAATGGTCACATTTAAGAGTGTCTAGAAGAAAACTATTTGTTTCTACTCAAGTTTCTTAAACTAGACTTTTTAAGGAGTTTATAACAGAGTAGAATCATAATTTTACTAATTTTTATAATTTTTTAGCAGAAATCTAAATGGGCAAGTTTTCCTATAAATTTTACAAGGATCTTTCAAAGTGAAATTATAACACTAAATTTTACATTTAGATTGTTAATGTATACTTAATGATCACATTTGCGCTGAAGAATACTGAAAAGAGTGGGTTGCAAATGATTGAATAGATTTTTTAAAAAGGTCTGTCGCAATATCTTCAGTACTTTTATATCATAACATAAAAAAAAGTTATATTTCAAGGCATCAGATAAAAACTGAATATTAAAATTAATGCTGGTATAACTCATCATTTTCAAAGGTTATATTTTACATGCCAGGGAATCAGGAACCGAAGACATTCCATGGTAGCGAAGGCCTGAGAGCTGACCATTCGACAGCTAACTTGGGACAATATGATACCTTATAGTTTACCTTCTAACTTTTAAAACCTTATACAACTGATAAAATGCTTAAAGCTAAGCTTTTTATGATAATATTTAGATTAATTTTAATTTTCTAATGAATAATTTTGTAACCAAAATATTACCGCAGTGAAAACTTTTTCGAGAGAAGTAATTTTATATCAAATATTCAGTGATTATAATATATGTACCTGAGATAATATAATTGTTTTCATGCAACTTAAAACGATTAAATTGATCAGAAATTATTTTGACATGTTAAGCAATTATTTTTCGATTTGATAAAATTGTCATTTTAGTTTTAAAAATTAATTAAATATTTAAAAGTTATTTTAAACTATTGACAATTTATTAAAATATAATATGATTCTTACAAATAAATATTAGATCCAGTAAAAAAGTAACCCATTTATATATGTTTTATGAAATGAAGATAAAAATTGATTGTTTAAAAGAAATATTTTAATAAAATTAAATGACTGTTACTCTAGTACCTAAAAAAAAATGTAAAAAAACCCCCTCATAATAATACTGAAATTAAAAAACATTAAAACTGTTCGATTTTATTATTTGAGGGAAAATGGCGTTTTTGGGTGCATCGAATAAAAAAGCAAATGATATGAACACATTTATTTTACAAATGAGATTAAATTCAGGTTAACATAAATTTAATAAATTATTTAAGATTCAAATTCAATAAAACCTTATATTCATGAAAGCAATGGATATTATTGTTACACCTAAATATGGATAGCACACAATAAATCTTTTTTTTTTCCCTCAAATTCTTTGCCATAATTCGTTTTTTTTTATAACTATGACACATGCTGGCCTCTCGATAAAAATGGACCATAAGGTTTTAATTGGTGGTGAATATGGAAACTTGTTTTCCACGGTTTCCTTGGTGCAGTTTAAAATTAGAATTATTGCGAACAATGTGCTCGTACATTGGCTTGACAAAAATTAGTTATGGAAGAATCGAAGATGGAACACAGTCATATGCTTTAACATCAAAAATATATAAAAGCACTTTGCCTTCATACTAATTCAAACGATCCCTAAAACTATCCTAAATTCAAAATGCCCTTAAACAATGAGACGTATCACGAGTGACTCTCGCACCCAGAAGATGATCAAAGGAAATCAACTAAAGCTGCTCCTTCATGACGTTGACGTATTTGAACTGATAATAACCAGTCGTATCTGCAACTTCACATAAATCATTACCATCATCAAGATGGATGCCTTGATTTGACCATCAAGTACACTTCATTCCAGCTTTTATTTCCTTTCGTACAGTAAAGAACAAAGGTTTCTAAGTAACAATCCATAAACATAACCAATGAACAATGTTTTCTAATATTTTGCAGGTATTTGCCAATATTTTGCAGGTAGAGCTCTCACTTATTTGGAGAGTAAATCTCGAAATGCTTATTTTTGACATACATTACCATGTGGTTCAATTTTCCCCTTATTTATCATTGCATATACCTAAAATATCAGGATTGTTGGGGGTTCAGGAATATTAACATACAATGCATACGTTTATAATGTTGAAACAACAGCAGTATGATGAAAACCAATGAGACAGTCGATGCAATTGTTTCAAAAAGTGTTTTTCATCGGAAGACATTTTTGAAGACAATTTTTTATCAGTTTTCATTAAATTTACTGATTTATTCTAATACCTCTGTAAATTAGGTAATTGATATACTACAATCATAACCTAAGTGCCATAAACTCTTAGCATAAGTAAAACAATCTCTCTCATATTACCTTTCATGCAAATTCATTGCATTTAGTTCTCATAACTGTCCAAAAATGTCACTAAGACTTTATAGCAGAGTGATATTAATTGAATCAATTTTAAAATTGTTGTGAAACTCCAAATTATAGTCTAAGGACTTTTCGCAGGTCTGTGTTTGACAATAAATCTGGTAGGACAGAACTGAATTTAGAACATTATTTTTCTTCTCTGGGTAAATTGCGCAATAAAATTTTTTAACTTGTCCTTTCTCCATGTAACTAATTTCTGTGGTATATAATTAACTAAAATAATACAATTCCGAAAATAAGCAAATCTTTTCAAACGGCATCCTTACAACTACAACGCTTTTGGGTCGAGTGCCATACTTATAACTTTCAAGTTAAAGATTAATCTTACTTTTATATTAAGAAATCATCCAAAAATTGGGGTTTTCAATTTAAAATATTTAATTATTTGAGTGATACTTCTTGAATCTCCGATTGCTTAAAGATAAAGAAAATCTTAAAATAGAAACTCATGAATTATCTATTAACGTATGAAATATATAAATTAATTATTCAAGATTCTTGTTGGGGTGTTAGTTTCACACAAGTACTTTAATTTCTGAAGCCCATTTTAGGAACGTAATGCTGCACCAGTAAATAGAGGGCATCTCTTATGTGTATGTCACGTTATAAAACAGAAATTGAAGAGGTACAAAAAGAGGTTCTTTCATGAATAAATTGAATAAAAAAATTTCTTAAAAATAAAAGATCGAATCGCAGTTACAATATTTGGTTTTAGCTTAATTTGTATCGAAATTGTCTTACGACTTACGCTCACATATAAGGCAGAAAGATGCCTAAATAATTTTCTTGAAATGTACTAATAAATAACTTCAAAAAATATAACTGATATATAACTTATATTACTAATTACAATTCATCGCATTAATGCAATAGCTTATAAATGCTTTTAAATATATTTTTTCGCTAAAAAAACGCCTAAAAAATATTCAGTGAATAAAATTTGAAAAAAATTATTTTTGATTTTAAAAAGAGCCATTTTATTATGTCAGAATTTTATTTTTAAAATTTGTTTTTTCAAATTAAAAATTTATCAAAATCATTATTAACGTTCTATAATATTGAATGGTTACAAACATTTTTCCAGAGCCGGAAATAATAAAAATAAAAAATTGTAATTTGTGTGAGTTCGAAGTGTGATAACTTCCTCAAAAATATCCCCAATATATCAAGATATATTTCTGTAATGTTAGTTTTGTGTAAATTTTTTATAAAAATATATTAATTTTATTAATTTAATTTTACAATATAAATTCATACCCATAAAAGTTTCAGTATGGAGAAATTTGTACAAAATTTAACTAATATTTTTAGCGATCAAATAATTTGATATTTTTTATAAAAAAAAAACTTTATTCAAATTTTATTTATAAAGAGCTTTTTGTGTGCATGTTTAAATGCTTACAAACAAAACGTCGACAAAATTTTCGCCCAATTGCTTCACCTTGTTTCCTAGTGTATATTTCATGAGAATTGAAATCAAAAGCTATTTTTCTTAAAAACTTATATTGAAATATTTTAGACTATGCAATTAAAAAACACTTTATTACTATGGCACAATATATTTTATAAAATAGCTTAAAATGTAAAGGTACTTTAAGTTCTTTATTTTAACAATATTGAAAAAAGTTACATAAATGGTAAACTGAAAAGTTCTTAATTAAAGAAACACGAATGGTTCAGGTAGTAACACAGTATCTATTCTTTACATATAGTTTTTTATGAGTTACGAAAAATCATGTTAAGTGCCTTTTCTGTTCGATTTGGTTTTATGCATGTACCGAAATCCTCATACTAAATATTAGTTTTCTAAAATACGTTATCGTTAAAATTAGATAAATAATAGAAATAAACTATTTGTTGCCTTTTCTTGGCAGTTCCATAGAGAGTCTATACAGATACATTTAAAATCATCTTTTTTTTTTTATTAAAACTCTCGATAAGTTTCCAAATATAAATATTAAAACTTGTGTCCATTATTTTTTCGCATTAAGTTTCATAATTATACAATTTCTACCTGTAATGAATTACCTCGTAAGTGAATTTTCTTACTTAAATCAATGAAAATATCATAAAAACTTTCCAACAGTTGTATTAAAAATTATCTTAAAAAAAAGACACTGCATTTATATGAAATTATTCGTGTTTTGTTTTTTGGTTTTGTATCAGTGATTTTTAAAATTTTTGACTACGTGTCTCCAGTTATGTATTACTATTTTCACGATTGACTAAAAATGTTATTTTTTTTTCTGATTACGTCTCAATAATCCAAAAATCCTCTATAATAAATGATTTTATATTAAGGATTTCTGGTAAAATGAAAAATAATATTTCAAATATAAATTAAAAATTATTTCATTCGACTTGTGTAATTATTTTTAACAATTATTGTTATTTTATAATTAAATTCGTTGTTAATAATCTTAAAGTAAAGACAATTTTCACTTTCATATTATTTGTTGTACTAAATGGATTATGCATAATACCCAGTTATTCCAGAAATATAAAATTTCTGTATAAATACAAATATTAGATACTAGATTTATTAGAAAAACTTTTTCCTTCCTTTAGTAACAGGTTAAAGAACTCATCGCTTTAAAAACTGTATCTTATAAAAAACGCATTTTTAAAATATTTGCGCTTCACTTTCATATTTCAAGAAACATTTGCAGCTGCTTGTAGAAGTTTCTCACACTTCCAAACACTAAACATGCCTGTTTAAATAATGTGGTTTTAAAAGCAGTCAAAATATAAATGAAATGTTTTGACGGTTCCAACTGAAAGTCATATTTTTTTTACCGATGTTTGTGAATTCAAAATTGACTGATACGTCACACTGGGATTGTAAGCTGCAATGTGTTATATTCTTTCTATATACTTAGGTCACATACTTCTCACACTTTTTGAAGGAATTGTTTTGAGAAAGTTAAAGATTTTGATTTGCTCGTTTGGTGACACTTCAATGTTGTTAATATACATTAAATTGTTCTTCTTAAACAATAGCCTATTGATATATAAAGCAAAGAGTAAAATCTGTTTTTTAGCGTCATTGCCTTTTTATATTCCCTACAGAATAAACATTTTCGTTATGGTACAAAGGAAAATCTCTCTCATTAAGTCGATTACAATAATAATACTATGAGTTTATGAAATCAACTACTTTGCAAAATTGGAAGAAATGAAATTCAAAGAAATATACTTCTGGTTTTAAATGAAAGCTTATTAAATGTTATAAATGCAAATAAAAAAAATAAGCAGTGTGCACAACATTTTTATGAAAGTTCTGGGGTGACTGAGGTTGCACTTATCAATTGGATATAGTAGCGAAAGGGGGGACCTTTGAAAATAATTTACTGTTACATCTAGCTAATTTATATGAGTAGAGAACTATATGAAAAAAATTTAAACTATATGAAAAAAATTACAGTATACAAAGTGCATAAATTACCATTTCAATTTTTTTTAGCAAAATCGCTGATTAAATGAAGTGAAATATAATTTTTCATTTCTATTTTCCTAATAGAGAAAATACTTAATAATACTGATTCATTTTTTTACAATAATAAATTTAATGTATTTTCTAAAACTTTTTTCTGGATCAGACTGGAAAAAATTAATTCATCCAGATATGTTATGCAATTAAATGATGTTAACAATCTGCATCGAGGTCTTTATTTTGTTCCTTATTGCTATTTAAATTCGAATTTCCTATTCATTAGCATAAATTTTGCTACCGACTTCTGACTGAGTGAAACTATTTTGTTTTGAACTTACACTCTTTACTAAAATCTTAAGGAGCTTTCTAAATTTCTGCTGCTGTTCCTTTTGAACATAACTACAAAAATATTTTGGACAAAATCTGTTGTAGTCACTATAAAATCATTCATAGCTACCTTATTTAGAAAATCATATTTTTTAATAGACCTTATAACAATTCTTGACGAAAATTTATTTTTAAACCCACATTTTTTGGATAAAGTCTATAATATAAACAAAACATTTTCACTTTATTTTTAAACTCACAATTTTTTTGACAATCCTGTCTAATAGGTGTAGGAACAGAGCAAAAATTATGAGATTGATTGAACATGTCTATAAATATTATTTTGCACATATTCCATTCGAACGTTTCACAAAAAAGTTTTAAAATTTCCTATCACTTTTTACAAGCAAATACTTTATAAATGCCTCTTAATTAAGTATAAAATTTAACTGCAGAAAGTATAACACTGTACAGTTTCAACAAAATAAGAACTGTAAGCAGAAAGTAATTAAAATGTAAATTAAGTTCTTAAAAAAGATTTTAACTCTTTATTTACTATCACGTTAAAGTTATGGATAGTTTAAATTATAACAAATGTATGTAATGTTGTTCATTAGATTTAAGTGAACTTTAATTTTAAAAACAAGAAAGAAAGAAACGAAAGTAACTGTAATGTGAATTATTATACGAACTATAATAGTATGATCTATAATGACTATATTTTCGCTTTCACTTTTGATTTTTTTACTTTAAAATGTGGGCTTAAAAATATGTTTAAAAAGTATAAGTACAGCAATATTTAATTAAATATACACATAACTAACTCTTATTTATTTAATCCATAATATTTCAAATGAATAATCGATAAATTATTGATCAATAATCTGTAATTACACCTGATATATAAAAGTGCAAGGTTTTTATTGTTCGCATTCTTTACAACGTGAGTACTTTTTTACAGTAGCAGAATTTTCTTTCATATTAATTAGACATTTCAAGTAAGTTTAATATCTCCCATATGGATTTATTAAAATCGTATGTATAAGCTTATTTTTTATTAAAATCTTGTTATTTGATTTTTATCCCACTATTTTAAAAAATATGAACTTGAATGAAATAGATGTTAATAAAATGCATTTTTTTGATAATATTTTTTTTTAAATAGTTAGATGCATTCTTGTTCATTTAGCATGTTTAAAGTTTCCTGTAAAGCCATTAATTCGTAGTGATAATACACAAAGAAAACGTTTTCTTCATTTCGAAATGCGTTTTATTGCTAAATAAAATGAAGTAATTCTTATAAATGATTAGACATCTTACTAGAAATCATTTTGCACAGGTTAAGGCTTTCTTATAGTATTTTATATTTTTGAATTTGAAACCCAATAAAGCAACTTTTAATTTTGTTATATAAATATGTAATGAAAGTATATATGACATTAATTTTAAATTATAAAAGTATTATGACTTGAGAATAACAATGCATTTTTAATGAGTTGCATCATGATTTTAAATTTTTTAAAATACTTTATCAGAAGAATACTATGGTATTTTTTCTTCTAAAATAATCTTATTTAATGTGATCTATAAAAATTAATAATTAATTTTTCTTTATGAGAACTAAGGTAAACTAGTATGCAATTTTAAGGATTTATATTATCTTTTAAAAATAATTTGTAGCACAAGATTGCGTGTTTCTTATTAGTAAAACTTTTTAAATAACTCGACTTAAACCAATAATGTTTAATAATTTTAAATAAATAATAAAACATAAAAGTAATGTATTAATCAGCCGTTATAACGAATAAAATACAGTTTAAAACATTTTATAAGAAAATGAGCCAAAATTCTTGTTTCTTTCTCTCTCTCTGTATGTATATATATATATATATATATATATATATATATATATATATATATATATATATATATATATATATATATAAACAAGTTAATAAGTGCACAGAAGAAAGTTGGTTCGTATCCTACTCTAAAAATCATTACAAATGCAATTTTTTGCATAAACAGTGATGATATTTCCATTCATTCCTTAAAAAAATAGGGCCGCTTATAGTACTTGATCAGTATATTACTTTTTGCTTAATTTGTTAACAATCTTAAATTAATCCTTTTCAACATTGAATATGGAAAAGTTTTGATTCTGATGGGATTGGATTCATTGCGATATTTTGAAGAGTCAGTTTCCATGTTTTAAGATTTATTGAATTTGAGGTAATAAAAGACAAATATTCCTTCATTTTTAATGGAATTCCTCACGATATTTTTAAGAGTACAGCTTTTAAGAATAAAGGATTATTTTAATGACAGTCGTATTTATCTTTCGGTAAATTAACTAACTTCATATAAATTTAATTAGATTAAATGATGGATTGAAAAATCTTGTAGAAAAACAAACAACTCTACTAAGCTTCTAAAAACTATAAAGAGTAACCTCAGCGAATATATTTCGAATTGAAACATCGTATCTCATGTCATTTCTTTCATTGTTGGAATAGGTGTTAAATTGTATAATGAATTCTGGGAGGACTTATTACAGAATTGGGACTTCACAAGGAAAAAAATCTGATAAATTCTTAATCCTCCTCTAAATAGTTGAATCTGGACAACAAAATGGCTAGCATAGTATTAATTATATTCATGGAGAAGTATGAGTAATAGTAAAATTTGCTTTACTTAAGAAATTGGCTATCTAATGCCTTTTTAGCAAAATTTATTATGAACTCTTAATATATAGATTGCATGTTATTTTATCAACATTCGATTAGTTCAATTATCGCTATTGCGAAAATTGATCAAACCGCAGTTATTCTAGATATAAAAGTGCTGATGAAGCCATATTTGTCATTATCTTAATATAATTGCATAGAATTTCAAATAACATTAATTTAAAATCAAAAACTGTTTTGGCCTTTAAAATTATCTCCATTATAAAACGAAACTTTATTAAAAAAATTCACATTTTTGTATTTTTTCAGGGTGTATGCGAGGCTAATAAACGGCTCTTAAAATGCTTTCTATTAATTATTCATAATAAATTTTCAAAATTTTTTTAATTTATAATATGCCCCATAATTGTTTTATAAAATAAAAAAGCTGTAGGTTTTTTAATTGATAATAGTAAGAAATGATTAATGACCAAAAAGCTAAATTAAAAATTTGATTTGAATTTTAAGTATGTTATTTGATTTTAAAAATATATTAAAATCAGAATTAAAAGATAAGAAAAGTATTTATTTTCTCTTTGCGTATTAACGCATAATATTTCCGAATGTGTTTTTTGGAAAATTGACATCGAATGTTTTACCATCTAAGCATATAATATTAATAAACATTTTCATGATTTATGCTTCCTTCCACCGTGAAAAATTGTTGTAACGTTATTCAGGGATAATTGAATGTGTGATGTTCTCGTAAAATAGTGCATGAATTTGCAGCAATCTCCCAAAATTCATTAGAATTCCATAGTGAGTCTTCTCTTTCTCTTGAATCGAAAATTTTGTTTTAATTATTTCACTGAAAGTAAATTGCTCAGTTACATAAGATTTTAGTAGATAAGTTTCAGGCTGAATGGCTCCAAAAGAACCTAGAACTGCGATCATAAAGGTCTGATTGAAGTTCTGATGATTGATTGAAGTTGTGTGTGATAAGTTTTCTGCTTGGAATTCTTCATTCACTGACAGTAGGTAACTGAAATTATTTCTTTTCTTCTCGAATTTCGTTGAAAAGGTTTATGGTTTTAGAAGCTGCATTTTTAAAAATTAGGTTCTTTCATTTATTTTCTTTATGGAATCATTTTTGATGCCCTGAGCTAATGAGTGCTTTGATTGGTTATCTGAGCATGAAGGTAAATAAATGCATAGTATAAATATGAAATTTGAATTATTCGGCAACTTTCTATTATTCGATTGTTTCAAAGATTTCATTTCAGTTCTTAATGACTCAAAAGCTGTTTCTCATTTCAGTTGAAATATGAACTGCATAATGTCTTGTCTGACAGCCGTAGTTCTCTCCACCATCTTAGTAATTGGCTTCTTGTAGGCGACAAGATCAGCAACTCTATCCTGCTTAAATTAAAACTCATTTCACTTAATCATGATGTTCACTTGCAATGGATACCTTCACATGTGAATCTCCACGGGAATGAAATGGCCGATAATCTTGCTAAGGAGGGTTGCAGGAATTCAAATACTCCCTCTTCCACACTTACTTTTCTGGAGTTATACTCCCGGGAAAAATCAAAAATCTCGGAGGAGTGGAAAACACCCCCCACCCATAATTGGTACAAGGGATCAAAACCGGGTTTGTCCCTTGACCTCCCGTGTGACAGACGTACCCGGACTGTTCTCTCAAGACTTGCTAGCGGTCATATTAAGTGCCTCACTTTCAACGAGGGCAGGAAAACTTTCGTCACCTGCACCAAGTGCCAAAATCATCAGGCTTCTCCTGAGCATCTTTTGGATTGCATGGGTCTCTCTAGGGAAAATCTCTTTAGCAATCCTCTTTTAGTCTTCGACTTCCTTACAGTCAAAGAACTCGTGGATCTAGTCTGACTCCGTCAGACATGGAGGATAAGCAACAACAACAACTGCATAATGAGATGAACTGAATTTTCATTTCAACCATTGTTTAATCACTGAACTCTGGTTGAATTGAAAGTTTAGTTCGGTTAATTTACTGTTGAAGCTGTGTGTGTTAAACTTTCTCTATGGGTAATCGTTGTATTTCAAACTTCGCAACTGTTAGAGGCTGGGTTCGATTCTCTATGTTGATAATATTCTCGTCTAAACATGTCTTACAGTATTTTCCTAAAATTTCTTACTAGACCTCCACTAATAACTCAACTAGTTTTATGATTATGATGAGTTTTTGGATTAGTTCATATTACAAAAAGCGATGTGTTCCATTTCATCCAATTTAGTTATTCTCAACAATGTTATTTAAATTTCATAACGATTAATTTAAATTTAACGTATCGTTAATTTTATGCTGAAGACTATTTCATAATTTTCCAGAATATAGGAATAATGAGAGATGAAACTATTTTAGGTTAATGATATCACATTTCGTGATAGAGAATCTACTAGATTATTTTTTTATCACGCATTGATATTTGAAATGCAATCACGTTTATTATAATTTATTTAACGTTTACTTCTTAACTTATTATTTAGTTACATAATAATTATACGCATTTTGAACAAAAGTGAATGATAATAAATCCAGGTAGCTTTTTTTGCTTACAAAATAACTCTTGTCACATTTTTTGTTTTTATTTTAATGAATCTGTGAACACTTGTCATATCATTAACTGCTTGACATTTCAGTTAAAATTAGTTCAGAGAAAATATATCTTCAGTAATTATTAATAATATCTTTAGAAATGAATAATTTCATTCAATCCTAAAATGCCTTTAGATTTATTATACTCAGTGCAAGATTATTTTCAAGTAAATTAATGAAGGCTTTACACAAATTATACATGTTTTACACATACATACATCATTTTTTCCATTTATAGCAAGGCTAAGATGCAATTTTTTGTGCTTGTTTAATTTTTTTATTGAATCAAATCAATTTAAACTGATAGAAAATATTAATATTCATCATTGGTTCATTCCTCGGACTAAACAGCGTCATTTAATATACTGTTATAAAAACATTTCATCCTCAATAAATTATTGCATATTTTAAAATAGTGATTCCATAATTCAAACTTTGGTTTTTGTGTAGAGTAATGTTTATTTTCCTTATAAAAATTCTTTGATTTCGTAAAACGTTTATTAGTGTTCTTAATGAGTTCAATATTCTCATCAATATTTTTTTAACGTTCCTCTAACTCTGATGTATAAGAGAGTGTATTTTTAATAGGAGTAAGTTGACTAAATATTTTCAAAAAAGCATATGAAATTTTATTAGCATTACATTTTGATATTATATTGCCGTATGTAATAAGAACTTTCCTTTGATTTATCATTGAAAAATTTAGTTTCATTAAGAAAATAAAGAAAATTGAAAGAGAAATTTTTAAAAAAACGTTTCTGCAATAAAATTACGCTCTGTATCTTAGAGTTATTTATTTATTTATTTTTGCTTTATCCTGAATAATATTATTATTTTTATCTTAATCACCGTCCGATAAACAATTTGTATCATTTCACAAATTTAGCAATTTTAGTAAGAAAAATATTTTGTGATCGCACACAAACACACAATTATAGCAATGGTTTCTTCTTACTAGAACCTTCATTGAATTGGTTGTGTTCGTTTATCACGTTTTGTTTAACAATTTCACCTGATTAACAAAAACGCACAATATAAATGGTTCCCCGATTGACGAACCTGTAGATTTCTCTCATATGCTCCTCAGCGGTAAATGTTTTTAAGTATTAGGAAATGTTCCTATATTTCACGAAAATAACCATTTCATGACTTTTGTGAAGAGACAGAATTTCATCTATCACAATCGGTGGTGTCAAAAATGGTACACCTTCATTTACAAATTGAAGTATTACAGCCAATACGTAACAATTAACATTAGCAGTCTCATCTTTGATAAATCAACTTGCATTTACTATAAAACAGTTAAGCGAATATCAACAAATTAAAGATTACTCATTTTTTTAAAACGCACAGTGTCTTATAAAAATACTTTCGTGCTCTAAATATTAAGTTATGGCTAATAACAAGTTGTAAAATAATGAAAAATATGTTAAAAAATAATGAAAAATATGTTAAAAAATTCTAAAACAAAATGCTAAAATCAAAACATTGCTTAAAGATAAATTTATTTCTGATTCATTTGCTGAATTTGCAGAAAATTGTCTTAGCTTGCCAACTATTGTTACAAAATTTTTAATTGTCTGTTAATGAAATGACAACAATTATATGAGAGTAACATTTAGTAATTTGTTTCAAAACGTATAGATTAAACTTTCCTCTTTTGAGTATTGTATTTTCGTTTGCCAACAAGATCTTTCAAAAGATAACTACTTATATTCCAGATTAAAACCTGATTTATATTCTAGCCATAGGATTGTAACTTTAATAATATTTAAATTTTGTACAAAAAGATTAAAAATACTTACAGTCATCTTTTATTAAGAATATTAAAATTATATTTTATGAATAATATTTATTTTTAATAACTTAAAAATACTTACTGTCATCTTTTGTTACTTTCCGCAGTTAGTTAAACGACGCAAGATTAAAAATCACAGGGCAAGAATATTTGAGAGAATTGCAGCAAGAAATGCCTTTGGTAAAACCTGTAGGAATGATACAAATATTTTAATTGGTATAGTCTCAATTATTTTTTCGAGTCTTAAATATTTGTCATGCTTTAATTTTGCCTCCAACTTAGTTATACTTAGAATTGAAGAATAATATCTTAATTCTTGAATTCTTGATAAAAGATAATAATTTTTCGTCAAGCTTTCATAAAAAAGCTTCATTTATTTTTCTTTGTTATGATGTCATTTGACCATAATTTTTTATCATGAAATTAAAACGCGGTCCATCAGTCAACAAATTTACGTCAGAGTTAATCCGTCAATATATATCTATAACCTGTGACTTCAGCATTTTCATAAGAATGCTGAAGTTTCTTTCAGTCGCCGGGGCTATTGCGTCATAAGTTTTGCTTTGATCTTTGTTTAAAATTTAACACGACTTAATTTATATAACTAAAACTTTTTATAAATAGAATGATTTCGCTTTTTGTCATACATTTTTTATAATTAAACATCTAATATGTTTATAACATATCTATTAAAAATTGAAATTTAAATAAATATACGAAACAATAGCTGAGATTTTAAGAATAAAAATCTTTTTTTTTAAAGCAAGTGTTTAGAAATTCGATACATCTCGATACCTAAAATGCATATATTTTTCTTGTTTTTTCATGCAGTTATGCGAGAGAAACATCCGTTTTGAAAATAGTGTTTTTCTCCACGCGCACCATGTCATCAGCCTAGGTGCACTGTAACCGCAACCCTTTTCTGCTCGACACCGGGGAACTAATTTTTATCTTATCCCTTTCCAGAGCCAAGTAATCTTATTGAGGTCTAATTAGCGGGAACATATGAAATAGCGAATGGATGAGGAGATGATCCCTTTTCTCCTCCTACGCACCTCTCCCCCTTCAATCTTCCCTTAATGAATTGCGGAGCCGATTGGATTAATTAGATACAGGTTCCTAGCCATGTTGCACTTCGCCTTTAAGAAGCTTGCCGTAGATAAAGCCACATGTTAATTAGAAGCAGTTTGTTGTTGCTGGTGGACGAATTCGTGGGAGGTCTGTTTGTGTGGTCAGTACAGACCACTTGTCCTAATCCCCTCGAAAATACCAAGCCTACTTCAGGAAGCTGATACACCCCCGCTTCCTGCTCTATTTCGCATCAGTCTCGTTCAATTCGCAGATTATGAATAACAGCCACAACTGCGGTGGATTTCTATTCTAGTATTTCATGAGATCCCTGCAGTTGAGATTGTACACCGCGAATCTACGAACAGAAGTCTATTAATTGTCAGACATATAGTTACAAATACTCTGCCGCAATTTGTCTGAGTTTTACTTTAAGCATTTATTTTGTGCAATATGAAAGCATTTGTGCAAATTCATATAACAATCTGTCATTTTTTGTCATAAATTAAATTTAAAGCTAATGAATTAGACACAGTATCTCATTTCCTTTATACATCTGAAATTCCTTATAAGTTGCAGAATCTTAGCTGTGGGAAATATTTATGAACATTTTTGTAAGATACTAGATGAGTGATTATGATTGAAATTATGATTTCATAAGTAATTGTGATTGAAGTTTTGATTGATTACTTTAAGAATGAATGGGATAAGAATTTATCAATATTAATATTATCAAATAGAAAAATGGTGAAAAATTGTTGAAGCTTCTATTGAATGAAATATAATTTGATTATTTTTTAAATGTTCATAGCAACACATTTAATCAATATTCTTCATCAATTGAGGAAGAGAAGTTCTTAATATTAACAACACACATAACTACTTTTTTTTATAATCGCTTTACTATTAATTGTTTTATAAGCAATATTACATTCGTTAATATTTAATATTTCAATTTCATCATTTGGTAGGAAATGAAATAATTATTCCTTCAATCCAAAGTTTTTAATTTTGCGAAATTTTCACACCGTTTCCTGTATTAAATGTTTCCACGCTTCCCCCTCGCGCGGGGAAAGGAAATGTAAGCCCGACGACTTCTTGCTGCGAAACATCTCGACATCTTTGACCAGCTCTGAGAGTGAGCTTTATTTCGTCGTGTTCCACAGAAAGCAGAAAATGGATCCTTTTCCAATCTTTATTTGTGATAAAAATTGTACTTAATGTTCGAAAAATTGTTTCGGGTGATAGAATTATAAGACTGTTTGGTTAATATCTATTATCCTGTGATAATATGAATCTCTTCTCATACATATCTAGTGTTTTTCAGTTGGAGAAATCATATGATATCAGTTAGGCTTAAGACAATCCTATTGGATGAAAATTATTCTTTTACTTCATTTTAAACAATTTTTATTTTATGTTATTGATGCAATAGCTCAATAGAATGGGAAATATTCTCACCCATCTCAAAATTATTTAAATTTGAATTTTCTTATATTTTCATGTAATAACCGTAAAAGAATATGTAAAAAAAGAATATTCACTCGTTCAATAAACTCATTTTTTTAAATATGTGATAAGATTTATATTAAAAGAAAAACATCGCAATGAAAAAGGAATTCAGCACAGAAAAATAGCTGTAGATGAGTCTCAGAAAGAAAACAAAGTGCAAAACAAGACATATGTGTATCGTTCACAAAATAGAGTAAATTCGTGATCTAAAAAATCTTTAAGACTTAGACTATCTTGTTATTAGATAAACTTACATAGTATTAATTTAATTTTGTTAAATATCGTAAAACAATTTCTGAAATGGATATTTTATATGAAATATAATGAAAACCTATGGTACAGTTTAATAACTTGAGCTAACTACAATGAATATAAAAAGAAAAATCGGATAAAAATTAACGTATTTTATGATGAAATAATACACTAACTTTCTTCTGGGATCTTCTTGATAAAATCACTGCCTCTCTTAAGGCAGATGATGCTCTAAAAGCAGAAGTTCACAATACAATTGTCTAGTGGCTCAATTGAAGCTGCTTCAGATCATTCGATTCCTCAGAAGACATCAGGGTGTGGGTGTTTACCCAGCCCTTTCTGATGTCGAAAGATTTAATTTTTATGTTCATGCTTTTAAGAATTGCTTATTTTTCTATTGACACTACTTCGGTAAGATGAAGATGTAGGCCGACCCACCCGAAGGTATGCGGCTAGAGTCGTCTGCAGTAATCCATGAGAGGAACAAGTCAGGCAAATGACTCAAAATTCTCATACGCCCTATGGGCAAAGTATATTAAACTCAAATCGTCTATTGAGACCCGCTTGACTGGAAGATCTGTTTTTCTTTACATTTTTTTAATTTTATTAAATATTAATTCCTGGTTACAATGTTATGAGTTACAATAAATTATTTACAATGGTTTAATACAAAGTTAGGGGTTACAAAGGATTTCTTACTGTGGGACTGGCTCCCACACTACTTCGGTAAGATGTAGATGTAAGCCGACCCACCCGAAGGTATGCGGCAGATACACACACTACTTCGGTAAACCGAAACTCCGTTAAATAGATTCATTGAAATCACTTTTTATTATGATATCTTTATACTGCGTCAGAAAATACTTGCGATGATTCGTATTTAATTTACTTCAATTTTTATGCGTTCAGTATTAAGGTTTCATGTATTCGTTCTTTCTTAGAATTTTTTAAAAGGAGCAGTTCAAATTGTTAATTAATTTTTTATATAGATAATTTAACACATGTTTTTCGAAATTGAGTAAATAGTAAATAAGGATTCAATTTTAAACATTATATTTAAAATGTCGAAATAATTACTTTAATGAACAAATTAAGTGCTGTACAAATGATGATAAAAATTAATTATTATAAGCGAATTTGAATTTGGAATCTTAAAATACTTGTATTGTGTAAGAAACTAGGTTCGAACTTTAGAATTTCGAATTATCTCTAAGATTGAATCGGGGATTCTTGAATGGATCCCGAGTTCTGTGCTTTTATATTAAAATGTACTGCTGCTAACTTCGAAAACGCATTCTTTAAGTTGATATAAATACAACGATAAGATTCTTTCGCTTGATAGAAATGAAATTTTGTGTCACTTCACAAGTGAAGGAAATGCAGAAATATATAAGGTTATTTGAATCGGTTGAATATATTCAATAAAGAATAATAAATTCAAGAACGAATTTTATAATTTTTTACATATAAAATGTTGTGACCGTTTTAGAAAAAGTAACGAAAAGTTATTGTGTTAGAATTTAAAATTCAAATAAGAAGTCCTAAATACTTGCTTAATTATAAGACGAATTTCCTTCGCATAGTTAACACACAGGATTAACCTCTTTTATGAATATTTATAAAATAAAAGACCTATAACATTCCAAATAACTAGCTTATAACGTAGAATATGCACAATCAAATTCTTCAATCACTTTTCAGTTATTTATGTATACAAATTATTCCAAATAGTTCTAGGTTCTTTAATTTAATATAAAAAGCAGTTTTTAATTTTAAAATAAAATTTTGTACGAGTCTTTTAATTAAAATTTATGCATGAATAATAAATCACGTGATTTTGTAAAAACAATTTGAAGTTCTTTGCTAATATTCATTAGTTTCGTTAACCGAATGACGGTTTCATTAGGCAATGACTATTCATGATTCATCATGTGACGTATGATTCAGAATTGCGTGAAAATATCACGTAACGTAAAAAAAAATATTTCAGTTACTTAAAGTAATTAAATATTTTCTATTGAAAGAGGAAATCTCCCATCAAGTTGTCGGTATAGATCCAACGCTAGTATTAATTTTACACAGTAGTACATTTAAAAGTACACTAATATCACCCAAGCTTTTGTGTGCAGAAAAACTCTCTTGCGTTATTTCTGATTTAATATGAATTTGTTCTTAAAGCCATGTCGCTTATTTTTTTTTATAATGCACGTGTTTAATAAAGTATTATTATAAATTTTTTTATCGCGGAAATATACTAAAAAGCGTCAAAAAATTTTCGATTTTTAATGTTTCTTGATTTAAGTGTAACCTATAAGTTTGCAGCAATAACCAAAATAAAACGAATATCAATATATTTTTACTGAAAAGTGGATCTTAAAACTTAATTTACCTAACAACACGATTTCATCATGATTAGGTGAGAGGTTTCCTCAATTTTTTTCATTTTTTTTTTCCTCATCTAACTGCTATGATGACTGACTATCTTGTTATAAGCCTTCATACCATTTGAACGCAAAATTAAAAGTTATGTTTTTATAAGAAATGGGCCCGCACACACAATATCTATATAAATTTTAACACTACAAATTTGAAAGTTTTATTCCTTTTGGAATTTGTATTTCCTTATTATGTATATATACGTAAATTTCCTCTCCTTAACATTTACATAATATTTGAACGTCGCAGGAAAAACATATATTCGCTTTATTAAATATATATGTGTGTGTGTGTGTGTATTATAAAATATATTTATATTACACAGGAATTATATAATCTTTCATTTAAATTTTTTTAAATTTACATAATTTGTATTTATAAACATGTGTAAAATTGTTGACTAGCAAAATAGCAATATTCAGTTTCAAGCTCCACCCACTTGAAACTGAATACTCATTTAAGATTATTCTCCAAAGCATATTCAAAGAGAAATCAAAAAAAAAGTTGTTCGTCTCTTCTATAATCGTGGTGAATTGGAGCTAAGTTGCTTCGTTTCACAGCCTGAATATTCACGCAGCCAAAAGAAAATCGCCACCGAATTTAAAATGGCGGAATATGCAATAATATTTATGAAAGATTTCTTGACTTCCACAGTATATAGGAAGCATTTTAAAATAACTAAACTTTGAAGACAGCGCTTAAAATTTCAAATTTTGAATTATACGCTTTTATCTCGTCATTTGCGATCCGCCACGAGAAGTAGAACATCCAGTCTGTTCTTCTTCTTCTTAAAATTGGGTTTGTATGTCATTGGGCACCTCTGCTTTTATCAGCATTTTGTACCATTAACTCCAAACCCAATGTTTCCTAGTTCCAGTTGCTCGGGTCACCCACTTTACTAATAAAGTCCGATAACCCTTTAATGGAGTCTAGGTGTAACTTTCTAGTATGGATGAAGCCTAAAGAAGTTGAATCTAGGGAGGGCAAGAGCCTCACATTCATAAATGACATGCTCTGCCGTTTCCTCTTGCATATGACATTTCCAGAAGATAAGGTCTTGCTGAAACAGCTGCATCTGGTCAGAAAGTCAGTCATGCTAGGAATAGCTTCCTGACTTTCACCAGAAGAAGATGGTTTGGAGGTCATTTCTACCTCAAGTGAAGGATTCATTGCTGCCCCTTTACAAGATTGCCTCTGAGTTCCCTTGTCTTTTTCAGCAAGGTCTACTTTGGAGGCTTCACCTGCAAATGCAGAAAGGCTATGTTACTTCTTGTGTCTTTTCAGCCACAAGATAACAATTAAAAAGCTCAGGTAATATAAGTCCACCCAGCATTGCCTGAGATACTGGGCAAGGCAAGTTACTCTAGAAGTTTGCCAGGCAACTAGAGGCTCCGTTAAGACACCAATACCGCGGTGCCAATTAGCCCTAGACACGGATCGCATAACACCAGGGTCTACGGGAGCTGGTTCGCGGCCTCTGATTCTATATTCAAGGCTATCCTGTCATTCCTACAGGACATTCGGCTATCCACCACTTGACGACGCGCCCGGTGGCTGCTCAAGCCCCAGGAAGGTACACGTACCCCCTGGTTCCAGGATCCAGTCTGTTGACGCATGATATGTAAAAAAATAACTCCAGTTCTTTAAAAATTATAAATGTTTAATCACACACAACAAATAAGATTTTAAGTTTAATCATATTCTTTTCTACTTAAAAATTCTTAACATTGTTTCCAGGTGGACTTCGTAAAATTTTGTATGTCAGTTAACAAGTGCTATTTAGAATAATTTTACCCAATATCTGGATTTCAAATTCAATCATCATTTTTATTGAATAGATTTCGATAAATAACGAATATAATTAATATTGAATGATTAAGAATGTATCTACTTACAAAACAAGCAATTTCCAACTTCTTTGGTTGCCCTTAAAAAAAACTCTCATCCGGAAGCCACAATAAAAAGAAAATCAAGCCAAATGAAAACGGCCTAATTTATCTTTTATTCCAATTATGGAAGATTTATTCAAAAAGTTAGTTTTAAAAAAAAGTATAATAATGTTGAAACTAATAATAATGGTACGAATAAAATTTGTATCAAATTTTATTTTCAAAATCAGTTAACATTAATGAATAAATTCATTATGTTGACATCAGAAGATAAGACTTTAATTGAAAAACCGTGACACATTGTACTAGTGTCATGTACTATATTTTTTGAACAATTTTCTATTAGCGAAAAATTGTGTTGATGGGCACATTTATTTTCCAGGTTGACTTGAATTTACAAATGTACTTTCTATTTTTTATTGTATAAGACATAATATACAACTTTCTGATGAATTTGTAAATATGTATTATAATTTAATTTATATTTCTAGGTTCTGAGGCGATGGTCCTTCTTCAATGGTTCTACGAACACAGCGATGTGAAATGCACTTCTAAAGACACGTCAATCATTTACTTCTTATGGAGAACGGGATAGTTTAAATTTTGTGAATAATTTGACTTCCATCTTAGAAGTATCACCAAGTCTTTGAAAAGCCTTGCAAAAACTAAGCTGTGGGAAACAAGGTTTGGTGGCTTTTTAAGTATAAAAAAACTATTTCAATTGAGAAGTGTCTTTAGTCAAATACAATGATGGAAGCAACCCATACTAAAGTAGATCTGAAAACATTTCAAAAAACCTTTTTTGTTGTGTAATCTTCAATGGAGATATTGAGTAGAAAATGCACTAAAAAACTTTGATTGTGTGGTACTCCGTTTTTATATTTTGTAAAAAAAATAAGCCAACGAATCAGATGATACTGTGATTGGATAAAGTGTTCGTGTTGTTGTTATTGGCGTTATCACATTATTATTAATTAGAATTTATTTGTAAATATTCCCACAAAAGGTGATATTTAGAATATTATTTGAAAATTTTAATTATGGTTTTAACGCAATTAAATCCGCAAACATAAACTTCATATTAAAAAGCTAAAAACAATTTGGCAGAATTTTTCTTTTTTTAAATTAAGAATTTAATTTTTTTTCTTTAAAATATCACTTGCAATTTATATTATATATTGGTAACGAAATTTTTTCTGCTGTGTAAAAAATTTCATTACAATATATAAAAAATGAAAATTTCCAGTATTTGATCATCTTTCTTTTACTGCTTGCAGAATTTTTACATCTGTTTTAGTTTGCGAAGTACTTTTCCCTTCATAGCCAAAAATAATTTTCCCAATATGAAACTATATTGAATGGTCACAGAATAATTTTAAATTATTATGAAAATATTCAAATTTTTATGTGTAACAACTTTCATTTTTTTTTTCTTTTCATTTTGTATTACCATTATCACATTACTTTGCAGATTCTATTTTCTTTTGATATTCATTTCTTCTGCTAATAGTTTGCCTATTTATTACTTTTTTAAAACAAAACTACAAAATCTTATTGAACTTAAATATACTTTAACTGAACGAAAATTAAATTTCTGTGTCCTATATTTTACTATAAAACAGCTGTAAAGGACTAAGTATTATCTGTGTAATATATTTTAAGTAATTAGTGACGCGTTTTGTAGCTAAAACCTATCTTTTTGAACTAAACTGTGATATACCCACCGTCTGGTTAAAAAAAATGTACAATTTTGTAGTTTTGTAAAAGAGTACGTGAAAAAAGATTACACTATTTCAGATTGTATTTATCCATTTAACAAAGAATGTACATTATTATTATTTTATTTGTATTTTTAAATTGATGACAATTTAAGTTTTGTGTGTCATATAAAATGTTTCTCTTATAAGAAGCATTATTAATTAAATAAATGCTTAATTGATTATAATTTATGTATATTTATTAGAAATTATTTTGCATAAAATAATTTCTGAATAGCAGGCTCTAAATCCCATTCGATATTTTGTGATGTCCTTTAAGTTGAAAATTGAATCCGACTTTAAGTTTTAGATTTTATAATTTTAAAGCAACTTCTTTCTCAACAAACTAGTTTCAGATAAAGCTAAAATTGTTTTATAATATTAAATACTTATTGTATTTTGTTTATTATATTATATTCTAAGAGTCATTGTATCTTTCTGATGATTGTTAAACAATGTTATAGCAAAAGTTTGATACCGAAACTTCTGTGTTTTGTATTTTATAAACATTTAGGAATATTTTTTCGGTAACAAAAGAATTTTTATGTTTAATATTCTTGTCTATTGGTACGATAATACTTACCATTTCTATCATTCATTGTCTTTCATATGCATAGATAATATAATATTTAGCTCTGAAATTATCTTAAAGAAACCACCGATACTTTTAAAGTAACACATTGTATCATTTTTGTTACTTCTTTTATTTTTGTTTAGTATATGTTATGCGAAATAAACGATGTTATCCTTGCTATTCATTATGTTTATTAGAAGTGCAGTGATTTAACACATAATATTTACCAAAATGATCTTTCAATTTCCATTGAAAACGTGTGTTTTTTATCAGTGAAATTTCAATTAATACAGTAGAACTCCAATTATTCAAATAATTTCTGACAGGATTCCTTTCAGATCATCACAAATTTGGATTAAAAGTATTTGTTTCCGAATGCCGGTTTCTGTCTCTCAAAATTCATTTTAAAGTACTGCAACCTTTCTTGTTTTAAAATCGAGGCAGCACCCACTGTTTCGAATTTTCAGAAATTCAAGAAAAAAGAAATGAAAAAACGAGGAAAAGTTTCAATGAATTCGCGGTGCTCTCATCGTGATTTGGTATTTCTTTGCCTAATTAAAACAATGCCAAATCATTTTTTATTTAAACATTTGATGCAGACTATTTCAAAAAATTGAATTTTAAAATTGAAAAAGTTTCAAATTCATAATAGTTTTAAATATTTTTACACAATATTTCCAGTATTTTCAAATAAATTCAAAATGAATTGAAAGTATACATACTAATTGACTCTCGGATAATTACTAATGTTCGAGCTGTGGAAATAAATATCTCCCCTTGGATAAAGAAAGAGTTCACTTTCTATGCCAGGAGAGATCTTGCAGCATCTTATGAATTTGTTTTTAAAACTTATTCAGCACAAAAGGACTAATAATCACAACAAAAAGATACTGATTCAGAGTTAATAAGTAAACCATTACTTTTAAAGAGTAAGAACACAAAAATCATTCCACTAAGAAAAAATCAACATAATAATGTTATTTTGTGGGTTTTTAAAATGTTCCTATTCTTATCTACAATAAAATTAAAACTAGATTCTAAGTAAGAAATGCAGTTCCAAACTGTTGTTTCTTTCAAGACATTAAATATCAATTTTCCATTGGAATACGAGGGTTAAAAAAATTACAATTGAGTTGAAAATACGAGTTATTTTAACCTATAAAAATAATTTTCTTATTCTGGCTTATAACATGTAACTTGTTGTTCATTGCAATGCACATTTCCACTAAGCTTTTAAGGAATATTGGAATAAATTTGTTTCATATTATTCATGATTATTAAAATGTGTATAATTTTATTCATCGTTAGAAAGTCAATCAAAATATAATTCATGTAAATGATTACAGCAGTTAATGTAACGATTATAAATTAATAGCGCGAAAAATTTAATTGGTATTTGGTTTGGTATAATGTCAGAATTTCTTTTTAATTTTTATTTTGATTCGTCAATTAGTAAGTCGTAGAGCAAAATTCTGAAATTTTTGTTTCGTCGAATGAGATATATTTTTACCATAAATCAAATATTGAGATATTCGTATTTTAATGATAGGGTTTAGTTTCAACTGTGTAAAAAAATTTAATTATATAAATTAACTCTAAATTTATATTTCAAAAACTTACCTAAAAATCTGAATTTTGATAAAACATGTAAGGAGATTAAAATTGATGTTCAGCATTTCTAAGCTTTCCTTTGCCTACTTTCAACAATGTTTCAGTGAGTAATTTTTAAATTAGTTAAATAATAATGCACTAATTTACGTTGAATATTTCGTTAAATGTCAGTCAGTGTAATTAAATAGTTTAATAGTCTTATCAGTTCTCTAAACTATGTTTTGAATTTACACTAACCTCCAAAAGTAAAGGAAAAACATATTTTTTAAAGGCTCGCCATAAAAAAATGGTTGACAAAATTTATAGTTTATATAAATAGTACAAACGTATTTGTGTACCAAAAGGCTACCTAAAATCACTCTTGTTTTTTGAGTAAAAGAACTGATATAAATGAGGGAGCGAAAAATATGCTAAGTAAAAATTTCGCAATTGCGGTGTAACTTGAGCTGATTTTCAAGTGTTGTTAGCTGTCAATAGTCAGTGAAGTGCACAGTGTCTTAAGCCCGATTCATTGAGGTCGGTTGGAAAGAAATGCGGATATCAGAGGCTGATGCTGCTAAGCGCCTTAATATGTCTCAGTGCTGTTCACCGTCTCTGGAATCAATATCAAACCGAAGTTCCTGTGTCTGGAAGTCATGTTCCAAGCCGACCATGTGCTGTGACACCTGCTGAAGACGGTTTTATAATTATTTCGGTCCGAAATAGAAGCATTTCTGTTCCACAATTTGTTGCAGATAACTATGTAGCATCAGGGAGAAGAATATCCGCTCCTTGAAAAATGACAGTTATGTGTATCCCCCTCACTGAACGACAGAGAAAAGAACCCGCTTGTCTTGAAGACAAGAGAACACGTTTTCTACACCAGACAGCGATGGGGCTTCTGCACTTTTTACAGACGAGTCCAGTGTCACGTCGGAGAGCGATTTAGGAAGTGTGCTGATCTAGAGCGAACAAAGCACCAGATATCGTCCGTCAAACACTTTAGAAAGACACTGTTACCGCGGTGGTAGAGAATAATGGTTTCATCGGGAATCTTACTTGTTGGTCACAGTGAGTTGCATGTATTCCAGGGAGAGTGTTGTGTGACATCGGGATCAGATCCTTGATACATTTGCCGGTTTCATTGGTAATGATTTCATTCTGATTACTGATAACACCCCTCATCGAGTGATAGTTGTTGAAGAATATCTTGAGGATCTAGGTTAGAAGCGAATGGAATGTCGACAAACTGTCGGACTATTTAGGTTGACAGGTTGATATTTTAAGTCCTCCAAAGTTTGTAGGAAGGCTGGAAAAGAGCTTACTCCGTGTCTGCGCTTCAATTAAATTGGTAACCGACAACTTAATAGACAGCATAGGAAGTTGATACTGCTAATGCATTAAAAGTAGGAGTGGGCTTATTTAAACTCTTTTTTGTTATGTTTCTGACATTTTACAACATTAAACAGTAATTATTATTTTTTTCCAGCAAGATTTCCTTTAATTATTTATGCCATTTTTTGTATGTATCTATATTTTATATAAATCTTCTATATTGCAACCAAGGCATACATGTTTTTTAAAAATATCATCGAAATTTGGTGTTTCTATATTCATTCATTTGCAAATGAAGCGCAAAAGATCGATAGTTCCTTAACTTTGGGAAACCAATGTACTTCTTGTTTAATGGATAAAATAATTCCTTCAATAAGAAAGAATTTTGAAGAACGAAAAGAATTTGTAATCTCTGAAAACAAATATAATGCTTCATAGAAACGAACAAATCATTGTTAAAATTATGAAAGCTAACAAAATTGCAAATATTAAAAAAAAGGGAAGCTAACTAAGCCGGCATTGAATTGGGGGAACATAACTAAACGCAATAATGAAATAAAGATGTAGTATAAATTGCATATGAATTTTAACTCTTTGGAACGATAGAATGAATATGAAAAGTCTTTGTAAAGCAGAAACATTTGAAATATATCAGATTTAAATTGGGAAATTTTACTGATCAAGTTTCCCATTGTATTGTTTAATCTTAAGATAAGTTACCTACGGTACGAACTGTATGAGGTCTGGTATTTTTATACATTAGAATAAATGAATCTCCAATTATTACAGTCTATGATACCATATGAGGTTGTAGTACATCTGCATTTTTTTGGAAGCTATTCTGAATGATATGCAGCTCCGTACATCCACTAATGTTGACTTTATTCATCCCATCAATTCAGCTCGTCTGCAATGGGACGTTTCCCGAAAGAATTTTGTTTTATTTTAAGTATTTTTTGCCGTATCATTACAAGATTGTATGTTGGTAAAGGGACATTAAATGTCAGATGCCGAAGTAAGCTGGATTTTGGAAGTAAGCAACACTTGATTTTACAATTTTTTATCCTTTATCGATGTTGTTGCTCTTTCGGTTCGCACAGTCTCTAAAAGTCAACGATATAATTTCGATGGAGCCCCTTTTGACTATTTTATTGCAAACCATTTGTGTTGTTATGAAAAAAAATTAGATTTGTCTGGACGAACAAGATAGTGGTCATAATTTACTGATGTAACTTGTTTTCTTTGTCTTGATCGATATCAAATATTCCTTCCTTTAATATTAATTTCGATATATATCAATATTTAATATTTTGCTTTCATGTTTCTCTTTTTTTTTTTTTCTTCTTCATGAAAACGATTCTGTTGCCATGAAATGACCTCTTAGCCAATTTAATAGTATCTTCTATATTTTTATAAGTTCCGGCAAATTTACTGTCGCGTGACACCTTAAGACACGTTTTATTCAAAGCATAAACTGAAAAATCGAGTGCATGGTTCCATATATAAGGTAGTAAAGAAACAAACTTTCAAAAAAAGCAACAGTTACTCCACTTCCAGTTTTTGGCGTTTTGCACTTTCATTTGTATGTGTGAAATTTTCTTCGATTTTGCGACCCATGTGGCTTTTAATTTTGATGTTATCTGTAGTTTAAAAATTCATTAAAATTATTTGCTTACCTATTTATTTAGACATTTATAATAAAGATAAAAAAGATTCTAAGAATACACTGAATGATGATTACAGTGCGCTTTCATGTTTTTCTTTTTTTCTCACATATATATTTAAGATTAAAAGTTCTTCATTAAATTAATAGTATATTAATATTTTTTTTCACAAATTTCATTTAATTTTGTAGGGTGAAATCATTTTAGTATTTTCTTTTCGATAGTATTTTTTTTTAATTAACCATGATAAAAGCATACAATTTTGCACTTTAAATACTAATTCCTCATCTTTTTTAGATTTACTTTGTTTCTGAAGAAATAAGTTTTGCATAGGAAATCGAATCATATTAATATTTTAGGCATCCTAATCCTATAAGGAAACACATAATTAAAGTAAAATAATTTCTTCTTAGAAAAATTTTGAAAATTAAATGAATTATGCATGTTTTATTAAATGTTTATTCCGGAAATATTTCATTGTTCTTATTTCATTTTATGCTTGTCTTCAATTTCCTGTATATTATCTCACATATATGACTTTCATTTTCAAACCAATTTCAGTACAAATACGAAATAAATAGGTGCGAAATTTTGGTGCATAGAAGTTATTTGCAAGGACTACTTGTTGCCGAAATTTGGATTGAAGCCACTATTTCAATCGCAAATGAATTGTTCTCTGCTTTTCACGCCCCAGAGTGGAATTCTGAATCGCAGGGACAACGACTGCTCTGGTTGTTAGTCTTTTTCTATTCCCTATTAGACACACTCTACAATGAACAATGCGCTGTGCAACAATATATTGGTTGAGATTCATTTCAATTGCGGCACCTTTGTGGCAATCCATCACTTTAGTAACATTATACGTGAAGAAAAGAAACACATTTGCATGATTCAAATTGTCTGAGGATGAGATGCTTGAAATGTAAAGCAACCCTTTCATGAATCAAAGTGTATTCCTTCTAGAGCTTTTCTTAAGCCACAACATAACAGATTCTAGCAAACCTTATGGAGTCACTATTGTGTCTGAATGATGGCTGCAATGATACCTGATTCTAACGAAGTCGTGTGCCGAGCCAGTTTGTGCACATTAACATTTTCGTAAGATTAAAGGTCTTTCTCTTAAGATCCTACGGAGAAAAGATTTCCAGTGCTTCAATTATCCGAATTATTTGGGACCGGAACCCATTCTGCAATTCAAAAATTTGGTTCATTGGCAGTGAAAGTCATTACTTGCTGTTGTACATTCTGTCAGAACAAGCTGTTTCACTACCTTCAACTTTTTTCTGGCAAGGAAGTTGCACGTCTTCTTCACAGTGAAAATTTGCATGTGATAACGTACGAACTGACGCTCCATCCGCTTCAAACCGGCAAATGCTTCACCAGCTGATGGTCTCGTGTCTGTTTCAATTTGGACAATAAGGTCATCTTCTTCCCTCGACCCTTTCAATAAGTTGCCCATCATTTGCAATTTGAAATCTATGGCCTGACTCATAATTTATTCACCTACATCTTCAGCACTAATTTTTGAACATCCAGGGATACTCAAAAGAATGTTTGAATTCCTCAAAAGACGCGTCTCTCTTTCTCATCTCCTCCTTTCTCTTTCCTTTCCCTGAGCTTTTTTCTTTTTCTCATGTTCCGTCTCTTCTTCAGTCTAATTTATTTTTCTAAAATTCTTAAAGCGATAAGGATTTCGGATATTTGGATTTCTACTGTATTGAACTGGTCATCTGATCATGACTGAAAATGGATTGTTTGCAGTTAAAGGCATAAATCACATGATTTACTGTGATTTATAGCTATATAGTGAAAATTTAGACCCTTAGAACCTTCTCATATTATGATAAATATTCTTATGAATAACAAATATTAAGTAAAACATATTATAAATAGCTCTAATAACTATATACACAGTCCAGCATTTCATTATAAATTATTTTTAAACGTAATCCTATAAAAACTAAAATTTTATGTGATTGTTCTTGTAAATTGTCTATTGTTATAAACAAATATGTATTTGTCTAAAAGATAATCTTGGGAATTTTAGTTTGGAAGATATTGACATATCAAAACAGGTGTCGAATGAAAGATTCTGAATTAGAGTATCATCGGGCAGATTTTCAAATATCTATGATTTTATCAAAACAACATGCTATTGTGTAAAAAAAGATGATGTTTATAAATGCTATAATGCTATATATATATATATATTAAGCACATCAAAGTGATGCTGCTAGTCTTAATAGAATTGTGACACATTTTTATCATATTTATCAAATCAAAAATTGAGCCAAAAATAATATTATAAGAGTTAAATCATCATCGAATATCATCAAGACATCGACAGTTTGCTTATGAATATTTTTTAATTTTAGTATAAGCAATTTATTTTAAAAAAGTACTAGACATTTTTATCTAAAAATTTTGAAATAAAATTTAAAAAAATATGAACATTAAAAGGTATCGCCTAAAGCACAGGGGAAATGTAATGGATTACAAGTTTGGAAGAATCATTTATTGTGGAAAAACTGTCAGGATATCATTTAATTTAGCTTATTGATAACGCCATTTCTTAAAATATGATAGGCAGGGAATCATAATAACCATGTTGTGTAACTTAGAATACATTTATGCATGAATGTAAAAGAATAAATAATGTAAGAGTTATAAGTAATACATAGACAAGGCAACATAAAGCTTTTTGAAGCTTGAATATTTGTTATTATTTTTATATCCTAGGAATTTTTGAGGTTCACTCTACACATGCTACTTGCTTACGTCTTGGTTAATGGATTTTGTGCCTTTGTAATCCTTAAGAGTATATCAAGATTAAACTACTAAGAACCAAAATTGTAATAACATGCAGACATTTTAATGTCACTCCAATGTGACATGAAATGATTTCAGGCAAATAGAATTTCTCACTCGAGAGCAAACATATACAGAATTTGTTTCAAAATTTAAGAGTGCTAAATATGACAATCATTCGATGATGCTTAGAGAGCGCGCATGAAATGTAGATTTATTCGGGATGTTTTAGGAAACCCAATTATGTAAACCTGAAACGTTTCCTGTGCAATAAATAAGCATTTTTTAGAATCAATTAGTTGTTATTTTTATATAAAAAAAATAATTTAATACATATGGTTATGAAAATGAAATCTGTGTTGTTTAAGACAGTTGTAATTAAATAATTACGCAGCATCCGGATGAATGTTGCAGATAAATGGAAGAGCTGATTGATGCTTTAAAATTGGGGATTTATAAATATATAGGGAGAACTCAGATACCACATTCACCTTCTATCTGGAAAATGACTTCATTCTAAAACAATTCAATTTAAAAAATCTCAAATTTTAAAAAAAATTCCAATTTTTCGTTTTTAAATTCTGCAACAAAATTTGCGTGTTAAGCAAATATCAATGTTACATAATCGGGAGTCACCGTTTGACATTTTATTAAAAGATTAATGTGGACATTTTGAAGTGGGTTCAAAAAATAATTTCTTCTTTATTGTTTCCTGCCTTGGACGAGTAGTGACACGGACGATCCACAAGTGCTTTTGTTTCCAGGCCGTTTAGGACGTCATGAGGTCTGGCTTCTGAGTGTAGTTGACGGAAGTGGTGTCAGGTGATTATACCTCAAGTGGCCTGCACTATGAATGGCGCCAACCTCCGCTCCTAAAAACATCCTCCTCTTCATTCATAAAAGTCGAGGAGGAAACATTTTATTTCTCATCCACTATCCTCTTCTGCTGAACCTGGTGACTGACCGCCCACGAGTGCTTGTTCTTCATTCTTTAGAATTATAACCTTCCCTATAATCTTTCAGTGAGATTTCATTTATATGCATATATAAGCATAGCATCCTACAACCACAGAAAATTTTGACTTCATGCTTTTTGCTATGTATTTGTGTTGTTTGCAATGTTTTAAATAGTTGAGTATATAAAATACTTTTTCTGCCTAACTCGAAGCGGATATTAAGTATTGCTTTCTCATTTCTAGCTTGCTAGGTCACTCGCATTATTGGAGATAATGAATTCCATTCCCAATTTAACAGAAGTTCCATATAATATTTTTTTTATTTTACAATGGATTTTATAATCGCACGCCGTTGTAGTTGCTTCAAGTGAAATGAACCCCTAGCGATAACGGGTCAAGTCTGAGTGTCCTTGCTGCTCAATTACGAAGACTTAACTAAATTAGTAAGACAACTATTTAATTGATTGAATCAATTCGTAAAATGAAATTTTTATTCCAGTGTTGGGCTATAAGCACTTAGTTAGCACAAAGCTCCAGTATTGATCACCCTTACCTAATTTGCTAACAATATTTTAGCAAGGTTAATAGATATTGATTTAAGATTTTATATCTTTATTTCCATTTCTTCTCATCTTTTCTTAAGTATTGATAGAGATTTAGATTCTCAAATAAACAAATTATTGTTTGGACAATTCAACACAAAATCTATTATTTTTTAAACCACTTTTCAGCCATTCAAGCGATATCTACATATAATATCGGCGAATCAAGAATTGTTGAATCTTGCAAAAGAACTATTTTCTAACCTTTAAAGCGATAACCTTTTTACAATGGATTTCAACTTATGTTTGAATAACTGTAAAATAAAAGTGCTGCTAAAAAGGAAATTAAAATTTCGCAATCAAGAAATAATAAGGCCTCCTTTTTACCTTAATGGAAAAAAAAGGCGTGAATAAGAAAATATGACATTAATAATTACTTGAAGTAAATGAGAAGTGATTATGGAAGGATTCAGTTTTTAATAGCTCAGATAAGAGAATTGATTAACAAATGTTAAAAGATCCTACAATTCCATGTGTCAACTCATTACATGGATATAACTAGTGGGCCGTGGCTTCCACTAAAATATTTTTCACCTGTTTGGGGGAAAAAATTGTGATTTGGAACATGACGTTGTTTAATATTTTTAACGATAATCATTTTTTATTTATCTTTGTTCAAAAGATTGTTTTGCATTATGAAAGGTATTACGTACAGATCAGCAAAAAATAAACCCAATGTGATGCTAAAGTTTTGAAAAAAGTTCTCTTTACTTATGACGCTAATAAATATTATATCTTTTCATAATTATTTTTGTTACTTTTGAGCTGGTGGCATAGTAGGAAAGTTATAAGCGTGTAAACAACAACAAGCAACAGAATTTTATTAAAATTAAAAAATAGCAGGTATGCGTTTTCTTTAAGTTATTTTGTGAGAATGTAGATAGAAGGAAGGATCCACTAATGTATATTTTTTCTCTTGTCTAAACGGTTAGGTAAAGCTTATAGTTTTGAAAGGAAGGATTCAATAACATGTATATGATTTTCTTACTCTTTCGTATAAATGGAAGTTTTAAAAGGGTTAAAAGAATAATTACGTTCATTCGTTTTGAATTTTGGAGCGATGTGCATTAAAGCATAAACAACTTTACAGTGAGTAAAAATCACAGCTCTTGTTACTGTTTAAATTAATTAAAAAAAGAAATGTAGTTTTTATGATGTAAGTTAAACATAAGACAGCATCCCGATATACGAATTTATTCCTTTCCGACTAAAAATTTTATCCTTCGGTAAAAGTTCGGTTAACATGCAGAATAAGATATTTATTTGTTAAAGATTTTATTAAAGATTTACGATCTTAAATGATATCTATAAGTCTTAAATCATCAGTACAAACTTTACAAAGACAATGATTTTACAGATGTAATTTTCTCATGTCCAAGTATTTTGAACTTCTGTAATATCATAAAATCTATTTTATCAAAGTCTGATTATTATAATTATTAAAATTATAATTAATGGTTGTAATTCGCTTAATTGATATCATAATTTACTAGACCATAATTAGATATTTGATTCTAATGTCGAATCCTCTTAACATTCAAGAGATTCGACAAGTTTACATGATAGTAACAGCCTTATTGAAAACTTCAAACAGTTTATCTCCCCAACCCCCTTTCTGTGATGTCAATACTGCTCTGTTTTGATCTTCCTTCAATCAGTGAGGCGACGGAGATAATGACGCCGGGGCGTTTTTGAACCGTTTTCACTTCATCAGGTGGCGTTTTTATAGGACTGCGAAGGTGCTTCCGACGATAAACAAATGATTTGCAGGAGCGTAAACAGCTGGCGCGCGGCCCAGAAGCACTTAAGTGGAGAGGAACCGAGGAATGTCTTCAGCCCGACCTCAGTTCTCAAGGTTCCTCCGGCCTCTTTCAAGAACCCGATTGTTCTCTTTCAGACCCTCTTTTTTCATCCAGAAAACATTGTTTTTCTTTTCTGCATTCGTAGGAGACACTCAATGCCAAATTTTTGTGCAACAAAACATGCTTTGGAATAAAATTGTACGATACAAAAAGCCAAATTTCATCAAACAACTTAGTAATTGGCGTTGTTTCCCTGCTTTCTGCAAGCTCACTTGTCGAGGTTGGTGCTTCAGAATTTTCCTGCTGTCATCCAATGTGACACGACAAACAGCTGTGTTTATATACATATATGCACGTATATGAATGCATTAATATATATATTGTACAGGATTTGTTTCTGGATTAGCACATATTTTGACTAATCTATCTACTCTCACATCTGAAAGTTAAATATTTAGCAGTTAAAATGTAGAAAAAACTATTAAATACTATACTTAATTGAGACGAAGTGAATTTGTAAATAGCAAATGTGTTTTATTCAATAAATAAAACAAAATATTAAGTAGAAAAAATATTGTCTTTTTATAAATCATAGACTGATACCATTTTGAAGTCAGTAATAAAAAGATCTTTAAAATCAAAACAAACAAAAAACACGAATGATAAAGTTAGTGAGAACGCCTTATCTGCGTGGCCAGATTTCACGGTCGGACCTGGCTTCCATGCTCATGTTGGCTCAAGTGCCTGCTGTTCCGTTGGTCAACATTATTCAAGTCTGTAAAAGAGGCTGGCGATAGGAATGTACACTTCAGTCAGGGACATTTCAAGAGTTTTAAATGAGATTCGGGCTGGAAATGTGTATCAGCCTATGCAATTTGAGCGATTTCTTCATTTCCTAGGTATTTATTGACGATGAAGTCATGTCCTGTATTGAGGTGGACTTCATTATCGGAACTTATTAAGCTTCGCAGAGCAGCACTTGTTGACGTAGAAGAGCTGTGAGAGCCAGCGAAATTCCTAACCTTAAAATGATGTTGTTTAATGACACGATGAATCCATAGAAACCCGTTTAAAAATGGTGCCTATTATGGCAAACATGATGAAGGAACCAAAGTAGGCTACAGAATATTTTTGCCTAGTTTTGACACATCACTGATTGCCAATTACATAACACATATGCATACTACCATCTACCTATACAACAACTTACAGCCTCTACACAAGAAATTGATTTCTGAATTGAACCAGACTTTCACTACTTTCTTCACTTTTAACAATGACTTTATATTAGAGCGTTTTTAAATATAGCCACAGTAAGCCTATTGAAGTCTTTTAAGAACACTGCTTTTATTATAGGGCAAAGTTTCAGATATTTTACTTAAGCAATCTCATTCTATTTTACTTTATAACTCAATTAAGACATTGATCATAAAAACAAGAAATTTTTTAATCGCCAAATCTATATCATACAAAGGAGGGTTATTTACATGTCGTTAATGAAATCTTTGGTCTCACCTAAGGAACGCCGTAAAGGGAATTTAAATGTAATCATAAAAACAAGAAATTTTTTAATCGCCAAATCTATATCATACAAAGGAGGGTTATTTACATGTCGTTATTGAAATCTTTGGTCTCACCTAAGGTACGCCGTAAAGGGAATTTAAATGTAATCATAAAAACAAGAAATTTTTTAATCGCCAAATCTATATCATACAAAGGAGGGTTATTTACATGTCGTTATTGAAATCTTTGGTCTCACCTAAGGTACGCCGTAAAGGGAATTTAAATGTAATCATAAAAACAAGAAATTTTTTAATCGCCAAATCTATATCATACAAAGGAGGGTTATTTACATGTCGTTATTGAAATCTTTGGTCTCACCTAAGGTACGCCGTAAAGGGAATTTAAATGTAATCATAAAAACAAGAAATTTTTTAATCGCCAAATCTATATCATACAAAGGAGGGTTATTTACATGTCGTTATTGAAATCTTTGGTCTCACCTAAGGTACGCCGTAAAGGGAATTTAAATGTAATCATAAAAACAAGAAATTTTTTAATCGCCAAATCTATATCATACAAAGGAGGGTTATTTACATGTCGTTATTGAAATCTTTGGTCTCACCTAAGGTACGCCGTAAAGGGAATTTAAATGTAATCATAAAAACAAGAAATTTTTTAATCGCCAAATCTATATCATACAAAGGAGGGTTATTTACATGTCGTTATTGAAATCTTTGGTCTCACCTAAGGTACGCCGTAAAGGGAATTTAAATGTAATCATAAAAACAAGAAATTTTTTAATCGCCAAATCTATATCATACAAAGGAGGGTTATTTACATGTCGTTAATGAAATCTTTGGTCTCACCTAAGGAACGCCGTAAAGGGAATTTAAATGTAATTAAAAGCCAAATAAGAAATTGATATTAAACCATAAATTTTTTAGTTGCTGTGGGATCCTACAGAACCAAATGAATTGATGAAATCAACTGTAAAAAATTGTGATTGAGAGATATGTTACTTCAAGAATTTATTTATAAGCCAGTTTAGGATTGAATTTAAAAATAAAATCGTGTCAGTGCACCTCTCCTCCGCAATACATGAAGTGTATTTCAATGTTTCGAAAGCTTGAAATATCCTGTAATTCAAGAGGAGCTTGACTTTTTTAAGAAGAATTAATATTAGTGATGTTTATATGTCCAATGACTAAAATTACATTCAAAATTAAGAAATGGTAAGATATAAAAGCTCTTTTAAGAAATATATCAACACCCAATATACTTTTACAATAAATTTTATTAAAATTAATATCATTCATAATTTTTTCAAATATGTCATAATTGCTTTTATGAATATTTGTTTTATATGAAATTACGAAAAAATAAAAAAAAATTGTTTTTGGAAATTTAAAAAAAAATTTATGAAACCTTGGAATTTAATATGAAAAAAAAGCGGTATGTAACTGCGATATGAGATTCAAGATTCTAAACTAATTAGGAAAGCTTTTTTCTATATTTTATAGAAAAATAAATTAATTTTTTATCATGATGCAATTGATGATAATCTTTAATTGTCTCAGATCAGAAAAATACTGGTTATATACCTATCTTAAAGATCGAAACTAATTTTCGTGACACGGACGTGTTCAGTAATTTCGAATCATAAATGTATTTATTTTCATATGAACTCAATGAGTTTAACATAACCTAGTCGTATGATCTCGCTTTCCGTAGATGAAGCTCCCACGTTCGATTCTGACCACTCATGAACAACGGAAATGGATCAAGCACTTACGCTTTTTGTATACACGACTATTAATGCTGTTGGAGCAGCATGTTTCCTTTTAAATAGCCAAGAATTGTGCTCTACCAGTTAGATAGAAGCAGTCGGGAAGGAGGTGATTTAGAAACAAGGACCAAGCAGAACCCCAGTACTTGACCTGCCACCCCTAGAGGTGTTACTTTACTTGGAGGAACAGGAGTCACTTAACGTCTGTCTTTAGTGAACACGATGGATCTTTGGAGCTCAAACCTTTTGAAATGGAGAGCTGCTGATGTGGATGCTTCGGAGTGTTTTATCCTGTGACGCGTGAATACCACGCGCACTCCTCATCCCAGAAGACGATGGCTCCTAAATATTAGAATAATTTACAATATCCTTCTGCTGTCCGACTATTCGATGCGTTGTGCCTGATGAACCGTGGAGAAAATAACAAAGTATTACGCTGCTTAATGGACAGTCTGACTGCTGAAAGTGGTTTTAAGGCTTTTACGGATGTTTTTTGGATTGTTTGTTTTAAGATAGCTTTTTGGGATGAATTTTTATAGATACTAAACCGCGTTTTCAGAAAACGGAAGTGAGAAAATCCGGAAACTTCTGAAGTACCCTCTTCAACAAAAACAAATGCCCCGTGGCTCAACAGCGGCTCCTGAAAAAGCTTCTCTGAGTTACGGTAAACCAAAGAATTACAGATTATAAAGAGAAGATCTAAGCAATCGAATTCGAAAAAATCTGCAAAGTATTGCTACTATTTATCTCCCCATTAAACTAAGTTAATATTTTTAAGAGATGTACGATTGTACGTCCGAAAATTCCAAACCAGATATTTCGAGTATATATCTGTCAACAAACTAACATAAAACTTCCAATAAAAACCTTAGTGCACAAATCTTCGTAAAACATGTGAAGATACCACACTTGTTACCGTTATAAAGGACTGGAAAAATGTTAAACAATTTAAGTATAAATGTTTTACGAATTTCAGATTTATATGCGATTCAATGGAAAATATTCATTTTATACCCTTAAAAAATACCTTATTGAAAGCCTTAACCTACCTTATTAAAATAAGCTGAAAAAGAGTATTTTTTCACGGATTTAGTTTTTAACCATAAAATGGTTGTCGCTTTGTTTCCAAATGAGACCATGATGACGCCACTATTACAATTCTCATTGGTTTAAAATATCCATGACATCAGATTATGTCTCACCTACGTCACATCGTATTAAAACACTGTCGCGAATCCGACTAATCGACGAATTTGCTGCCTACCTTCCATTCGCATTTTTCGAGCGGACGCAAACAAGGCGAAGTTCACCATCAAATGTCTGAGTGTCGTCGGTGATGAGAAAAAATCCATTTGTCATTTTTACCAGTAATGAAGAAGTATTTTTTCAATTATAATTTTTTCCGTTTGAAATATTTTCAAAATCATAAAAATTAATGTTGTTCTAAATAATTAGTTTTCAAATCTTTAGCAATATTGCTTCCAAAATGGAAGACGCTGAAAATAGGAACAGAAGATAAAGCAAAATGAAAAAGACAAGATAAAACATACAATTTATGGTTAGTTTAAATGTAGAAGAACAATTTTACTGAATTTTTATTTTTTAAATATTTTTTTTTATCATTCATATATAATGAAGGTGTGAAATTCTTTCAACAATTCTTTTAACTTTTTTATTGTAATTTAATACATCTATTGTCCTATGTTATTAAATAAAAATTTGTCATCTATTTCATTTCCGAATACAGTTAAATAAGAAGACTGTAATGAAATCCTTTTACTTTTTAATGCACTCTGATACTTTATGTAAAAGTTGAGTGCGTAGATGATGCGTGTTCACAAATTTATGGTTGTGAGAAGTGCTTTTAAATATTTTAGTTGAAATGTTTTGAAATGAAATTTTGAATTCTAAGGAGATAACTATATTGTAAAACTATCATATTTTGTTACATTTAAACTCTCTAAAGGAATTTGTTTGATTCTCCAAGCCACGTAATCTTTTCTAATATCACTTCAAGTAAAAAAAATATAAATTAGGAATTTTATGTCCAATTGCCTATTATTTTTTGCATTTTATTTAAAAGTTTAGAATAACCAGTGTATTGAAAACATGTGACTTTTTTATTATTAAAAAGACATTCGATCTTTAAAAATTCAATTCTTAGTATTTATTAATAAATTAATTAAAATATGACTTTTTTGGTGAACTTCTAATAACTGTAAGCATTTTTAATAGCTTTTCATTATTAGATGGTGTTTTCTATTCTTAGGAAATACGTACTCGATATTTATTGAAAAAATTTAGTTTTTTTTATTTTAATAAAACTCCTAATCATTTTAAATGTGGTCTTGTTTTTCTTTTCGATTTTAGAAAAATATCTTAAATATTCAGAAAGTAAAACTCGATGTTAATTTAAAAATTTATTTAATAGTGCTTAAATTTGATAAAACTCCCAACAATTGCAAATATGTTTTTACAATATTTAAAAGATACCTTAGGTATTTAGAAAATCAGTACTCAATATTTATTAAAAAATTTATTTAATAAAAATATTAAATTTTAAATAAATTCATAATAATTGCAAATGCGTTTTCAAAAGGGTTTTGATATGAAAAAGGTATCTTCATTATTTAGAAAACCATTGTTCAATATATTTATTAAAAATTAACAGTTATAAAATTGAATAAATTAATTTATAATAAACTCTTAATAATTGTGCAAACATACTATTAAAAGGTTTTTAATATTAAATGATATCTTCGATATTTAGAAAATGAATGCTTGGTATTTATTAAAATATTACTTAAAAGAAAATTAAAAATACTATATCAGGAACTGGAAATTTTATTAAAAATTTAATATTAAAAAAGAATTTATTCAATCTTAATGCAAGTCTAAATCATTGCAAATTTATTTATTTTTAAAGTCGTTTCAATGTTTCATAGATATCTTCAATATTTAGACAGTTTATTCCCAGAATTATTAAAAATTCAGGTAATAAATCAATATAATCTTAAGTAAACTCCTAATAACTACTCATATCGTTTTAAAAGTATGTATTCTAATAAATACATATTAAAAGTTGATAGACACACTTCTTTTGTCACGTTTTTAAATACATTCATTAAAAAAGTAATATTTCAATCATTTCTGTGCACTATATTTTTAATTTAAGAATTTCTATTGAGAAATGTTTTGACTAATCAAGAGATATTGAAAATTTGAAAAGATTATAAGGAAATATCAAATTTTATTTTGCGGTATTTAGAGATGCAGAGAACCGAAATTGTTGAGAGAATATCAGATATCTCTGTTTTATTATGAAGAAATGTAGCCATTTCTTCCTCGAATAAGTTTTTGCAGTTGTGAGTTTTATTGATATAAAAAACAACTATCATATGAAAATTAAAAAAAGAAGAATCCCGAGAAGCTTGTTAAGTAAACTGTTGTTAATACAGTTAAAAATACCCCTCTTAAAACGGAATGCAGATCAAATTACATATGCTGTGACATACACGGGAACATTTTCATTCAAAACCGGAAATTAGAGTGTTTATTTATTTTTAAGAACTAAATTATATTTTTTAAGAATAATAAGAAAATACGGGATATATCAATTTCTAAAAATGATTTATTTCTACCTAAGAAAATTTTAATTTCTAGAAAATGAGAGAATGTGAATCTGATCCTATATTCAAAGGACTTAATAAGAGTAATTCACTACACTAAGTGGCAACACTCACTAAGGGCTCTTAACTTTCATGTCAGAATCTGGCAACTTGAAATTCTGACAAATGGTTGCCTGAACAGAGATTTCAACCGCTTGCTCATAAAATTTCATCTTCACCGTTTTCCCTTCGAAAGGCAAAGGGGTGTGTTGAACCTTTTCCCTCCTCATTAGTTTGCTCCACCAGAATTAGACAGGGTGCCCCACCCCCTTAATTCCTGCCCTCCTCCCCCTTCGTTCCAGCGGTTGCGTTGTAATTCAACCCATTCACCTGAAAATAGAATGCGGTATATATACATATGGCTCTTCTATTTTCAGTTGCTCGGCTGCCGGTTAGTTTCCTTACAGGCATTTCGACACTCCGGGGAAGTTGATGTCGGTATTCCTGTCACATTGAGTACAACAATTTCTTTGGGGACTGTTTTCCGAAAAAACGTTTCATGGAGGAGACATTTGAGAAAAAAGATGGATTAAATAGCTCATTTTTTCATTGCATTGAAAAGGAACATTTTCTCACAAAAGTTATTTGATAAATGAGTAATAAATTTTTTTTTTCACTTTTTACAGTTGAATTCAAATTATTATACATACCATTACTTAAAAACGTTTAATAAAGAGGACATTTTTTATAAAAATTGGCACAACAGTTCATTTTTTTAACAGTATTGTAATGGAAATTTTCTTCATTAATGTTATAGAATATAAAGAAATTAAAATATTAAATTCATTCAATTTTCGAAGGAATAATTGACGCCCTACCCTGAAATATTTCAACAGAGAAATTGGGGTAAAATAGATGTTTTCTTCACTGCAAGGAAAACGATACTTTTCTCTGTCAAGATTTTAATGCAAAGAAGCTAAAAGATGAACATTTTATCGTTCAATTGGATACTTAGCTTTTATCTTGCATCCCACTAGGAAGCATTTAAATACAGAAAACAGTTTATAATAATGATTAGTAAAATAAAATTTCTAATAATATATTTTTCCTTTTTCTCCATTAAAATTATGCTATAAAGTAGTTCGAAGTTAACCATTCATTATTTTTCAAAGTTTTATTCGAACTGTAATAAATAAGTACTTATCTAATTGATATTTATCAAATGTCTGTCTCTCTTGTTGGCGGAAATGGAAACTTATTTTATAAAGATCTAAATTTTAATTTACTTCTCTAACATTTTAATAATACCAGTTTACGTTTACAGAAATATTATATAACGTAAATTATCCTCATAAATTTATAATAGAAACGCATGAAAAATTGTTAAAACAGTTTGAATTCAAAATGATTTCCTGTGAAATATTTTAAAAATTAAGTTAAAATTTTAATTTTATTTTACGAATAAAGGGGAGTATTTTGCGTAAAATGCATAAAAAAACTAGTTTTAATTCTTACATATTAATTAGTAAAAATTATTACGCATTTAAGCTTACCCATATAAAATATATGTATTTATTTTTCATTTCCCATAAAATGTTAAAATGTTATATATGCATGCAATAACCATTTTCTTCCTTATCGATGAAATTGAGAATTGATTTTTCAGAAAGTATACATTTAGGAGATATCTATGCAAATATGCAACATATCTGATGATATATATATATATATATATATATATATATATATATATATATATATATATATATATATATATATATATATATATATATATATATATATATATATGTGTGTGTGTGTGTGTGTGTGTGTTCGTGTGTTTATGTATGTGTTTATATTTATGCATTTAAAACATGATTAAAAATATCATAAACAAAAATTGAGATTGAAATGAATGCAAGAATAAATACAAAAATTATACGCTTAGCAATACATTCACCGTGAAGGCAGGGGGAATAGAATTTCCAAAATATAATTACTAAAATATACTTAATCGTAATTTTTTTTAAATTTAATCAAATACCAAATGAAGAAGCTGGCCATTTTGGTACTTCGTTTCACTTTTCCTTTATTCTGTGTATCGTTTAAACTTTGAATTATTTATTATTTTCCATTTGGCATTTGATTAAATTTACAAAAAATTACGATTGCGATTAAGTATATTTTAATTATATATATATATATATATATATTTCAAGTAACCTTTTGCTTTGAAAAAGGTATAAACTTTTGATTTTTTGCAAAATTTTGAATAATTTAAGCTTAAAAATATAAACTGAAGTTTTAAAACAATTCAAATTCAAAATGGCTAATTGATCGTGATGATGAATGGAATTAAAGCAGATGTGAAATTCGCGTGTCTGTACTGCGTCATCGACAAATATTCAATTTAGTTAATTAATATTTTTTCATTTTCGATACATAAAATAATTTATTTCATATCGGTGGTAAGTGTTAATATATAATATTTTTTAATCAAAACAAAATCGAAAAGATAGAAATATGGTAAAGAACTTAGTGATAGAATCCCTCAATACTTTTGATCAAGTTGATAAAAAATTATCGTTAAATTATATATGTTTTCTAAACATTTAACTCTTCATTTATTCGTCATTCTATTTAAAAATAATTTATATTTTCCCCTTGACCTTGAACTGCATGTTTGAATGCTGCCAGAAAATGAAGGTTAGTAAAGCATTGAGACTGATGAAAGTAAGAGCACTTCGTCTACAAAATTTATCACCCAAGTGAAAACACTGTAAATAAAAAAAAGCACTGTTGTCCTTCCGTATGTATTGAATATCAAAAAACCAGACAGATAACGCCGCGTCTGGCACTGATAACGGAATTTTCGCCTGTTGTGTATTGGCAGTTATCGCCGCACGGCTGCAACTCTCACGTTCCACATTTTGCAATCACCTGATATTAAACACATTGTATCGATTGCGAATTCATTAAAATGCGATAAATAGATATCTATCAACCCTGTCACAATCCCTTCTGCAGGCAAAATAAACTCATTTAAATACAGAACTTTTAGGTTGTAAATTGAGTGACAGATTTTCTTACTAACAATGCACTCGTGTAGTGAGCCATTAGAAATGCGCCAGACTCGAATTTCATTGTTTCCAGAAGCGAATAAATAAACTATGATGGATAGCAAAAATATTAATAATTTTAATATTTTAAATGTATATTTTGTATATTAAATAACAAAATCTGCCGCCAAAACATTATGATTCATTGATACAATTAAAATTAAAATTCAAATGTCTGTCATGAAATTTTTCCATAACATTTTGTTTTTCGCAAGAAGTTCCATTTTCATCTTCAGTAATCCTCAACATTCTATAAATGTAATTATTTTAATAAATGATTTATTTAGATAGGTGATCGATTTGTAGCTTTTTGCTTCTAAATTAATAAGTCGCGAGATTGATCTTGCTGCATTTATTAAGAGAAAATTTAAAATTAAACAATCAGAATAAATTAATCTATTTTAGAGCAAGTAATATTACACGAATTCAATTTTGTCGGATTTTATTTCAAGAAGACATTCCATGAAAGAAGTCTTTCGGAATATTGTATTCAACTATTGAATTATACAAACAAAGTTGCCATTTAATAAATAGAGAAGTGGTTTAATTCTTACCATGAATGTTGAATTTGGTATAGTGGTTTGAATTGTACAGTGAACTGTAGGTCTAGATCAAACCAACCTTCTAGTATCAGAAATTATCATGGAGGATAACAACAACTCGGCTATCCATCGTGGCTTGTAGTCATTAAAAATGTGTACCCAGTCACTGGAAAACAAAATTACAGTCATCTCCCCTATAACACGGCACTCATATAACGCGTTTTCATGTCCCTCGTAGAACATGTGTTTTCCTCCATGGAACGCGTTGATTCCCTTGGTCACATGTCTCTACTGTGAAATTGATAATAATTTATGTAGTTCACAATCCATTTCGCTTACGTTTGCCCATTGTGTTCTTATAAAATTAAATTATATTATTGACCTTTGAACATTCTCCTAAACAAAGAAGTCGTTGGAATGCCATTTCAGATGGCTTCTACAGCGAATAAATATGTGCGTATATAGGAATGGGGAATAATCCAAACGGCAAGCTTTATATTTATTAAACAACATCTATGCAACACAGAGACAACACAAAAATGAAAACATTAGAACATTAAAGCAAAATATTCTGACAGTCATATTCGAGCAGCAGCAGTCTCTAGGGTTAAAGCTTATCTGATTCTGTGTAACTATATCGTTTATGACCGTTAGAGGGCGTTCCTCTGTTAGACATATAATACAACTGTGTTTGGAATCATTTTATTCATTTGAAATGAATTGTTTTTTAGTTACATTTAAAATATTCTTAATTATTTTAATAGAGCGCGCACAATTCGTTCATTACATAGTTTTTCCCCAATATTCAATTTAAACCCCCTTTAACGAGAAAAGTTAAACGTAAATCATTTGTACATACCGCGTTATACGATGTCATACGAGCGCGTTTAACTAGAATGCTCGTACAACGCGTTTTCCTACAACGCGGAACTAATGCACCGCGTTACAGGGGGAATTACTGCAGCTATAAACGGCCTGAAATAAGCACATCCCCCCCCCTAATCTGTATTTCTATGGAATACATGTTTAAATAGTGATGTTCATACAAACTGGTCTTAATGAGCTACTTATAAATAATGTTCATTAACAAGATGAAGGAGCATTTTACCAAGCGTCCTACGACCCTTTCCGCATGGTTACCCGGAGTTCTTTCATCTGTGAAGTAGTGTTGGTCGCAACAGTCTCTTGCAATAACGAGACAACTCCAGTGATTTCAGTATTCCCAGTTTTGAGTGATGTCTATAACCTTAACTTTAAGGACTTGTGAAATCCTTACAAAAATCTCTAACATAATATCAATTTTGCTTTGAAATAACTTTTTTTCATATTTTATAGTCGAGATCGCTTTGCTTGAATGACTTTGATTCATTTCAGTCCCTTTCTGCTTGTATAGATATTTGTTGAGTGATCAAGGAATAAGTTACAATTTTACTTCGCGCTAAACAAATGTTTGTCATTTAATTTTGTTACAAATAGGCACATTAGCGCCTTTCGATAGTATTTATCAAATACACAATGAAAATTATAGAAACAGCTTGTTTCAAAAAAACGAAGTACGGTTAAGGATTACTTCATTTCTGAGTAAAGAGCAAGACATGATGGAAAAAAATCACCAACAATATTTTTTTACAGGAATGTCACTTAAAATTTAAAACGAAAATGGGTCAGTTACGTATTAATGCTGGGGAGCTTAATTTACATTCTGAAAAAATATAGTTTCAGTAGTAATCAATGAAAAATCTCTCTACAGGGAATTTAATACAATACTTGAAATGCGCAATGAAATGTTTCTTGTCGATCTAAAAGAACGCTAACTAAATATGTTTCCCCATCAATGTAAATTAGTTAGCTGCTGTGGGACGATGAAGTGAGTCTCATTACTGGAAAGAGGTTTGGTTTGGTTTGTTTGTCGCTCAACGGTCATTTTTTGCACACGAGGGCTAATTAGACCGGGACTTACGGCTTAAAGTGGATTCCGAACCACTACAAACATCCATGCCCAAGGTGGGATTCGAACCCACGAACTGTCGAACCGAAGGCAAGAGCGCTAACCATTCGGTTGCCAGCTCGGCTTACTGGAAAGAGAGCAGCCGTTTTGTACCCAATCCAACCGAAGACCCATCCATTTGTCTCCCTAGTAAAAGGATACTTCTGTGCGGATTTTCTGCAGGTTGTTGAAATTAAATTACAGAGTGACCTTTCTTCCAGGTCAAAGTCAACCTTTTATCTCAGAAGGTTCCACACCTTTTAATAAAAAGAATGTGTGCTTCTCTTTATCTTCTGCATGATGGCTAAGGTCTCGTGAAATGGGGATAAATCAGTGACTTATGAAAATAAACCACACAACAAATTAATAAAAATACAAGTGCAACTAACAAAAATGAATGTAAGTTCGACATTGTTTACAGATATATATAAGCTAAAGATAATGATGTATTTGCTAATGCAAAATGGGTTAATCCTTCCAAATTTTCATAGAAATTTTATGAAAATTTAATAGAGACTGTGTTGAAAAATTTTGAGAAAAGTAGATAATTTTAATATTTCTGCAATTTGAAATCCAATCCTTATGCATTGATTACGTTAATTAAATGCATTTTTAATTATGATTTTTTAATAATGTTTTTCTACCTTAATATTGGTTAATGTGCAAAACGTGCTGAAACAAGCACTAATAGTTCAAGTTAAAAATTTCACTTTGGGTAAATATTTTTTCTTACATAAAAACGAATAGTCGCGCTATACCAGAAAAACTAAATAAACTCTTGAGTAAAATGGCTTTATTTTTTCACTTTCAACTCTCATAAATATGAATGAATTATTCTCCTGTACTGAGAGAGAGAAATATGCATCATGAATCAAAAGTTTAATTATGCTTTATACTTTAATATAAAAGTTTGCTTATCACTATATTTAAGCTAAATTCACGTATTATTTTAAATCTTTTACTCAAAAAAAATAAGTTGATGTTTATTTCAATTCATGTATCACATATTTAATTCGTGATATCCCTATATATTCAGATGAATACTTATTTTTCAAGATAAAAACTAAAAAAAGATAATTATTTTAAATCTCTTGCTCAAATAATTCATTTGGTGTTTATTTCAATTTATGTATTACATCTTTAAATTCTCTATATATTCAGATGAATTCTTCCTTTCTCAAGATAAAAGACTAAAATTATATTATTATTTTAAATCCTTTACTCAAATAAATAAGTTGGTGTTTACTTCAATTCATGTATCACATGTTTAAATTCACTATACCTCTCTATATTCTAGTCAATATTTATTTTACAAAGTCCAAAAGAAGATAATTATTAATAAACTGTGAAATCATAATATGAGTGTCCTTATTTAAGCTTAATTTCAAGATTAATACAATCTCATACTTTTCTTTTTTGCAAAGGAGGAATGTGTGTGAAAACAGATTTACTTCACTTTAATAGCTTTACTAAAAAAAATTTTAATCCAAAAAATAAAACGAAATAAAAATCTCAATAAGTTATCCTTGCCGATTTAAACTAACTAAAAAGTGGTTTTTTGTCTTGTTTTTTTCATTTTGCTTTTTCTATTGTTCTGTTGTCAACATATTAATGGCTTGAAACCATGGAAAACAGTTTCTCAAATCGATGCTTTGGTCTTCATAAAAGAAATCGTTTTACTAACAAAACGAACTCCGACACTGTTTTCAATTCTGATTCCAACGAGATGAAGCCATAGAGTCGTTACTCGATATGGATGTCATGCCCAAATCAATTCGACTGTTGTTAAGGGCATTTCCATACCTCAACCTGCTGCTAAAATTTCACGTTCCATTTCCACAGTACTTCCAAAGATTCGGAAAAGCAGTTTCATCCACCTGTATCTGTGGAACCCAAGGAGATCCTTTCCACTATGTCCTAGAGTGCCCAGAGACTGAGAAATACCACCTAAAGAAGAACTCCCAACAGACCAACATAGAGTTCCTGAGATTTTGCTTGAAAGATCGTCACCGCAGATTACTCCTCACAAAGCTAATGATTCAGTTCAACAAACGAGGATTAGAACTTTGTCAGGATTTTTGGCCACGATTCCACAGACGATATAGAAGATTCCACAGACGAATCAGAAAACTATTCTTAGTTAAGTTTCTTCCACAATTAATAATGGTGTATAAATTTTTTATATGAACTTAATGAAATTTATGAACTGTATGTTCCGAATTGTTTGGACTTTTCGAACATTATGAGCCCGCTTTAGAACCTTAAAAACCTTTTGAATCCTATTCCCTTTTAGTACCTTAGAAACTTTTTAAATAATTTATTTGGAATTATTTAAAAATTATTAAAAAAAATGCTTTTAAAAGCTAAGGTGCTTATTAAACTTGTATAAGCTGCCTGCCTGTATACAGTTATCAACTTTCATATCATGCCATATTTTTTCCTTTTCATAATTAAGTGTTCATACTATTTATAATCTTGCTTTCAATGTATATAATGTTTTTATTGCCATAATTACCCTAGAAATTGTTAACTGTCTATTCATTGATTGAAAATTGTTTCTCCATTGTTTGTTGTATATGTCATGTTATATTTTATTTTTAACTCAGAGAAAATATTTAATGCTATTACCTGATGTTCAGCAGGGCTTAAAGCCCCTTAAAATGTTTTGTAACTTCTTGCTACCAATTTGTAAGCACAATTTCTTTGCTTTGTTCAATGCCACGATGGTGGCGCCCTCACGGACCTCGTAGAGGTGTGGAGCATACTAGGTGTTGGGGAGACGGCACCCGTTAACCTTAAGGTACAGTCCGGGGTCTCCCCACACAGTTATGTATGTATGTATGTTAAGGGCATTTGGATAAAAACAATTCGATAAGACTTTTGGAATCACGGTTTCAGATACTCGAGACAATCGACGTTTTACGCTCAAAATGTTCATCAAATCAAAAATATAAAAAGAGAGTTGGAGAAGGTTGGACGGATTTCAGGCGAAGGCGAGATGAGCCGGGCACAAGGAAAGCTGCTGATCCAGGCAACAGGAGCTTGAATCGGTCAAAGACACAAATTAGAAAAGATAACAATTTCAGGAGATTTCGCAAGCAATATCACTAAAGATTTGAAAACTAATTATTTTGAGCAACGAGTAATTTTCTTGATTTTGAAATCTTTTTCAAACAGAATAAAGTTAATTAACTGTAATCTCAACTGAAATGAAAGAAACAACCACTTTATGGTTAATAATACATTTGAATTATCAAATGCTTATATTTTAACGTAAAAAAATACTCTTTTATTTATTTCTTTAAAAATAGCAGCTTAATGCTCTACAATGGTAGTTTACTTTTGTTTCTCATTTTTGTCATTTACTTAAGCAAATATGGAACTAACCAATTGCTAAGAGTGGGTTCCTAGGTACTAAAAACACCCACACCTTGTATAGAAGTCTCCTCCAGATTTCGAACTCGCGATAAGAACTTCAACCATTAAATAGCTGTTTTAATCTATTTACAGTGCTTATTATGTGCTTTTAAGTAGTTTCTTCATTTCTGCAATTTTACTACAAATTCAATTTCCAAAATAACATCAACAGTGGCAATCTGAGAAGATTTTCGTATTGAAGGTTCTCAGATTCGATCCCAGCCGTTGTTAAACAGCAGAAAATATCATATGCTATTCATCTTTTTTATCCATTCACATATATCCGTGTGGCTGCTTGAACGTTTTCTTGCTATTTGTGTATGCTTGAATATGGCAAGTATATGAAAAATACACTTAAAAAGCAACACACACTCGTTGTTGACATGCCTTACAACGCCTTAGGCTATTAGGCTACCTGTGGCATAATCCATAATGAAGGCAAGGACAATCGTTTAACTTGTGTTAAAGATGATAATTGATCATATAAGAATTGCGGATGTTTCACCTATGTTATTTTATGATCCTTTCTAATAGCATGTCTTATAAATTTTATATACATATTTTATAATATATATCATTTCCTAATTCTAAGGAAAAATTTTTATAATTCGTCCCAAATAAGTTATCTTTAGTTCTTTATGCCATATTTAAATGCGGATATATCGTGTTTATGGATTGATGACGTTCACTCACACGATAAGATATAATTTTAGGAAAGTTTATTTCCATCCGGAAACAATGATTCTGTTCACGGTACAATGTGTCAAAAGTTGAAGATAAAATTTTATCTTATTTAGGCAAAGGTAAACTCACTCTCATTTGAATAATATGTAATTCAGTTGTGTAATCAAAAAAAAGCAGATAAAAACAGATAATTGTTTCAAGATAAAATATGAAGATTCTCTCCTCCCTTTTTCTATTGAAACGAGAAAATTATATTTTACTCACTCAAAAATTAAAATTATATAAGTTTAATGCATAATTAGGATCATCCCATAAAATATATTGTTAATAACATTTGAAGAGGTAAGTATACATATTTGTATAAATATGAAAAACCTTGCAATGTTATCCTTTTAGACAAATTATCTTACGAAAAATAGTGTTCTTTTATTCAACTTAAGTCACATATAGCTATTATATTTGGTTTTATATCATTTGCCTTACAGGGGACATTAAGCATAGAGTCCTAAGACTGTGTAACGAATTATTCTTCGTTTGAAGAAATATGGAAGGAATTAACGATATCTTTTCCCGGTCCAGAAGAGGGATGCCGGAAAGGGAGTTTAAATGTCAATTGTTTCGTATCCACATCTGACGCACGTGCGTTTATTCCCGGTTGAGTCATTGCGGTACGCATCTGGAGGCTTATTTCTTCGGACTGAGCCTCACATTGTAGCAACGGGCTCGAGTGACACGCCCAATGATCCTGCACCCGCATCCGACACAACTTTTTACGCGAAATAGACCTTCCTGATCGTCATGGTGTGGTTTAGACATTGAACGAACGACTTCTCGGCTTTCAAAAGTAGTCTTTCTCACTCTTCTCTGCGGCAAACCTACACGTACACATGCAGTTCACGTTCTACCCCACGAATGAGCATCGCCGACGCGTCGTTAATAAAATGATAATTGTCATAAATACAAAGAAAGGGTCGCTTATAATGCAGTGGGCAGGTGTGATCAACATTCTTTAGGCATTGATTAAAGGAAAGCTTTGGCTTCCACATAGCAACTACATTAAATACTAAAAGTCGTGTTACATCTACGGTTGACTATGATTTTTCTGTAGTAGCCAAATTTAACGTTGGGTACAGTTCAAAACGTGGAATATAGCAACTACATTAAATACTAAAAGTCGTGTTACATCTACGGTTGACTATGATTTTTCTGTAGTAGCCAAATTTAACGTTGGGTACAGTTCAAAACGTGGAATGTAGCAACTACATTAAATACTAAAAGTCGTGTTACATCTACGGTTGACTATGATTTTTCTGTAGTAGCCAAATTTAACGTTGGGTACAGTTCAAAACGTGGAATATAGCAACTACATTAAATACTAAAAGTCGTGTTACATCTACGGTTGACTATGATTTTTCTGTGGTAGCCAAATTTAACGTTGGGTACAGTTCAAAACGTGGAATATAGCAACTACATTAAATACTAAAAGTCGTGTTACATTTACGGTTGACTATGATTTTTCTGTAGTAGCCAAATTTAACGTTGGGTACAGTTCAAAACGTGGAATATAGCAACTACATTAAATACTAAAAGTCGTGTTACATCTACGATTGACTCTGATTTTTCTATAGTATCCAAATTTAACGTTCGGTACAGTTCAAAACGTGGAATATATACATTTTATGACAATTTTGTCAATAGTAAGAATTTGGGTAATATTAACATAAAGCATTGCTTTATAAGTAAATTCAAAACAAATGATATGAAATTTTATGATTAGATAGATGGCTTTATCCATTCAGATTAAAAGGAAAATGGAAACGCACCATAAATCAAATGAAGAATCAATATGCCCAGCATCTTCAGGGATCGCATTTGGTTTTGACTACTATAAATTTAATACTTTATTTTGTCAACGGTAAATACAATATTTTATTTTGTTTTGGTAGTTATAAACTTGATATTTTGGCTTGGTATTTTGTGAATTCGCTCAAAATTTTAGAGTGGCTTCATTCAGAGTTTAGTCTGCAGCCATTACAGAAAAACTGTACTTTGTGCCAATGTGGACAACAACCCGTGAAGAAGCTGGCTATTTATTGTAAGTTTACATCTTCCTTTAATTCTCTGTCTTTCTAAATTTTGAATTATCGATAGGTTATACGTTTCATCGTTTAACTGTTTGTAAATAATCTTGTTTTTTCACTTTATGGTTCTTCTTTTAGCATTTGTTCAATTTAAAAAAAGTTCGATTACTTATACTTCGGTAATTTTATTTAAGCTGCTTTCGAACTTAAGGTATTGCTAAACGTATAATTTTTATGTTTATTCTTGTATTTATAACATTACTACAAATTATTCTAATGATATATATATATATATATATATATATATATATATATATATATATATATATATATATATATATATATAAATTTCGTGTCACAATGTATGTTCCCGATAAACTCCGAAACTACTGAACGGATTTTGATAAAATTTTGTAACCATTTATAATATAGTCCAACTTAAAAGATAGAATAGTTTTTATCTCTTAATTATTATTTTCAATATTTATTATACGACATTAATGTTTATTTATTGTTTAGTTCTGTAAGTTCCTAATAGATGGCGGTTTAGCATCTAAGTTGCACAGTATTCGGCAGATGGCGATGTGTTTATTTTTCTAGATCATACATCTTCGAGAAAATTTACGTGCGCGCGCAATCGCGTGGTTAAATATAGAATTTACATATATTTTTATAATTATATTTTCCTGATGTACATATATTTTCATATATTTTCATGATGTATAATCATACTATAACAATTTTTTGTGAATCACTTTCATAATTATACTTTGTATTGTGTTATTATTGTGCGTGTTCAGTTTGAATATTTTTAATATTATAAATAGTAAAATAAAATTTTATTTATTGGTGTTTTTCTCTACTAATTTTCGTACCACCTCCAAAACATGTAAGTATTTCTTGACAGCCTTTTATTTTTTTTATTTTTATTTTATAATTTGATAATTATTAATTTATTCAGTAGAACATTTTGATCTAATTTATTTATTCAAATGATAAATTCTTTTAATTTTTTTTATTTCAGTATAATACCGCGGAAAAATTTTTTAGTTTTAATAACTAAAAATTGAAAAAATAATAGTTCGATGTCAATGTTATCTACCTCATTTATAACAATTTATTTTTAGATGTTTTTAATTTATATAGTATATTTTATAAGTAAGTCATTGATTACTAACTATAATTTAATATAAGATGAATAAAATGTAAATTCAGAAAGTATATGTTGATTTGTGCTTAATTTCAAAATTTCGATACTTTACTTATTATTTTTAAATTTTTGCGAAACGTTTTATTTTTAATCTCATATGAATGAACCTATTTTAAATTTTTTTAGAAGATATTAATTTGATTGTACCCAAGAATTAGTAAAAAATTTATTCAATATATTATAAAAACTCAGTCACTGCAACGCGTGGCTGGGTCAGCTTGTATATATGTATATATATATATATATATATATATATATATATATATATATATATATATATATATATATATATATATATATATAGCATTTAGATATGTATATATAAAATATTATTTATGTGTATCTATATATAGTGCATGTATGCATCACAATTTGAAAGAAAAGGAGACGAGAATATGAAATATTCTTTGAGGAGCGAGGTGTCAATATTTCAGCCAATCTGTCTGCTGCTGAGAAGCGGAGCGGAGATTCAGAGCGATCAATAGATCGGGCAAGTGCAATGAGTCCTCTGTTAGCATTCAGGATAAAGCGTAGGAAACCTAATATCTCACTGTTTGCATTTCAATCGCTTTTCACTGAGAGAATAGCGCCAACCGGTCGCCAACAAACCTCTCTCAAAGTGACGAGCGAAGATTCGATGCCCAAAATTCCTGTTCGATTTTTAAACATAACACAGGCAGTTTTCATAAAAAGTTTACGAGGTAAAGATTTAATTATGCTAATACATTTTGTTATTTTTTTACAAATTATATAAATATTACATTAGTTAAGTTAATGAAAGTTAGAAAACAATTTAAAGTTTAATTTAAATAAACTTAATTATAATTTGTTTGTAGAAATTTAGTATATTTTCGAAATTACAAATTTATATAAAAAACTTATTTTTAGGTAAGGGTAAATAGGAATATGAATAAGTATGCCTGATTATTATTTAATTTGACGTATCTATATATAGAATAATTGCATAGTTAGCATCTATATATAGAATAACTAAAAGGCATTGCCAATATATTAATTTAATTTCGAAAGTATACCAAATATCACATACTCTCAAAATTAAATTAATATATTAGCAATGCCTCTTAATTTGTGTTTAGAAAGCATTATTTATTTATAAGAGTTCCTTTCCCTCACGTGAGACCTCAGCAAATGAGTACCGTGATTCCAAAAAATGCTGATTCATTAAAATTACCGTAAAGTCAAGAAAAATGTCAGATTTTCAACTTGAAATATTTCAAATTTAGCGCTATCATATTATTAAAATAATCTGTTTCATTTAAACTTATTTGAAAGAGAATAATATTTATTTGGAAAACTTTCAATAAAACTCTGCAGCAAAATGAAAAACATGTGGGAGGAAAAATCGGAAATAGAAAAACATAAAGAAAAGTAAATTTATTGAACATGACATCAAATTTGAAGCTGAAATAAAACATTTGAATCGACGTAAAATACAAAAATTAGCATATGTATTAATTATGTAAATGCATTAAAGTATTTTGAATTAGTTTTAACGGAACTGTATTGGATTATTTATTTCATTAAATAAGCTTCCATGTTAAGGATTTAAAATATTCCAGTTTTATCTGCGAATCATTTATATTTCATGTCTCATAATAGTCAAGATTATTTGAAATGAGAAATTTTGAGGAGAGAATTTTAATGTGCATGCGAACATTCTTTATCAATAGTATTATTAACGGCATATTAATTGAATCGATTGTCTTTCAAAACTATTTTTAAAAGAGAGAAAAGATATAATCCTTAAAATTATTATTGAAATCTTAAAAGAAATTTTATTTTTGAATTGAGCGAAGTAAGTTTTATTTATTTTCCATAGATGTCGATTATTTAAGCTATTTAATGATAAAAAAGTGTTTTATACTATGAAATTCCTTAGAATAATGATATATAGTGAGAAATTCGAATATTATTTATTATCACCCTATTTAAAATATGTGATTTTGATAAAAATCTGTATTAAATAGAAATTTCATACCGATATTATATTATATATTACTTTTTAAGTATTTTAAAAATGTATTGCTTTATAGATAAATTTTTCTTATTAATAAACATTTATTATAAAGAGATCTTTTATTTGCTTATGAAGTCATTTAAATTCTACAACCAAATGAAATTGGCTTCCTAAACTAGCAAAAACGCTGTACCCCTCCCTACATGTTTATAAGTTACCTTTAATATTATGTGTACACAAAATATTACTCCAGATGTAGGTGGTTTCATCTGATTATATATATATATATATATATATATATATATATATATATATATATATATATATATATATATATATATATATATATATATATATACATAATGATCATTCCTTTCTTTTATTAATTTAAAATGATTTATATAAAATAAGAGTAGTCACACTATGAAATAATAATTTAATTTTTATTTATTTGAAAAAAAAAAGAAAATGTTGAATTCCACAACAGAACGTGGGCATCTCATTCAACAAGCAACAGAGATGACAGGACAGTTGATAGAAAGAGGAAAAGCCCCCCAATTCCGGGAGATAACGCTCCAAATGCGGCAGCGCTGCCCTCTCCATAAACTGCTCCAATCATGCGTATGCATATTTGTCACGAAGTCTCCTTTTCGCTTTTTGGGAGAGCGGGCTTTTCGATGTGCGAAATATGTGGAGTGTGACAAAAATGTTCCTCGGGCGTAGCGACAGGTACTTACGACTTTATTGCGACTCACTTTTACGACCTTCGCAGCTGACTGGAGGCTCAGAGATGGAGTGAAGATGCGGAGCAAAACTTTTCTCCAAACTAGATTTGCTGCTCCTTATCCCGGATGAGGAGTTTGTGAAGAGCGCCATCTATCGATCGTAGATGAAAACAGAAAGAGAGTAATAATTGAAACACATGCTTTATTCCTCTTGAAGCCAAAGCGCACCTATATTCCATTACAGAAAACAATATTTATGTGAAACGAATGCTTGTGAAAAGTTCTGTCCGTAGTAAAATATATTTCTTAGAATTACGATTCAAATTCCTACAGATAATACAAAACATTTTTAATATAAAACATTAATTACGTTTTCTTAAATTACATAAATTAATAATTTAATTTGAAGAGAAAATATAAAATTTTAACTAAAAAATCGAAATTTCTTAGCAACTTAGAGGTATTAACTTGATAAGATTTAAGTTATACTTTAAGATCCATTATAGTTTAATTATCCATTGAAAAACTTACATTTTTAAAATAAATCACATTAAAAAAAACACTCAGATTTCTTGAAACTATAAAATTTCAGTTCCACATATTTTTAAATAATAACAACAAATATAAGATCAATGCTTCTTTTTTTCTGTACCATTAATACATTTTTTAAAATTTTTATAAAGGGAACAGTTTTATGTAGCAAATGTTATATTTATAGATGTTAAATATTTACACAATAATAACAGCGAGGATTGTCGTCGTTGTGGTGCATATCAAAAGCATATTTGATATCAGTTAGATCATCCGGTCTTTGTAGGCTGCGTCGAATGATGTCGCTTTCAGCAATAATTCAATCAAACAAGACTTTCAAGAATTAAGTTTTTCATATTAAAACTTCATGTCAAATCCTGCATGAACTGCATGTATATATATATATATATATATATATATATATATATATATATATATATATATATATATATATATATATATATATATGGAGAAGAAGAATTGTGTGTACGCAGTAATACACATAAGTGATGCACAATATTAAAACGACTCAAGTTTGTGGATAATAAATTTTCAGATCTGTATAATAATAGATTAATGAAACACAATATCTTGTTAAAATTGGAAACAAATGGAAATATAGAGAAAATAAAGAAGCAAACCATACTATTATTAGGGGGAAATTTCATTTCATTGATTTGTTGCTTGGCATTTTCCATTCCCCAAAACACATTTTCCCAAAAAGCAAGAAACGTTTTCTAATATAAATGTATTATATAATTAAATATTTCGTAAGTATAATGCGAATAAATGCAGAAAACATAAAATGGCAATGACTATACTGGTTTCTACGTATTTAGTCTAATAAAAATAAATTCGTGTCTTCTTAATATTTGAGATGAAAATTTTTATTGATCGAAAAGTTTCCTGAAATTCCTATATAAGTTTGTTCTTTATCCCCTATACTTTCTCAAAAAGTAAGAAACCTTTCCTTATTTGAATGTATTATTTTATGACATTTTTAATCATTTGATAAGGTCATTTGGTCTAACAATATTTTTAACCAATAAACCTATATATAGAAACAAAAAACAGATCTATTAAATTAGACGTGGGTAATCCATATTAAAAATAGCTGGTGTCTTAGTGATATTTGAGGTGAAAATTTTCCTTTTATTGAAGGGAAAACTTTAACAAATTTATGAGCTTGCTCTTGTCCCGTACAAGAAGTAAGAAACATGTTTTTTTCATGCATATCTTATCGAATGAGAATTTTTAAAACTTAAAACCATGTGTACAATAAAAAAATTGAAAATGAATGCACTAAATTTGACGAAGTTGTCTATTCAAAATAAATGTCTTGTTGATGTTTCAAGTAAAAAAAACTTTTTTTTGAAAGGAAAATTCTTTTGAAAGGAAAACTTTTTTTTGAAAGATATTTATAAGCTTGCGGTTTGTCTTATACATTTGTTTAAAACGTCAGAAATATTTTTTATGAATTAGTTGCATAACAAAATATTTATGACTTGAATCCAAAAGTGAGGCCGGAAAATGTAAGTTAAAATGAGTATGCCTTATTTGAGGAATGTATTCTGTTAAAAATAACACACACTTCTTCTTAATAGTTGGGGGGAAAATTAACTTTTCATAAAAAGAGAAAATATTTACTAGCTTGGTGTCTATCCCATTCATTTTTCAAAGAAGTAAGAAATATTTTCTTGCATGAAAATGTCGTCTAATAAATTATCATTTATAATTTCCTTGTTCACTTTTCGCTAAAATCCTCGAGTTTATTTCCACAAAGCTATAAAAATGAAAGAATCTGTTTTTTTTTTATTTTTTTTAAACTATGAATTGTATTAAGGTTTTGCAATAATTTGATATAACTTTGAGAATGTAAATTTTATTTACTAATAATTAATGCGATTTAAGTTATAGTTCAACGATTAATCGTTATAGATCAACGATTAATTAATTATATATATATATATATATATATATATATATATATATATATATATATATATATATATATATATATGTATATATATATATATATATATGTATATATATATATGTATATATATATATATATATATATATATATATATATATATATATATATATATATATATATATATATATATATATATATATATAGGTTTTGCAATAATTTGATATAACTTTGAGAATGTAAATTTTATTTATTAAATTATATAATAAAATACATTCATATATTTTAATAACAAAGTTTTTAAATGGTTGTACAGAACTATTATTTGCTAATAAATTTTGTGAAATATTAATTATTTTCTCAATTCCAGGAGGATTTCGGAATCTGAAAATTTATGGAACGCTGGAAGAAAAAAGATGTAGGCTTTTTTTCTCTGTGGAAGTAAAATGTATCGAGACAGAGGGGTCACGTGACGAAAGTCATTGTTAGTTTTTGGAATATAAATAAGCAGAAAGAGCGATAAAAGCGACGCTAAGAGCTCTCATAAAATTCTAAAACATGCGTTTTCCAATCTTCGGCAGGCAGTGGGAAAAAATGCGTTTCCAGAGCTGACGGTGTCGGGCGAGGAAAAAGATGAGTTCTCCTCCCTAGATGAATTTTATATCTTTCAGGAGAAAATAGAGTTTCTCATCAAATCAAGAAAGCAGCAGGCCAACTATTTTTGGAAGGAAAACAACTAACGAAAAAAGAAATATTCCATAAATCATTAGTGGCCATGAAAATTGCCATTCTTTTATTTCCACAAAAAAATTTTTTCTGTTCCTTCATCTAGACACATAGGCTGCCACTAAATTTAGTTATGATAATTTAATGCTTCATTTTCTAATTTATGTATAGTTTGAAGAATTCATGCGGGGTATAATAGGTCATAGTGCTAGGCTTGAATATATATATATATATATATATATATATATATATATATATATATATATATATATATATATACATATATATATACACATATGTATATACTTATGTATATACATAATATATATATATACATACATATATATATATATATATATATATATATATATATATATATATATATATATATATATATATATATACATATATATATACACATATGTATATACTTATGTATATACATAATATATATATATACATACATATATATATATATATATATATATATATATATATATATATATATATATATATATATATATATACATATATATATAATATATATATACATAAGAGAAGATATATACAAATTCACTATATTCATTTAAATTCATTATATTCATTAACCATTTTTCGTTAATTTTAATGTTTGATTTGATCTCAGAGAACGTCAATATTCTTCATCCATAAAATCTTATTTTATGCTCGATTTCCACAAAACTGTTATCTTCCTCTGGGGTTCTTTCATCCCTTCCATTCTGTATAATGTGTTCACTAAAACCAGATGAAAATATTTATATAATATTCTTATGAATATTTAAAAAAATTTTATTTGATTTATTGCCATAAAAATAAAATTTACTCGTTTAGATTCACAAAAAATTAAGATGTGTTTGCTGCAAATATGGTTTTTAAATTTGCTGGAACATTTCATTAATTTTATACTGCCGGCATGCTAAAATGCATGAATGCCTTTCTAAATGTTCATGAAGTGAAATTGAATTTTAATTTCTTCTCAGTGAAATAACTTATCTAAAATTCTTATGCAATGAAATAATTTATTCCCAGACATTCTTTCTTCATGAATTATATCTACATTTTTATAACTTTAAGTGGCACATTTGGAAAAGCTATATATAACTGTTTCTGATTTGATAGTTTGCTTATGTTATAAAAATTTTTTTAATAAGTGAACAGTGTTTGCTTTTAATTTTTTTTCAAAACATTAACGGGAAGAAGAAAATTCTCATACATTTCAGAGTTTTCAATCAAATTCATATTTTTGACAATTTAATAATTCCTTTAAGTTTGTCCATGAGAAAGACTAATTAGCATTTCATTGCCCTTTGTCAACTCAAGAAATAGATAGATACAATTCACATTGCTTTCAAATATCATTAGGTAAATTCATTTTTACCAACATATAGTATTCGATTTTGGCACTTGTTTAATCAAATTAGTTGTGTATTTAAAACATGGCAGACTATCATTGCGGGAATATGCTTTCATCTCTATGATAAACATAATTAGAACTTAATTTAAATAAATGAAAGCAGTTTAGAGGGATTGCGAGGGCACACACACACACACACACACACACACACACACATATATATATATATATATATATATATATATATATATATATATATATATATATATATATATATATATATATATATATATATATCTTCAAAACGTAACTGTTACCTTACATTTCCGTAGAAATGAAGATTTTTCAGGAAAATCTTTTGTAATCTTGAAATGAAATTGTTCAGTAACACACACACAATATCTACAAAAGTGAAGCCATTGATAAGCTAGTAAAAAGAGCGTAAAAAATATGAACCTCAAAACTAATTTCAAATGTTGCTGACAGGTGGCGCGTACTAAAATAACCTCAAGATCGAGCCGTTTAGAGCTTTATGAAAAACAAAATTAACAGTCTTTAACCATTTATAGCTTTATAGCTTTTTTTTTGTTTCTTAATAGTAATTATACTTATTTCATTTTTATGCACACATGCAAAAAATAGAATGTCATTTTTTAATAGCATTTGAATCCATCTTGTCTAGTTGATAATTTTATGACATTTTTTCACACAAGGCTTCATTTACAATAATATTATTGCTTAGAAATGAAACAATTGTGTTACATTTTGATATAATAATAAACCATAGTAAATACATAAGTTTGAAGCATAATGTTTTATTGCTTAAAAATTTATATTAAGAAATATTTTCAAAATACGAAAGTTTCAAAAATTTAACTATTAATTAATTGCAATTATTATACTTAAGAATTATTTTGTAAATGAAATATATTTTTTAAAATAATCATATATTAACATTTAGTAATCTAAATAAATTTTTCAATAATTCTCAGCTAGAATCAAATTCAACCTAAAATGGATTTCAAAATTAAATAAATCGATTCCATTTATAAATCAACGATGTAATTTTCTTTTTCTTTAATATTTTTGAGAGCATTTTCACTTTTAGAGAGCATTTTTGAGAGAATTTTTAATGCATTTGTATAAAAGCTAATACTCCACATGAAATCAATATAAAAATGAATCATGCAAAGGATTTTGCTCTATCCAAGATTAAATGAAGAGAAAATGAAAGTATAATTTATCACCAAGTATTCTGTCATCAAACTAAATAAATTCATTTTTATCTGCTAAATTTCAACTTGTGTCATTAATAATGCTATTACTATTTATAGTACATAATTTCTTGTCTAGTTGTCTAACAACATTTATTACTTTGCATACTAAATACTGAATTTGCAGCCTTGAATTGCAAAACATGTGTCTGTGTTATCTTGTTTTGTTGTGTAATAGAGATTTTACCTTGTCACAGCTATGCCCAAACAATGTTCCTCAATTTTATTTACGGAGATAACATTAGAAATAGTGTCTTCTTAATGATATTTACGGCACTCAAAAGGAGTATTTATTAAAAATTAGTCATTCCAGAGCTCATCATTCACTTCATCAATCAAGTGAGTGAATTGTCTCTCAATAAGCAGAGAGGCGGACTGTTTCACTTATTACATCTTTTGGAATGAATATACTGCGTTTTATTCGCAATCTTTGTCATTTTAAGGTGTTTTCCATTCGTAAGATCAGCACAAATCGAAATCTAAAGCTTAAATAGCATTTCGAACCACTGCACACACATATTTCGAAATGAAAATGCAATCCACGACCTTCTGAACTGAACACTAAGACGCTAACTATTCAACGCATTTCATTCGACGTTGGAAGTCATACATTAAAGTAGTATCTTAGATATAATTGTTGAAACTATTATATTTACAAACGTTCAAAGTTTATTTTACTTAATCAAAACCTCTTTAAATTTAATAAGTCTACAAGACAAACAAGTCTTGGTGGAACCTTAATATCAGATCCAAGATTTCTCTTCTGCTTAATATGATCAACACATCTTATATTTTACACGCGATTTAATTAATTTTGCTTTGAATTCTCAAAATGAGAGTTTTCATTTAGAGAATTCACTATTAGAACTATTGTTTCCCGCCTGAAAGTAAAAAACAATAATCTCCGAGATTGAACACAGGCGTTCTTCATTTCGAAACGCTTTTATTAAATGAAATACAAGTATCCATATGTAAGCAAATTACCACAACAGAGTCGCAAAATGAGACTTGAAATCTGTTCCACCTCACAGTACAACCGTTCTACCAACACACATTTTAAAAATGTAAAGCTTGCAAGATGCGTTTCAGATATATTCAGTTACATTCAGTAAGACGAGTTTACTCTATGCAACTACTAGGTCTAACAGTTAACAAACAACTTAGGATGGAACGTTCTAATTTGATAAATGGGGTGGCTGAATGAACGCGTCTCGAAAAATAAGTTAAAAATATTCTCCCTTGAAAGCGTTCTTAATGAGCGTTCATGCTATCCATCAAAGCTCCTCCCTCATTTGAATGCCAGTTGAATAGATATCGTGGAACAATTTGTCTTGTTTGCTTGCTGCTCTACCAGATTGTATTTTACACAGAAGCTTAATTGTTTAATTCAACCCAGAACTGCAGTTTAAAGTATATTTCGATCCAAGTATTTTACTTATTTATTGTAACCACTTTCAATTTCAAATAAATTTAGAAATTTATTGTTATACTTTAATATATATATATATATATATATATATATATATATATATATATATATATATATATATATATATATATATATATATATATATATATATATATATATATATATATATATATATATATATATATATATATATATATATATATGTATATATATATACATACATATATATATATATATATATATATATATATATATATATATATATATATACATACATATATATATATATATATATATATATATATAGTATATATATATATATATATATATATATATATGTATATATATATATATATATATATATGTATATATATATATATATATATATATATATATATATGTATGTATATATATATATATATATACATACATATATATATATATATATATATATATATATATATATATATATATATATATATATATATATATATATATATATATACATATATATATATATATATATATATATATATGTACATATATATATATATATATATACATACATATATATATATATATGTATATATATATATATATATATATATATATATATATATATATATATATATATATATATATATATATATATATATATATACAGTGGGTGATCGGTTAACGAATACAATTCGTTACAAGAGTATGTTCGCTATCCGAATTGTTCCTTAGCCGATCATCGATTTACCATAGATTTCTTTGCGAAATTGATTAATTCATTCTGGAGAACCGAAAAATTATATTAAAAAAGGATGTATAATTTAGTAAGTTTATTAAAAAAATAATACATACGTATAATCTTGCATATTAATCAGCCCTTTTCATTTCTTGTTTTTTGGTCATTAAAGAACATGTCCAATGTCGATTGCCAATCTCTTTTTTTTAAGACTTTCCGGAAGTGATTAATTAGCATTGTTGTTGTAAATATATCTAACCTTACTGATATCAGCTGGGTTTGGGGGCCATTCTAAGACCGTTGCTCAGGCATCCTCCCACTTCTTCAACAAATGAATTATTAGGAGGGATGCTTAAAATGAAACCAGTTTCTGTTTTTAAATGAAATCAAACTCAAAACTGATGGTCTACTTTGGCTATAAATATTCTATTGGAAAAAAATCTTTTCAGTATAGAGCTTTGGAGTTTTATAATCAAGCAACACAATTCAAGAGAGATGAAAAACGATTTTTGATCCGTTTGGTTTGGCAACCCTGCACATCATGCTCCAAGAAGTGTTCCTTAAAATTCGTTTCAGTTCATTATCCGACCCCAAAAATCTGTCGTGAGAGTGTTCGTTGTCCTACTTATTCGCAGACTGAACTGTTCGTTAACCGATCACCCACTGTATATATATATATATATATATATAGTGTGTGTGTGTGTGTGTGTGTGTGTGTGTGTGTGTGTGTGTGTGTGTGTGTGTGTGTGTGTGTGTGTGTGTGTGTCATAATTTTTAAAAAGTATAGCAGTCAGTTTCTAAATTTATTTAAACTCGAAAGCTAGTAATAATACTTTAAACCATTCCTGCACACTATGAATACGTTATATGGAATAAAATATATCTTTATCAATCAAATATGCATTTGGCAGTCACTGGAAATTATTGATTCAAATAATATAGTACGAAGTTTGAAATGAGAGATATTTGCATTTCAGAAAGAACAGCTCTCCTCCTTTATATCATAAAAAAACTATTGTAAAATTACTGCAATAGAGCTTGTGTGGAAATGACATTGCGATAAATTTCATTGTCATTAAGTTTTGTTTCATGTAGTAGTTTTGATTTTCCATTTAAGAAAGATGTATGAAATGAAAACAAAATTCAAAACTGAGAAATATTGAAAATATTTCACGTTACATTCTCTTACGTTACAGAATGTACTTACATTTATTCTCGTTAAAATTAATCGAAATGATAGCATTCAGATACTGTTATAAATATTTTATCTTAGCCATAAGATATCGATTTGATTGTGAAATTAGAAAATTTTGTCTTTGCAAGCAAAAATAATTATAGAATTGTGTTCATCACATGCTTAAAACATTCAATATATTATTTATATTATTCTTCAGTATCTGAATTGAAAAGATTCAACAAATTTCGAATTAAATTAGAATCGAAATAATCCAATCTGTCAAATCCTCATATACACATTTTCCATTAGTATAATTTTCTTATCTAGGCATATAATTTTAGTGCTTTTGACTGTTGGTGATCTGGTTGATATTTTTCGCATATTTTCATGCATTTGACATAAATCCAAATGTATTACATTTGGATTTCTGAGTTATAAATGCAGCGCTGATAAAATTTTAACTTTTGTTGTTGTTACTTATGATATTTGGACAAGCCAGGCTGGCTATGCCGTTGGCTGTACGAATTTAAATTAGTAGGGTGCGTCTTTTGTTTAACCAGAGCACCATGAAGGTGAAAGTAGGACTTTGCTGTAAGGCTCCTAAGATAGATGGCACCACCAGAGGATCTACTCCTTAGAATTTGACTCATATCTAAAGGGGGACGAAATTTTCTCCAGACCATTGCACGCATGGTAGCTGCTCAATGACCGACCAAAAGTCTTTCGATTCCATAGATTTAACGAGCACGTATATCGCATGTACTCGGTGGTTCTTTGGTGGCATTGGGAATCGAACTTCCGGATGGAAGGCCAATGTCCTAACTACTGCCCTATTTTAACTTTTAAACACATAAATGTCACAGTGATATTTCTTCCAGAATATCCAGTTTTTAACGTTAGGAAAAATGACTTTTTAATTTAATACTTTAAAAATAATTTTTTAAATTTATTTATTTCCAGTATGTATTCTAAATTTGTAGAGCACATTAGCTATCGCCTCCCTTCCAGACATATTAAGCGTTTGCCTGATTTCATTGATGGGAATAATCCTGCTGGCAACAAATACTTCCAAAAATAATTACAACAAATTAAGTATAATTTTTAAATCTAAAATGAATAAATTTTTTCGTGAAAATTTAAACATTTTGAAAAGGTTCTGAATTGTAGGATTACATTTTCGGCAGTATTTTGATAAATTGAAGTTTGAATTAATAAATACAAATAATTCAACTATAAACAAAAATGAATCAATTAAGCTTTAAAAAATGTCTAAAATTAAAATTTCCCTTGCTGTCACGAAGAACTTTTCATTTTTTAATTTATTAAAAAAATCGGACATAAAATTTTTACTGATGCAATTTTCAGAAGATATCGTACCACCGTAAGTCTGTTTTTTTTCTTCAGAGATTTTTTACTTTAATTAAAATAAATAACTTTAAATTATACAATGAACTTATTAAAGAGTTTAAAGATTTTTTTAGAGATTTTCAATTCTTTTTATTTTAGTTATTATTTTACTCTTAATAATTTATTAAGAATAATTTTATTTTTAAAAAGTTATGAAGAATATAATGCGTAATAAATTATTCTTTTAAATATTAATAGATAAGAAATTCCTCCATTTATTTTTCTTTGTGTACAAGATTCGAATTAGTGATTGATAATTGAGATATTTTTGAATAAATTCAGACTTTCTTCCTTAAAAATTCTAAAAAAATTCATCCTTTTTTTTTGCTTTAAAAATGTGATAAACGAATTTAAACATCATTATTAAATACATTATTGTTTACTTTCTTTAAAAAAAAATAGGTATTCTCTTAAGAGAATAATGAAAATGAAGGCATGATTACTTTGACAATTTTTATTCATTTTGTTTATGGATGATATTATTAAATATTAAATTGGAAGGAAAAGTTATATTTTCCATACTTATTCATTTTATTACAATCTCGAACTATAATATTGTATAATACACAGTGTTTTTAAATATTTTATTTCTGGTTCTAATTCTTATTGCATACAAAAATAAGTTTTTTTTTAATTAAAATTAAGGAAACATTAAGAAACTGTTACTTTTAAACAGGAATTTTTTCATTGTACTTAATAAATTTAAAATTGGTAGCATTCAATGTTATTATATACTGAATTTTTATTGATAAATTTACATCAAGATGGAAATTTTGAAACTTAAGAAAATAAATGCCTTTCTTATTAATAAAAATCACAAAATCATTTCCATCAATGAAAAATTTTACTAAGCATATTAAAATACTTCATTCATTTTTATAACACATCAATGTTAAGATATGTTTCTCTAATTTATTATAATTTAATGCCGATTTCAATTATATATTAATTGATTCTCCTTCACAGTGCTAATTATTCTCTTAGAAGCTTAAATTAGATGTTCTGCGATTGGTCTGATAATCTTGTCTGTAACTTTACATAAACTGCATCTAAGTATACAAAAAGTGAACGAGGTAAGTTATTCTCCATTAGTTAATCTCAGGCGTTCATTAACCCCCAATTAAAGAGGGATATGATTGTCTTTGACATTGACAAACTCCATATTCAAGTGCTTATTTTGAGATTCGCTCTGCCGATAGCAAAAGGTGAAGACGTTTGTGGGAGTGTAGAAAAAAAGATGAAAGATGAATGAAAGAGTCAGATGCTTCAGAGCCTCCCACCTTTTCTCGTGGCGCAATTAATTTCTCACCTGGGAGGATGGGATCTAAAATTAAGAAACCCAAATATATCTTCTACGCTTTCAGGTTTTGTTTGATAAATCGGGGAGTCTGGTGGCCAGAATTGGACCACCCGGGCTGAGTTTTGAAAACCATTTTGTCTCGGTGCAACCAGAGACTCATTTGCAGACATGGCACCGGGACTCTCACCACTTTGGGCAGAAGAAGACGGTAGCCGAGGGGGGCTCGTCACCTGAGTCGAGCTCTTTGTTTCCGAGCGCCAGATGAAGTGGAGCTTTCATGAGGCTTTCACAATGGGGTCCTCGCTTTTTCTCGTCGCTGTTCAGTTGGCTTTCGCTTTGACGCATGATTCTGGAGCGCGTTCCTTGATAGCAGATTCAAACTTTTCAGGAATCTCAAGGAAAAGCCTTCAACAAGTTCCCTCCGCATGTTTGGTAAGAAGCACGAGAGAGAACAAAGAGTTAAGAAGAAACATCCTGATTTTCTCATCGTCCAAGAATTCAATGCCAATTTTTTCTTATTTCTCTCACACTGAATGTTATTATAACTCATATTTTTTCTTTGTCAACTCAGCTAAATACCACAAGCTGCGCAAAAATTTCTTTTCAGGGTGACTTCACATTTTGATTATTTTCGTTTTAGCTCATATAATGATGAGAAACTTGTCACTTTTTGGTAACAGAATTTTCTCTTGAAAGATTAGAAATTGTCGTGAAGTTTTCAACTGAATTAAATTCAAATAAAACAATATAAAAATATGGAGCACGGTGGGGTGTGACCTTTATACATTTATTTATAATACTTTGCATTAATAATATAGTCAGATAAACTTTTTTGTAAATTAAATGTCCCAAATAGAGAAACTTAATGATGACTTTTTTTTTTACTTTCTCGTATGAAATACAATCTTTCTATACTTAAGTATAACCTTTCTTGATACCTTTCTATTTTTTTCTATAGTAAAACGTTTTGCTTGTAATTACAATGCGTTTGAGTGATCAAAGCTTTCCCAATTAGTCCTTTGTGTCATGTCAGAGTAGAAAGAGGCACACTTCCCTACAAATGTGGCACCAAAAATATTTCAAAGATATATCGAACACCTAGAGATTCGATGTTTTCGGTTGTATACCATAATCGTCAAGTATGTATAAACAAAATTAATCCGCTTAAATTTCGATTCAAATTAAGTCTTTGTTCCACATGATATTTTTTTAAAAACCAAACCCAAACAAATGAAAACTCGGTCACCATTACAACCTTAAACGTTTAAGTTCAATATAAATTGCTTCTTATTTTATTCCAAGCTTATGGTGGAAGAGTCTTAGCACAGGTATTCAGAGCAGTTGCTTATACTAGAAATAGATTCTGGCTTCAAGCATGGGCATCTGTAATAATTCAGAATTTGTTTGATTTGAATGTCATTCTCTAATTAATCCTCTAAGGAGAAGCTAACTGTAAAATGAGACAAACATTTTATTACTAACAAGTAAGCTAATGGAATGCAATTGCTTCGTCACTGCACCATGATGTTAAATGTAACTCATTTGTATCGAATCCCATTTTTAATGTTCATATACGGTGTTAAAAATTAAAAATAATGCATAGTTATTTTAGAAAGTAGATTGTTGTTTAAAACTATAATCATTGCTGAAATATAAAGTACAGTTTGGACCAAATAAATATTTAATTTAAATGCTAATATGTTTAAATACCAATTTGAAATTTCTTTACGAAATCAGTACATTACATTTTAAAATATTTCTTTTATATTGAATTCACATGTACCATTTTTTTGTGTAATCTAAAATAAATTGTAATTTTTTTTAAATAATTGTTAAAAAATCAGGGTATATAGGTATTTTTATACGAAGAACTAATTCTAAAAATTTATTTTGTCTATATATATTAATACTATGGAGGTTTTTATTCTGTCTGATCAGACACTACTATTATAATTTGGTTTGTGGATTGGGCAATATTATAACGAATTTATCCCGAATAATTCGGATTCTAACTACATTACATTTTACAATCTTGTTCCATTAAATATATCATTGTGACATTAGATTTAATTTCATAGATTGTATATAATATAAAAAAACAAGTGAGGATGGTAAGAAAATTTTTTTCAGAAATATTTATTGATATTCTAGACTAATAAGTATAAACACATAAAGCACATGACGGGCCAGTAAAAGACATTACCTGGCTTGCGGAGAAAAACTGGGTTGTCGATCGAAAAATAATGTTTTCCATCATCCCTAACGCTATGTTTTTCACGGAATATAAATAAAAGCTAGAATTTCTCCGAATTTAAACGATAGACAAGAGAACATTCAGAAAAAGAAATCGCTAAAACAAAGAAAGGGAAATGAAAGTAGAGACTCTAACTTTTCCCTACAATTTTGGTTCATATTTTTACCGTGAAATAATTATAGAGATCAAATACAATATATAAGAAAATTCAAGCATACATGGTAGAAAAACTTGGTTGTTTTTTTGACAAAAATAAACTCTACATTATTCATGTTTCAGGAAACAAAATAAATCTCCTGAATATCCATCAAAAGAGCAGAAAAAAAGAAATCCAAGATAAATATTCTTTGAGTTATTAAAATAATAGATAAAGAATATTGATCTTAAATACATGTCGAGATAATTTTCTTCAAATGTTGGCAGCTTCTGGAGAAAGAGATTTGTAGAATACCTCGAGATTCAACCATATAAAGCGACGACTTTTCAACGGAAAATTATAGAAGCCATTTTTGACAGTTGTGAAATTCAGTATTTATAAACACCATGCTTCATTTCTTTTAGGGAATTTGAACTCCCTAAATAATACAGAAAAATTTGTCTACTTTTAGCAGGATATGGATTTTTTTCCACTATTTATAACAAGTAGAAATTTGTCTACATTCTAATGTATATATATTTTCTGTCTATCAGAAATAAGACGTAAAAATTTGTCTATTTTCAACAGGATAAAGATTTCTTGCCCATTATTAATAGGATGTATAATAATTTTTCTTTTCTCAACAAGATCTAGATTACCTTTTCATCACCAATGGGATGTAAAAATTAGTTTACTTTCTCCATGGTATATATTTCCTATCTATTTCCTATAGGAATTAAAAAATTATCTAGAGAGAGTACGTACAGAATATATAATTCCTGTCTATTTCCAGACGGTGATGCCTATTTTCTACAGCATAAAAGAAAGTTTTTTTCCTACAGAATGTAGAAAGTCATTTACACTTAATACAGTCTGCCTATTCGCTATTGATTACCAAAATATGGAAACAAAAAGAACTTAGAAGTTAAGAAAATTGAAAAAATTTAGGAAACTTAAAAGTTAAACCTCATCATGGGATTGTGGTTTAAAACATCCAAATGATTAATCCTTCATTGATTGAATCGAGTCAATAAACAAATATACTGTTTAGAAATTGTAACTTTTTGTAAGATTTAAATTCTTGCATGATTGAGTAACTAACGTTCGTATAATTGAAATAAATCTTAGCAATTAAATGATAAAAGTTGTTTGTAATTACATATTTTATTTTGTATTCTTAATCAAATCACAATAAAAGAAATAATTTGCGTTGGGTAGTTGCGAGACAGATAAAAAAATTTGAAAATTTTGTTATAAAAATATTGGTTTCATTAGTATAACAAACATTTTAAATCTAACAATGACTTAATCTAACATTGTAGTCCTTGTTTGGTTTCAATCCTGTTTTTAATTCAGGATATTTAAAACGTAGCAATCATTAGAGCTGAATTCATTTGAATGCTGTTCTTCAGATCACTTTGACTCAAGCTTCAAATTTAAATGTTTGCAGTTGTCAGGCATTCAATCCATAAGTTCGGACGAATAAACTATTTTGTGCAAAAAATGACTATAGTATAGCATGCTAATACATTTTACAACTATTATATTAATTTAACGTTTTCTAAAAGCCGTACAAGTATTAAACTGTGTACAAGTAAATTTCTGGCTCAATATGAATTGAAGATGTTTTAAAATATAGGAAATGTATTTCGAAAAAGGCTTAAGTATAATATAATTCATAAATTTTACTTTTCAAATCCATTGAATAAATTTTTCAAATCCATCATGATTTAGTAATAAGACCATGCTCCTTGGAATCGAAGATCAAGGATTTGATACCAGCATTTAATAATAAAGGCAGACATTAATTGTATTTTTACACAGGTGTCGAGGAGGGAGCTTAAATGATGCTATGTTGAGATTTCCTCCCCTTTTTCAACTGGTATATCACTTTATAACAAACACACACACACACACACACACACACACACACACACACACACACACACACACACACATATATATATATATATATATATATATATATATATGTATATATATATTCCTTCCCCTTTTCCACGGTTCACTTACGTTATATTAATAAGTGTTCTCTAGAGTATGTGGTGGGTATTAAAAAATCTCTTATAATATCCTTCCCTATTAGATCTTCTCAGGTACCTGTGAAGGCGAATTGAATTATACTGTGTTGACAAAAGATACGAGCACGTTTTTCATGATTTAACCATGTTCAAGAAATAAATATACTAAAATCAACATTAAAAATTAATTTAAATAATGAAAAATTTAATTAATAAATTCATTAAATTTGGCAAAAAGAAATCTCTATTCCTTCCTCCCCGCGCATTTATTGAAGTAAATTGATAGAAAAATGAATTAATAATATGCGCTATTGGTCTTCAAAATTTCAACATTTTGAAGAAAAAATATATTTATCAAACATATAAAGTATAGTATGAAAACAAAATTTATCATTTGCAAGTAATTTAGCGATTTACAGCGGTAGAGCGTATCATTAGAAACAATTGCCACTTCACTACATTAAGCATATATTATTGGGTTAGAGAAAAGGAGCTGCTTCCATGAAGCTGCAAATCTATATTATATTACTTATCATAACTATTTGACAGAACTCTCTTGTGCACACTAAAGTTATTGGTTCATCAACTGTGCAGTTTGAGAGTGGTGACAAAACCGTCTCTTAGGAACCACGGCCACATGATTTGAATTAATGAGAAGTCTGTAGGTTTTACAGAGTAGAACAACAATTGCAATATTCTCTGCATATAGGAAAATCGGAACAGGACGTGCAATATATGTTCTTGCATTATCTTGCTGAAAGACGGCGTTTTGCATATTTCAAAGAAAGAGAATAACCACTAGTCCTAAGGCTTAAGGAATGTACTGAACGCCATACAAACTACCTTGTATGTGTCATGTACCTAATGGTTCCCTTCCCATGTCATCACACTAAATGCAAATCTCTATGAAGATATCGATTCAATCAGGTGACTTGTGTTCTTCTCATACCACTAGATACATATCTGGTCATTGGATGCAGCACGTTGAATCGGGACTCGTCTGAAAAAACGACATTGTTTACACTCTTATATCCACCGTGTCCAAACGTCGTACGATGTATTGTATGATGAAACGACGTATATGTACACTGTATGAGTGGAAACTGGGTGTGTTGCAAACAAGCCCATTTCTTGATTATCTCTATCTGTGATGCAGTTGTAAGGTTTTGTAAAGCCAACCTTACAATATGTTTATCCTTTCAGACGTTATTCATGGGAAGCTACTGAAAATCTAAATACCTTTCAGTAGGATCCTCAGCAACATATGTAATCATGAAACTGGTTGAGCTCCAACTAGTGCAAATGATGATATCATGGAACGACAATCCATGCTATCGAAAATAAAAATGATCCTACCTCTATCAAATTCTTATATTTTCTGTAAGCATTTCTTCTCAATTTTCGAGGCATGACACGATATTCAGAGGAAATTCTAATCTTAAAAAGTGATTTCAAAATGCAAAGTTCCTTTCACAATTTTTCTTTTATATAGGGCTTCAGATATTGATTATAGACATACATAGTTAAGTTTGATACAGCCTTACCAGGAGTTGCATTCATTGTATCCCATTAACCTAGAAACAAGTGTAAGTCATCATTTGCAGAATATATTAGAGCAAAGTTGAAAAAAGGAATAAAAATGTGCCTTTGAGGCCATTAAGATGCTATCATCAACCACCACAATTTTGTTTCTACATTCAGTTGAATAGAAAAGGAATAAGCTTGTTAACCTCAGGTACATTCCAAACGTCTCCCTCCACAAACCACTGGAGTGCTTCAGATGTCTTTCCCGCATCATCAATTTGCTAACTATTTGCACAGTCCATAAATGCAGAGGTATTCTTTATTTCATTTATTCTCATTAATGCAATAGAAAGTAAGAGGACAGGCATTTCGATAGTATTTATGCGAATGTCTAAAAATTAAAGCAAAATATAACTAATGTATTCCGATACCTTCATCATAAAATGAAAATAGATCGCAAATATATAAAGAGCAAAATAATAGAAAGTATTTGCAAATAAATGAATCATTTGAAAAATAATAGAAATTGTAACTATCTATAGTTTTATGAAAATCAAAGTATCATAAATAATTTTTTTTAAAAATTAAAATGATTTAATTTTACAGTTTATTAGCAGGTCATGTCTCGAAATTAGATCCTTGTCTATGACGTCGTCAGACCAAATTGTCTGCTTACTTTCTACAGGGGAACTGAAAATAAACACAGGAATCCTGGATGAATTAATTGCTTACTGAATATTGAAATGAAGTTTAACTGAAATCTAGAGAAAAAGAAATTAAAATTGCACATGAGTATGGACTTCAGGTAAAAAACATTTCTATTCAGGCATTCTTTTTCAATGGGTCTCAAAAGGTCAGCTGGAACCCATAAAAAACCTACACCGTCACGTTTTCCGTCCTCCATTGTCCTCTTCTTCTCTAAGTGGAAGTAAGTATCTAACTGATAACTGGCTTTCGCTGAAAAATTGCAAATAGACTAAATATCGATAATTACAACATTCTTAGAACTCCATACGGCAATTTTCTAAGTATTCAAAGAACCGTTTTTCTCACGTAATGTCGTGTAAATCAGCTGAAAACAAATCGATTAAAATATGGAACGCTTGAATATTTGCCTTCTTCATGAAGTTATAAAATTTTGAAGTCGAGACTCATGTCATTCTTATTCTCTCTTTATTTAAATAAAGTGTGTTCTCTAAGCAATGCATTCTTGAAAATATAAATAATAGTAAATATTCCTTATTTAAAAAAAATATTACGTGGGATATAGAAAAAGGAGGAATAATGCGTATTCTTCCTCTAGTCTCTGCGTAGATCTTAAAGGAATGGAAAGAACCATTCTAATATATTTATTCTAGAAGCGAAACCGTTTCAGAATGGTAAGCATCACAACATACACAACTTTGCAGCGAACTTGTCACCATGATTTACATCTTAATTTAAATACAAATGCTGCAATCAAAATTACAAAATAAAATACAAAAATTATACTTAAACTTAGTCTGAGATTAATCTCTTGCTATCCGTTCTCTATTTAACCCTGAAACTCAGCACTCAAACAGGATAAAAAAATATTTATTTTTATCAATTTATTTGTGATAACGCTGAAATAAATTACATTTAAATAAAAAAATATGTTAAGGCAAATAAGAATTTAGTCTTCAAATAATTTGAAGGAAAAAAATGACCTTATTTATGGACATTAGACTATAAATATCACAAGCTTGTCGTTACTATATTCTTCTGCTCTGGGAAATTGGTTTGAATATTTCTACAGTATTAAGCAAAAATTTGCATTTATCCATAGTTTTAGCTTTGAGAATTGCAATCCATAGCACAGAATTTATTAAATTTAATCGAGAAGCTAATCCTAAAAATTAAATGAAAATATATACAGCATATTCGCTTTTATTTATAGTTTAACCATTCACCAATACTAAAAAAAATCAATCTTTTACCCGCCTAAATCCTTCCCAATCCGGGATTTCCCGAAATGGGGAAGAAGACATTATGACGGAGTTGCTGTGATTTAAAGAGTCAATAGTCGATCTGCGAGAGGCAGGGGGTCAGGAAAGTCGTTTCCCCATTTTATGTTCGAGGGTCGGCGATTACCGTGACAATAAAGGGTGGGCGCAAAGTGCGGTCACTCTCTCGTAAAGATCGGTGGACATCATCTGCCAGAGACGCTAACGGCGTGTCTTCTTTTTCCGCCCAATCAAATCTTGGACACCTTTGTTTTTTCTTTCTTTTTTTGCTCAAGATTTCTATCGATAGGACAAGAAAGTATATTTTAATGAATAGCTATTATTCATTGTATTCATTGCATATGAAAGTGGTCATTATAATTAAGATCATCAGTTAAAGAAAAAGCCACGAATTAAAAATTATAATAAATTAAATATGATCACGAAAAACATTTAAATGAATAACCATTAATTAATATTTTGAATAAATAAAGTGATCATGATAAATAAACTCATGAATTTTAACTAGGATTATGAGTGAAAGGCTTTAATTGGAGTCATTAACTGTTATAATTAAAATCATGAAAATATTTAAATGCATAACTACTAATAAATATATTGCATAATTGGAATGCTCAGGATAATAGGCTCACGAATAATAATCATGTGTTAAATTTAAGATCATCACCAGCTACAATGAGTATCATGAAACAAAAATGAACAACTCTTGACCAATGGATTTCATACGCGTGGTGATTATAATAATAAGGACCAGAATTTATGATTTGAAATTACTGTGATTAGAAATCAAGTATTTTATCAGGATCATCACTAGTTGCAATTAGGTCCATGTGTGAAAGGATATTTAAAATAATAATTGCCACCCAGTATTGCATAAAAATAGATATCTGCTTCTATTAATATCATGAAAGCTCAAAATAAAATACCGCAAACCCTCGTTCGCATGAGCTATGTATTTTTAAATGTGATCGGTTAATTTTAATGAAAAGTAAAAATACAAAATTTTAAATCTTCCTTGCTGATTTAAACTAACCATTAAGAGGATGTTATGTCTTGTCTTTTTTTCTCTTGTTTTTTCATCTATTCTGTTGTCAATGTGTTGATGGCTTGAATCAATGGAAAACTTCTCAAATACTTTGGTTTTCATATAAGAAATTGTTTTATTCCCAAAATGAACTTCCAATACTATTTTTAATTTTGATTCCAAATGTTGAAGCCATAGAGTCGTTATTCGATTTGGGTGTCATGTCCAAATCCATTCGACTAATATAAAGGTCATTTGACTCAAGGCAATTATTTGCCAATAATGATTAGATAATAGAAATTTTAAATAAATATAGTCTATTTTAGCAATTGAATAGCGAATATCGAGCTCTGAGAAACAGTAGTGTGTTTACATCACATAATTATTCACCAAAATATCATTATAGAAATATAAAAGCTCATTAAGCTTACAAATTGCTCAAATGAAACAAAGCACTAGCGGAAAGTCTTTAAATTCTACATAATGATATTTCGTCAGGCAATTCATAACAATACTGAAGTCCTTTTCACATCTCAAAAATTGAAAATGCGATCCAAAATTAAAAATGTATAATTTTGCACATGCTTCTAAAAAATTAAGCAATTTTTCTAATACATTCAAACGACTTTAAAATGTCACAATTATATAACAGTTTCATCAACTGTTATATCGAACACAGCTTCAAAATGTTATATATTTTGATACGTTTCGTCGTTATACTTATAAGTTATTTATAATAAACAGTAATATTAAAAATATAAACGTATGAAACAGAGTGAATGATATATATAGTTTGACAGATTCGATTAAATTATTTTGAATTCAACATTTTATAGCAATATAAAGGCAGTCTGCAATTAAGTGGTAAACAGTACGAAGCAAAGATACAGAAAACATTTCATTCAAAAAATAATTGAAACTGTCCTAGCATAGATGTGAACCACATAATGGTCTTCCGCTCTATTTTGTATTGAATGGACCTTATATAAAGTATGCAACCAATGCATAGAAAATATTTCAGTTAAGAAAAATTTAAACTGTGTCTGTGCGTGCGTGTGTGTTGTACTCTGAAATTAGATTCATATGGTATTCATATCTTTCTTATGAAGAAAAAGTGAAAGGAAGTTCTGAAACATATTTCAATTTGTGACTTTAGTGTAATTTTTTCCATGGAGAATTTTACGTTGAGAAGTGTCACATCTAGGTAGTGTAGAGTTTTATGCATTATTCATTTAGGATATCATGAATAGCCGTGAACATTAAAGGAGCAATAAATAAAACGCGCTTTTTCTTCTCCGCTAATTGTTCCACTTTTATTTTTGGAAACGCACAAAGTCCCTCACTCCTTTGCTTCATTAATCAGCCGCGGAACACAAACAATTGTTCCAAATCGATGCTCATGCATCAAGCTTCTCGCAGAGTTGTTTCTAAGAAAAAAATATCAGAATCATAATGATAAACTTTGAATCTGGCAACTAGTTGGAACAAAGTTGCAGATCCTGAGAGCGCCCTTAACGAGCCCACGGCATCAGAATGTTACACATTTGTGTCGTTTACATCCTCAGATCTCTGCTCAAAGATCGACGAACTCCTCTTGTTTATACTTGAGCCTCGATGAGAAAGGAGGATGGCGGCTTTCCATCCTCGAAAGCTGAGAACTTGAGGGGAGGGGGGAAAACGTGTGTTCCGTTCAGTGGGAAGCCGTGTCATGAACCTTAAGTGCTTTCGCATTCCCTGCTAATGCTTTCACTTCAGTTCGTTTCAAGGCTACGCAAAAAAAAAACATGATTTTGACTTCCATGCCCTCTTTGTGAAATAATTATTAAAATTTCTGATGACTTTCCGACACTGAATCAAACATTGACTTTAAAAATTCAAATCTGACTTTATAAATCAATTTTTCACACACCTTTTAATGTATGGTTGAAATTAATTTTATCTAAAAATCAAATTGATTCTGAAATTGTTCGATTCAAAAAATGCTTACTAATTTGCAGAAGTTTTCCTCATCTGCCAACTAATTTTATAAAGAATAGTTGGAAGAGTGAGATATTCGCTTGATAATAAAACATCTTGAATGAAATGGTAACAGTTTTAAAAAATATTACCTATGTATTCAAACATTATTCAGAATTATAGTTATACTTAATTAAAAGCAATAATTTACATTATTAGGTAAGTATTTCAAAGACTATAACTGTGTCTCTAAAAGTAGTGTTTCATTTTCAACATTTTTATAGTTATAGCAAAATAAAAGATTAATTGATTTATTTTGGGTATTATATATAACAAAGTATACATAATAACTACTGACAACTGGTGGGATTAATAAGATTTCAACTATACATAATTTCCTGCCCATATAATGCATAATACTCAATATTTACATGAAATTCCTCATATTAAACAATTCTGAAGATAATCATTGAAATGTGCATTCAGTGAATGTAAATTCAATTCATTTTTTATGTACAATTTTTTTAATGTTATTTTTCAATAGTTGCTTAAATGAATGTATTATATAAGGTGTTTATCAGAGTTTCAAATTCAAATGTGTGGAAGTTTTGAAATAAATAAAAAAACCACTAAAGTTTAAATTTTTGCATTTCAAATCGTTTAAAAGGTTGATAGAAGTCTCCGAATTCAATCATTTGTTTAATTTAGCTAAATTCCCATTTTTTTTAATTCCTCTTATATTAAAAGAAATCTAATCAAAGCGTTGTAAATCAGATTTGTATTGGTTAATTATTAATTGATTTAACAATTATTTTATTTATACATTTTTACAAGAGTTCTAAGTCCAGCATGCTAATACCAAATATATTTATTTCAAACAATAATATAATTGACATAAAATAAATCACTTTATTAATTGGAGTAATATTCACTGTGTATGGATCTTAGACATATCTTTGTACACCGCTCAGTCTCATGAATGTAACCACCTGCCAAAAGTCAGAATAACCACCTTTCGTTGAACGGACTTCCGCTAGCTGTAAGTTGTTTACCACGTTTAGCTTCATTTTCATTATTAATTTTACACATTCCAATCACATTAAGGTGACCCCTTGTCAACCTCCATCCCATTTGGAAGTGAGGACTCCTGTGAGATTTTATAGGAAGAGAGTCAATTAAGTTCCTGGATGCTGAACCATGCCGACTCCACTGAAGTGGTCAGGGCGCTGGATTAAGCGGGTGCGCATCCATACCACGAGCAACTCGATCCCACAAATTCTCGATTGGGTTTAAGTCAAGTAAGTTTGCTGGCAGAGAGAACTGTAGATTCATCCTGATGCCTTTCGAACCACGCGTATTCATTGTCAACTGTATGATGGCTTGCATTGTCTTGCTGATAGTTGCCCTCCTCCTGAAAGAAAACAATGCGCATATAGGTGTATTAATCCATCGTGCCTTCTTCCACAATGATGAGTGAACTCAGAGAATGCCAGGAAAATAATCCGCAAACCATGATGCTTTCGCCACCAGCCAGGACTTTCATGGCAATGGTGGCAGGGTGCTTGCTTTGAGACGTCGCACCCATGGAGCATAAAACGTGATTCATCGGGACCTGTCGCCACTCAGTGGACACCCAGTTGGGATGCTTACTCGCTGGCAAATTGCAGCCGGTGAACAGCAGTCGGCATAGGTGCATGAACCAGACCTCTGCTTCGGAGGCTCAGACGCTTTCAGTGTTCACTGAACACTTGTTCAGGAGTCCCTGTTGATAGATCTTTGGTTCACCTGAGCAGTCAGTTACTCAATGATAGCACGTATACTCTTCTGAACGCATCTCACAGCCTTCATTCTCTTTTGTCATGCCTCGTGGTGCCTATGGTGGACTTCATGGCCTGTGGTGTACCACATTTGCTCCGTCGCTGATTTTGGACGGTGGCATTTTGCCATGCAGGTATACTTTCACTGTTGAAATGCTTCCACCCTTGGCCCGAAAGCCAATGATCATGCCCTTTTGGGTTATAAATCGCTCCGCTTCTTCATTACACGAACGATTGCAATGTTTTCAGAAACCCTCGCACATCCTTTATATACACTCAAATGTACCGTGCTGCCACCAGCCTTCTATAATTGGTTATTTAACGTCGACGTCGAAATCATGAACTGGTCACAATAACGTGACTGGACTGTGTCTTTTTGCTTTTCAATTCAATTCCCGTTAAAAAAATTCGTATAAAACTAAAACAACAGAAACTCATGTCTAGAGAACCTTACATTTGATTTTCTTCATTTAAATTTATTAATAATACATGTATTAATTTATTAATTTTTTAAGATATAATTTAAAATTCATTTTAATTTTACAAAACTAACAAATACCTTAATTTTAAAATTATTAAACGGTTTAAATTTGTTTTTTTCCCCACAAATACTTGAATGTTGCTTTACTTTTTAAGAGAAATTTTTTTTAACTAAGTTAGTCTATATATATATATCAAATTGTGTAAACTCGGAGAATTATTCTTTACTGGAAAAAAAACAAGAAAAAGAAGCTTCATAATAATAATATTAGATTAATAAAGGGATACTTTATATTGTAGAAGTTAAATACTGTTTAGAAAATTCCTAAAATGAAAAAAGATTCATAAACTTCACAATACATGATGTAAGAAATGACAATACGGAAAGGAAGAAGATGTAAGAAAGAAATTACAAATTTTTTCATCCCATATGTATTCTTGAGGTATCTGAAACGCATTTAGAATTTGGCAAGTTATAATAAATTATATCTCAGCTTTATCCTTATACTTCTTTACATCAAATTTCATTTCTACATAGCATATAGTTTTTGTATATTGTATTCAGAACTATTTTTCGAATAGTCATCCAATATAAATAATATAAATTAAACAATTCATAAAAGCAAAAAAAAAAAAAATACCATTATCTGGTTAAAAAAAGTAAACAAAAATGATCAAAAATAAAATTACATATTTATCAAGGAATCTTAGTGATAAATAATCAGATGTCTGATAATTTTGAAAAACATTTTTTGCACACATATTTCCTCATATAAGAAACAAATACTTTTCTTTTGATTATATTACAGATAAAGACTATCTCATATTCTGAGCTCATTTGAAGAATTCAATAGTGCTCCGAAGCCCAATCTCATATTTAAGTGATTTATTGCTAAAAGTTTTCAATTGGATAACCACATCGATTTTTTGCTGACTTTTTTCACGCTAAGATAGGCGCAATGTTTTGAGTAACAAGATACACATAAACCAAACTAGGATAAAGTAAATTTTATCACCGAATTTTTCGCTAAATCAAGATGTACCCAATTCTTTATCAAAACCGATTTATTTTTCAATCAAATTACAATTCAGATCATACGGTATGAATTTTACTTATATAAATTCTTCAATAAAGACTGCTGAATTGTATGTAGAATGCTCCATTTTTCCCCACATGGAGTCTCTAATGCTGATTACACAATCAAGGTATTTCGAACTAAATAAATTAATACATCTTAAGAGGATGAGATTCTATATTTATGGTTATTTATTTATTTTAATTTTAATAACTATTAAAATGTATGTATTTTAAGTAAATAAAATGTAAATAGTTTTCGTAATTAATACTTATATTTATTACAGTAATTAATTTTTCGTGGTATTAATTTGAATTGTATAAAAATTCAAAGAGAAAAAATTATCCCGTGTTCCGCATTCTAGCAAGGTATACTTAACTGATGCCATAAATTTAAAAAAAAAATTTATTTTACATTGAAAAATATTGCAATTAGTATTATTTTATTCTAAATGACCCTTATAAGAAATTTTATAATAAAAAGTTGTCTTATTTTTTATTCAAGATCGTTAAAGAAAATAAGAAAAGTCTTTTTTTTTAAATAAATAATAGTGATTTTGTAAGTAAAATAAAAAGAAACTATAAAAATTTTATACTTCAAATAATATTTTTATCTGATCTTACTTCAGCTGGATCAAGAAAATCAATATCATTAATACATAACAACTGCTCGTTTGCTGCAGTGAATGGACTTCTCTCAAAAGACAAGGAATGATTTTCGGTAGCTCAAAGAAAATGTCCAGATGTCGTTGCAGGGATCGATGTGAAATCGGAGGATATCAAAAGAAATAACCTTTACTTACCTCAGGTTGCTTTAAATTAAATAAATTGAACCCATGCCCATTGGTTGAATGCACATAGATATTCTGTTATACACAGAATTTAGTTTGCCTTAAGGAGAAAGATATTGTTAAGTGTCGAGTGGGCAGTAAGGACGAAACTATAGATCGACTCTTTTGTTTCCGAGCCAACTTTTTTTTAACTTTGTGCATTGCCTCTTGATGATCTACTGATTTGTGATAAGAACAATAACCATGTAAAAAAATTATTATTGCAATGTATTTCTTTTTCATGCCATAATTTAAGTACTCTTTTATTTCGCAAAGAAAACATTAAGTGAAAAGATTTAAAAGAAAGTGATAAACTGTGCAGTTAAGCATTCAAATAGAATGTAAAAAAATACATTTGGGTCACCGTTATCATTTTATTATTTCATTGGAATATTTTCTTGGGCTTTGATTAACCATAGATACGGGAATCTTGAAGTTCTTTTAGGCAAGGTATTAAGGCTTATGAGTTTTCTCAAATTTTGCATCGCTTTTATTTTAAATGAATAAATTATTTCAAAAATATTTATCACTCATCTAAAACTAAAGCACCTTAACTTCATTTTACAGTTTCTTCAAATAAATGCACATATTAGATGAGGATAAACAAAAGATAATTTAATGAATATAGTGCTTTTAACAATACGAATGCTTGATATAATGCGTATTGGTAAATTCTGTCGAGATTTATGTTACTTACTCGAAGACTTTAATATACCTTTGGAATCTGTCTTCATCGGGTACAAAGCCCTAAAAGATTTACTTCGCATTTTCAATATAGGTGAAATGGATGCCAAAAATCATTACAGTTTCCTTGTCTTCAAGAAATAAATAACAATGTGAGAAAATTAAGTGTATATTAAAAATATAACATTATGTTATTATATTTCACTCATTTTCTAATAATAGTGAAGATCTATAAAATTTAAATTCTGTATTTTCATTCAGACAGATATTTTTATGTGACTTAAACAAAAAAACATTTTAGTATTCTTATATACAGTAACTACTTTAACTATGTTTTAAAATTTTCCGCATATTTTTCGGCAAATAAAATGTGTTGTGATAATATTTTAAGGTAATCTCAAAAATATATAAAAATGAATACACGAATTCCACAATTCATGAAAAGCTTCAAGTTGAGCAATTTTTGATGGGATTTTGAAACATGAACTATTTATTACTTGAGTAAATAATATATTAGTTTCGTTTCAATTTATCTAAAATTTTTGATTTTTTTAAAATTATAATTATGCGTTTGTTTTTCTACATGTAAATGATTCATAAAACAAATGTTTCTCTTTCACTTTATATGTAGCAGTTATTTACGATTTCGTCCTTTATCAACAGTTTTTTATTTAATAACTCACTGAATATTCTCTCAACTGTTAGTCGACATTTAAAAGTTAAATTACAATTACAAAAATAATTGAGTCAAATTTGCAAGAATGAAGTTACGCGCTTTTCATGAAGAAATTAAATGTAAAAAAACAGCATTCCTGCACTTCTTCAGGTGTAAATGTTCATTTTCATAAGCTTCCTCTCAAAATTTATATATTTCATTTAAAAAAAACTGATTCTTTTAATACACTGTCCAATGTTTGCATTGTTTCAGTTATTTATGTGTCTTGATTTCAATAAAACTTGCTGTAATGACGAATATAGTAATGGATATTTTATTTAGATCCAAAGGTAAAAACTGCAGTAATTTAAATCAACGTTGCTTAATGATCTCTAGTTGAGAATATAATCTTTTTTTCTGCAATCTCATTTGTCTGACTATTTTAATCATTACAAGAGAAGAATCTTTTATGGTTTCAAGAACACGTTCATTCCATTGTGATGCTGTTCCATCCTGCGGGAAAATCATCCATCTTCACTTTTTCCTTTAGTTGAAGAAATGAATCTGAACTTCCAATGACAACAACAACAACGAGAAGAGGAGGCCCTGGTCTGTACCTATCGGTTATCAGGTTCCACCCCTCTTCAAATTAGAGGAATAAACACCTTGCACGAAGTGCCAGGTGCCCGCTGAGATCCAGAACTTGACTACGTAGTTGAGGACTAAAAATGAAAACAATGTTGGACTTTCAAGCCTATATTTGTGACACATGTCAGAGAAAGAGGCTCATTGGAACAAATTACATTTCAGTACATAAGAGAGGAAAAATTTAAAATTAAAGATAAAACATAAGTAATGTGTAAATTAAAGCAGAGGAGATTAAATAAGTATAAAAGGTGGTTGAGATTACTATTAACCGCAGCATCTATTTTAGTTTAGATTTGGTTAACAAATTTGCATTAAAGTGAAATATTTAAAAAAAAAACATTTGGTCACATATTACAGGAATAAGATACAATAATTCCATGAAAAAGAAAATCGGCAAAGGTAAACATTAAAGAAAAAAGATAGAGTAGGCGATGAAATAGTTAGATATACTAGAGATAGAGTGAATCATTCATAAAAATTTAACAAGTACAGAATTGACATAACAAGTCTCGTTAATTTGAGAAATCCAGCTTAGAAAAGATATAATGATTCTTACTTATAAGAGAAAAAACATGAAAAACAAAATTCTAGGCTAAATACAATAAGATGTGTAACAGACAATATGAAAATTAAAGCAAAATTTTACAAAATTAAGGAAGTGTGCTGCAATCGTCCTTGCTTTAATCATCATCTGAGAGGTTAAGTTCAGAGTCATTTTGTGTTTGTGATGTGGTTTGTACTGGCGAGGCGCATAAGTCCAGTCCTTTTGTAACCAGCATGGACATAATATTCATCACTCTTTTAACTCTAAAACTTCCAATGACAGTAGCATTTAAATTCATTAGGAAAAAAAAAGGCCAAAGGCTTTGGGTTAATGTAAAATGCCCTATTCTCAAAGATTTGTGGTTCACGACACCAAGAATTCTGGTTACTGACTCCATTCCAGATGAATTTCTTTATAACATGAAGATTTTCATTCCTATGAACTCTCTTAAAAAGCTGGTTTTTCATACTTTTTATATCTCTGGAATAGGGTACTTAATGTTGGTAGGATTGAAAGACAGGAAAAGAGAGGGTATTTATATAAAATCTTTATTCTGTTAATCTACCGAATTTTTCCACAAGGTTGAATTGAGATCAGCTGCGTGGAATAGAATGAAACTTATGTCAGGATTTTGGTCTCTGTTTCAGTTCATCCATAAAATACGTATTTAATTTAAACTATAATTAATATTGGTTTGAACTCTCCGTTAGGGTACCTTATATCGTAAAAAACATTATTTCAGAATTCTTCTCCCTTTTAAGATGAAGACGCATGGTTTTTCTTCCTCTTTTAAGATTGACATTTGTGAAAATTCCTGGAGATAGAGAAAAATGAAAATATGTCATCGAATCTCTACTTTCTGCATTTCTATTTCGTAATTCAAGAAGTAAATAATAGTATTTTAAAAAACTGATAAAATCAAAAAAAAGCGATATTACTTTTTACCAATGCAGTAAAAGTATTTTCGATTTTTCCAATACTCCAACAATCGGAAATACATTGGGATGTGGATGAAAGAAGTCTTGACATCGACATTAAATAACTTCATAATAAAAAGTAATTTTAAGTCTCACACTTTATTCGAATTGATTTAAGTGACCTATATGGGTAACTTAATTCTGTGAAGCACATCAGCGTTTTGAAAAAAATAGGTAAACAGTAAATATTTATATTTCAGTTATTTGATAGTTATATAGGTACGCATTTTCCTCTCCAAACGGCACACACAGCGTGCTATAACCACTTAAATATTTACTACAGAGGGCAAATGTTTCAAATAAGAAAACTACATTTAACAGAAATATCGAAAGAAAATGTGAAGGTCTCTTCATTTCATCCAAGCTATATTTAGTAAAATGTCGTTCTCGTTTGCACAATATATACTTATAAAAATATAAATTTTGATTCAAAACTAATTTTCGATTCTTTTTACTTAGAATATTTTCCAGTTTAAATTACATATATATGATAAATTGTAGTAAGAATATAATTAACAAGCAAATTTTTTTTACAAATAATTCTTCATTTGCTTAATTAAAATGAGGATTTTACCAAAAAATATAATTAAAAAATACCTAATTATATCAATGCTGTTGATGATTATTGCTCATAATATGGATTTAAACTTATATCAGAGGAAATGCAAAGAGTTTGTGAATAAAAATAAATTAATCTTAAAAGGATTCATGACAATTAATTGGAGTAGTAAAATTACTCTTTTGTCAATAATTGATTAAAAAATTACAATTAATTTCTCAAGTTAAAAAATTAAAAAGCTGATCATATATTCATGAGCAAAATAAATTTGGATTTTGATATGCCTATTCTCCCCACTATTAGGTTAATAAGATAAAATAATGCAAAATATTAAAAATTTATTGTATGCAAGAATAAAACTATGCATTCAAATTTACCGACATACATATCAATTGCTAAAATGTTGAAATTAAAGGATACACTGATTTTCTTGAATTGCATGCACTATATCACCTTCATCAGCTGAACTTTGCGACCACTGTGTAAAAGCAACATAAATAAACAAAAAGTTCCAAGTTGCCGAGAAAATGTCCAATGTTTTGAATTTTTATGCAGCACTTAACACTGTTAAGACTTTTTGTCGTCTGCACGCCCTGCTGCGCCTTCTAGTAGCGGCCACGTTAGTCTTAGTTGTTCCACAAATAGGCTTAGTGAAATGCCAATAAAAACTTAAGTCAATAATCACGGTGGCACACACTCACTGAGTCATATTCTCCACTTGCCCGGATGAGTTTAACTTACCGGTTTATTAGTCGGTTTATGGACTTAGACTAGGAAAGGGCAGCGCGAGAACAAAAAATAGAATTTCTTTCTTTCTTTTTCTCTCTTATGGAATTGGAACAGCAGAGTCGGGTTTATGAGGCGTATAAATAACAAGATGCAGTATTTCCTACCAAAGTCAGGAGTATTTCTCGTCCCCCTATTCTTATATCCGTTGAATTACGAACTAGTATTCCATTTCTTAGGGGTTTTGCCAGCTGGAAGACAGAATTCGTTCCAGAAAAGTGTCTCCAGACGTAAATTAGCTGTTTATCGAATTCTGTGTCTGTCAGTAGATACAAAGTAATATAGAGTGACACGCAGTACAATATTTCCCCCTTTCCTATGGTTATCAGTTTTCGAGGATTTCATTCGCCTGGTCTTCGTTTTTAATATTTATGATTTCCATATAAAGTAATCTTAAACTGTAGAAGGATAAAATATCAAGATCATATTTCTTTTTTTCGATCGGAATTGAAATTAATAGCTATATCGATATTTATAAAATTAATAGATTCTTTATTACATGTAGTATGAACTGCAATGCAATCCTATAGAAAAGTTTATAAGAAACATGATTTTTAATATATAAATTTTAGAGAGTTTTATAATTTAATTCTCTAATTAGTTTTAAAAAATTACTTACATTAAATAGTTTAAAAATTAATTGGAAATAATAACTAAATTTATGATTGAATGATATATTTTTATATATAGATTACAAACTTTAATTTAAATACCAAAAAAGGTAATATTTTAATAGTCATAAATATTTTGAACCATTCATCCTTCAAATGCATTCTGAATTTAGCCTATATTAAAATTTGCAATAATAAATATGTTTGTAAACTAAACACTGGAAACAAATAAAATGTAACTATATTTTGAATAATAGTTCAAATGTTTAAAGAAATAAAAATATTTAAATATGTAATACTTTATGTACCATTATTTTTAAATGCCAAACAACATTTAAATAAAATAATATTTTATTTTAATAATATTAAATAATAAAAATTTGTTTTAAAAAGGGAAACAATAATAAGATATCCCAAAAGAGCTGGATTTTAAAAGCTCCTAAATGTTTTGCTGAGTTTATATGTAACTTCTCAAATGTGTATGAATTACAAAACTTGGAAAATATAATGAGCATTTGTTTGGGATTTCATTTAGTTTATAAAAATCCTACAGAATACTACTAGTAATACTTCATATTACTAAAATTTTTAATCTGGGAGAAAACAATATACCTTTCTGTCATCTTTTGCAGCAACAAATCACCCAATTTCCATTCAATTATTACAATTCCCTTTGAACGTTCAAATTCGTACGCATAAAAAATGTCACAAAATTTTAAATAAATATGTTGTACTACAAAGATAGTTTAATGTAATTAAAAGATAAATAATTCGCTTCTGTAGACTCCAGTTCATGTGTTCACTATCAAGCTTTGGTGTGGATGTGTTGGTAGTACAGTAGAACTCCAACTATTCGAATCAAATGGCATCGAAACCCATTCGGATAGTCAAAAATTTCTGTTAATTTTTTCCAATAAAGGGTCTATTTTAATAATTGTATGTTGAAAATGGGAAAAAAAAGCTATGTATTTTTAAAGAAACAGAATTTGATGAAAAGGCAACACTTTTACATGTTCTGTACATTAATACATTACAAGTACTGTACATTAATACATTATGTATGCACAGTGCTGTCGATGAAAGTCATTGCTTGCTGAACTTCTGAGCCTGAGTGAGCTGTCCCACCGCCTGCATCCATTTTCGGGTAGCGAAGTCACGTATCCATTGGATAGAGACACTCTGCATGTGATCACACTCCTTCTGACGGTCCATCCACTTCAAAGCAGTTTCAAAACTGGCAAACGCTTCACAAGCTGATGGTCTCGTGTCTGCTTCAACTTGGACCTTAAGGTCATCTTCTTCCCTCGACATTTTTCAATAACTTGACCATCATTTGCAATTTGAATTCCAGTGTCTGACTCATAATTCATTCTCTTGTATCTTTAGCACTCACTTCTGAACATCCGGGAATTTTCAAAAGAATGCTTCTGAATTCCTCGAGTGCCATGTCATTCTCATCTTCTCTCTTCTTTTCCTTTTCTTGAGCTTTCCTTTTTTTCATTTTCCGTCTCTTCTTCAGTCTAATTTATATTTCTGAAATTCTGAAAGCTACTCGGAGAGATGGAGTTCGTATAGTTGGAGTTTCACTGTAGTTCGAAATTCTCTTTGAAATGTAATCATCGACCGAATTAGATTTTCTGAGCAAAAAAAATAACTGTGCAATGACAAACGAAAATTAAACTGCTCTATAATAACTAACATCATTGAGACTTAAAAGAAATCACTCATGTAACCCAAAATTTATATTAATAAACATTCAAACATCCTTAAACCTATTGTTCATAATTAAAGAAAGAATATTTGCTGTACTAAACTTCAGGAAAATTATGCTTATATTTTTTAAAATAGACTTCAACTTTTAAGAAATATAATTTTCTTTCTTAATGGAGGAACATTCACGAATTTCGTATATATTTATGTTTCCACAATTCTCGTTTGATGTAAAACGCAATGAAATCTTAAGAAACAGGTTAAAACATAAAGTTTGAATTTAAAATCAAATATATCTTTAAATAATTATTCCTACTTACTATAAATATTTTAATATTAAAATTCAAATCGATTATGTTCAATCTGAATTTGATAGTGAAATTGATAAAGAAAGAAAGAAAATATCAAAAATATTTAATGAAGAAGTTTATTTTGAAAATACTTCATTTTTTAATAGTTTTTATAACATTACTTGTGATTATTAAGTTAAATAATATTCACAGTTCATGAATGTTTTCATGAACTTTTCTTGGGATTTTTGTTTTTCCAAAGGTAAATTTACTCAAACTGAAGTTACTCTCATTTCTTGAATATTTAAAGCCATAAAGACAGTGATTAATGGAATTTTTCTTTCAATGAATCATTTTTTTAAATTGCTTTATTTTAAAAATAACATCACAGAAGATTTTTCCATTCATGTCTCAGAATAAGGAATTTTTAATATTCTCCAGATATCTTCGATCATTAAAAAAAATTGGATATTTCTCTATCGTATTTAATCACATATAACAAATTCTTTTACTATTTTCTTATTAATTTAATGAATGCAAGGATAAATATATAATTCTTGAATCTATTTGTTTTACTTTGTTTTTTTATAGGTTGGCACAATTCCAAAAGTAAATGTATTCTTCCACAAAGATTGAGAAATTGTTACAATAAAAACTGGAAAACGTTTGAATCAGTGCATTTTAAAAACTGTAAAATTCTCATATTTCAATAATTATGGGAATTAATCTTTTCTGGCCCGTTGAACTGAAGCCATTGTTGTTTTCTTTCTTAAGTTGCAATCAATCGAAGGCAATTGCTGTCCAAGAAGCATAGTTAAAGTGTTCTTCTCAGTTACATGGTGGGGCATTGAAAGATGGTCTGTTTGTTCAAAAACTTCTGTTACGCACCGTTAGTCTTCCACCTTTAATTAAAACAAATTGCCTTTCGTAAAATCCTGGCACTTAATGTTTATTCGTTGGCAGAAGCAAATGTTTCATACTATGCAAGTGATTACCCCAAACTTGTTAAATTAGCGCAGTTTTAACTCCAGAAATATCTTCATTGTTGTTTGTACAGATTGATGCTCTTTTTTATATACGTTTGCATCTGCTTATTCTTGTCGGCTGGAAGTAATTAAAAGGAACCAGAAGCTCCATAGAGCTTTGGACCATTCTCAAAGGAAGAGGCTGACGATTGAGCTAAATCTCTTTTTTCAATATTTTCTCTATGTGACTGGAGAAATTTTAAGTTACACCCATTTAGCTAACGTGAATCTCTCTACTGCAATGTTGGAGACTAATCTGTAATATGCTTTTTTTTAGAAATTGGATATAATTCCACACGTAATAAGTGAAAAATTAAAATCAATTGACATAAGCAAATAACATGAACTTGCACTTCGAAAAGCCTTTTTAAATGTATATCTTTGTTTACACAAAAGGAGATGGAATTGATTCTCGGGTTGACGCTCCATTCACTTCAAACCAGTTACAAAGCTGACAAATACTAGCTGATCATCCCGTATCATTCAACTTGGACATTAAGGTCATCTTCTTCTTCAATACTTTTAATAAGTCGACCATCATTTGCAATTTGAAATCTGGTATTTGACACATAATTTATTCTCCTAAATCTTCTACACTAATTTCTCAACTTCCAGGAATTTTCAAAAAAATACTTCTGAATTCCTCAAGTGACAAATCATTATCATATATTCCTTTCTCTTTTTTTTACTTTTCTTGATTTATTTATCTTTTTTCCGTATTTTCCTTCTCTTCTTCAGTCAAATTTATTTTTCTGAAATTCTGAAAGTGATTCGGATAAATGGAGTTCGAATATTTGGAGTTCTACTGTACTCAAAAAAGTATTCATAGCTAAAAATTACTTTTCATAATCCTGTGAAAATCCTTACATTATTAAAAGAATATTGCACTTCATAATTTAACAGCTTGGATTGTAGCGCATGCCGTAGATTGAAATTCAGAATAGCTTTCAAAGGACTGAGTTTGTTTATTGCACAGGAAGATTGATTAAACTAGAATTAGCTGCTTAAAGAGGATTCTTAATCGCTACATTCTGATTCGTATATCTGATTCGTGAGTTAAATTAGAGCGAGTTTAATGAATGTATGATCTTTCACAAATAGATGAAGCTATCCAATCAACTTGTGCTTTTTGGTTTCAGTTCAAAATCCTAATGGAGTTAGGAGTGTTGATAAGTTTTCATACTTATTGCTTTCAGTGGTTTTCTTTAGATATTTTAACTCAGATTCGCCAAGCTGGGTGCTGAATGATTTGTACTCTGACCAACAGTTAAATAATAATGAGTTTGATTCCTACTTTAGGCATATGGGACATACTTTAGAGGGTTCAGACTCTATTTTAAACAATAAGTCTAGACGAAATTAGTAATCGTTTCAAAAAATCGCTCGTAGAATGGTTTTAAACAAACAAACAAATATTCTGATACATTAACCTAGAATTACTGGTTGTTGTTTTAATACAGAGCCATTGAGCAAAAAATATTACGAAATATTCCACCGAAAATTTAGGAGAAGTCAATTTCACTTAACATAGTGAAAAAAATTTCAACACGTTTATTTCAATTTTTGACATGTTATAAGCTAAAATTATATTGCATGTAACTTTTGTTTATTCAAAATATATTTAGAAATGGTAAAATGTATTGTTACAAGCAAATTCTCCGACAACTATATAAATGTCAACAAAACAGCTGAAAACTTCAAAATTACTAAATTATTTTTTAATAAGATTTTGACAACTTTACAATTCTCTATAGCCCTGTAGTTCGTAGGTTTGATTCCTAATTCAGATTTAAACTTGTCAAAATCATAATGCTGTTTATCAAAAACCATATGATTAATCTTTCCTAGAAATGTAATTTCCTTCAGAATTGTAATTTTTTGAACACAATGTTATCTAGTCGAAATAATCCACGTCGAACTAAATGTTTTGCGTTGTGGACCCAGGTGGGGCTGAAAGAATAGTTTTTCGCCCATTTATCCCCGTATAAAGATGATTCACAAAAGTTCTGTCTAAATAGGAAAAATGGTGAATCGTTCCCTAATAGTCCTGCGGATATTGGGCTGATGGTTTTCTGAATATCCTGAAGAAATGTAAAAAGATTTGTTACCTGATCCAATAATCGTTCTTCGGTGCCAAGTAAAGCGTTCTCCATAAAGCTTTCTAAAAATGCGTCGAGATGGTTTTTCTTGTAAACATTCCAATTGATTCACGTTTTTATTTTAAAGTAAATCATGTGACATCATTTTATAAAAGATTAAAGGATGCCACCATCGCAGTTGATGACATTTACACAACTGATTCACTAGAAAATCTAAAAATTCTATTCATAATTCGATTTATGCGATGAAAAAATTCTCCGTAAAAATCAAAGAAATTCAGATATAAATTAATTTAAAAAAGTTTTAAAGTATTTAAGTCCATAGATTTCGCAAACGATGTATTAAAATTTCAGTTCGCACATGATTTATAATAATATATTGATAATATAACAATTAGCCAAAATATCATTAATAGATTATACTTGTATTACTTTTAAAAAACTCTTAATATAAGTGCATTTTTATGTGATTCGGTTTGTTAAATTTCTTTATTTGCTTGAGTAAAAACTATATGCAATATTATTCTAAAATATATGTTAATATCTGTGAAAAAATAAAGAAACAATAATAAAAACAATTTGTACCCAAGTTATAATTTGTATAAACTTTTTGAGCTTTTCCTTCTTTCCTATCATAAGTTTAATAATATATAACATAATAATATTATATTATATATTCTTATACTTATGACTTATCAATTATTATATTTTGAGCTTTTTCTTACATTATTATAATAAAAAAGGCATGTGACGCAAATTTATCATATTACACAAAAATTATAAATTTTTTTACTTAGATATAGAAATTCCAATACATTCAGGGTGTTCTAATATCTAGATTCAAGTAGTTTTCAATTCCAAATCACGCAAACACGTTAAATAAAACAAAAATTAATTTTCAGATATGAAAGACATTTATTAAACTATGGTACACCACAAGACGTAATCATTACCATACATTGATTGAATCAACTTTATAAATGAAATTCCATTAGCTATTCAAAGCAGCATTAAATTAAATTTGCTAGATTTTCCTCTTACCACTTTAAGTTCTAACGCTTGCCAATATGCTCGATTGCATTTAGATCTAGAGACCTCACTGACCATTTTAAATAGCATATTTTGTTTATTTAATGAAATATATAGCAATTTATTTTAATGTGTCCATTATTACTTAAAAAATGAATCTCGTAGCGAATTCTGTGGCAACATATTTGTTTTGAAAACATTTTGTATCATTTATCCAGTCATTTTTTCCCTTGAAATTGCTTTACCGTTCCAATACTATTATAGGAAATATTCTTGGTGGTAAAAAATCCTAAAAAAATTTGTTTTCAGTAGGTAAGAACAGTTACTCAAAATAGTTATTTATAAGAGTTACTCATAATATTTATTTATAACAGTTACTCAGTCTTAAACGCTTATAAAGAATGGACAACTTTTCCCCAATCCTTTATACGCCATTATTTTATTCCATAACAGTCTGAACTCCAGGAAACGCTAGCCAAGTGTAGGTAATTCTTAACTCCCTGCATTTTCGATTTGGTTCTTAAAATTTTTGCAGTTACTTATTAACTTTCAACTCATTATTGTAGTAGGAAGATTTAATGAAACCTAACGGATTATATAACTTGTACTTTACATATTCAATTATATCGATATCAGTATTTATTCTGTTTGTCCGCTAAAACGCAGCCCATGCTTTATTTCGAAATTTTCATTACAGCGTCTAGTAATTAAGTTAAAATCGCAATTAAAGCTGCCTTGAATTCCTTGTGAAGTTGCTCATGCGTGATGACATGACTCCAGAATAGGTACCGAAAAATGTAGCTCTTTTCCTCTCACTAGAACTAACATCTGTACTGTAGATAACCGTCGATGTAATGAATATATATATATATATATATATATATATATATATATATATATATATATATATATATATATATATATAATATATAAAATTCTCGTGTCACAGTTTTCGTTGCCATACTCCTCCGAAACGGCTTGACCGATTTTGATGAAATTTTTTGTGCTTATCCGGTATCTATGAGAATCGGCCAACATCTATTTTTCATCCCCCTAAATGTTAGGGGTAGTACAACCCTAAATTTTTTTTATTATTTTTTTTGGTTAGTTCTGTAAGTTCCTAATAGATGGCGGTTTAGCATCTAAGTTGCACAGGTATTCGCCAGATGGCGACGTGTTTATTTTTCTAGATTATACCATCTTCGAGAAAATTATCGTGCGCGCGCAAGCGCGTGGTTAAATATAGAATTTACATATATTTTCATGATGTATAATGATACTATAACAATTTTTCGTGAATCATTTTTATAATTATACTTTGTATTGTGTTATTATTGTGCAGTATTCAGTTTGAATATTTTTAATATTATAAATAGTAAAATAAAATTTTATTTATTACTGTTTTTCTCTACTAATTTTCATACCACCTCGAAAATATGTAAGTATTTCTTGATAGCCTTTTATTATTTTTTATTTTTATTTTATAATTTGATAATTATTAATTTATTCAGTAGAACATTTTGATCTAATTTATTTATTCAAATGATAAATTCTTTTAATTTTTTTTTATTTCAGTATAATGCCGCGGAAAAAATTTTTAGTTTTAATATAATTTAAAATTAAAATAATAATAGTTCGATGTCAATGTTATCTACCTCATTTATAACAATTTATTTTTAGATGTCTTTAATTTATATAGTATATTTCATAAGTAAGTCACTGATTACAAACTATAATTTAATATAAGATGAATAAAATGTAAATTCAGAAAGTATATGTTAATTTGTGCTTAATTTCAAAATTTCGATACTTTACCTATTACTATTAAATTTTGGTGAAACGTTTTATTTTTAATCTCCTATGAATGAACCTATTCTAAATTTTTTTAGAAAATATTAATTTGATTGAACCCAAGAATTAGTAAAAAATTGATTCAATGTATTTTAAAAACTCAGCCACTGCAAGGCGTAGCTGGGTCAGCTTGTATATATATATATATATATATATATATATATATATATATATATATATATATATAGCAGATTCCTTTTACTTCAACGCATATGATCTTTTTAAAAAAAAATTTTTTTTCAACTTTTGAAAAGCATTTTTTTCTCTGCATGTTTTCGATTTTCCCAATACACTGGCAATCCAAAATGCATTTGAATGCGATTAAAACAAGCCATGTCTGTCTTTATTTAAATGGTATTTTTAAGCGTTCCACTCTATATTCGATTTTTTTTTAGATGAGTGAGTCAGCATTTCGTGTAGCAAAACAAAATTTTGAGCAAGGCTAAATAAGTTAGTAAGCATTGCTTAAAAACTATAAATATCATTAAAAATGAAACATATGGCAGGACAGCTCATATGTCGACCAAGACCTGCAGTGTCCACATCTGGTTTGCTGAACGAGGTCCCAAGGGTGCGAAGCATATGTCCTGATTGGGTCTAACGTGAAACTCCCAATTAACAAGCAAGCATGGTTCTCAGCTACATCAACCCACTGAAGGCATGAAAAGCTGCCTCAACCTTACTTAGTCGGAGGATTGTACCTGTGTCTTGGGTGCGCGAAGCGCTACCACGAAGCCATCTGGCTTCAATGAATATCATTATTTTTAGTGAAATTCTTCAAGCTTGTGCGAATTTGGAGCGATTTCTAATTTTCGCAGCAAGCGCTGCACAGTTATCTCGCCAACCTAAATTACGTCACTATTTTCAATATCCGGTTTTTGAATCCCTATCGCGCTCAAACTTGAACTTTGCAATCGCGTGTGCTATTTTAAATTTCAAATATCAAAATTTCGAATATTTCACTATATTAATTTACTACAGAAATGTTATAATAAATTAAAAATGCTTCAAAGAAAATTACTAAAACTCCATGCAAATTTCAGGCATGCTCACTTTAGTTTACGTCATAAAATCCAAGGAAACAATCTTGCGTAGTAAATCAGGTTGGCGCAATATATCGCCGCTCTGACTCCTACAACTTGGCCTTAAATTTTCCAATTGGAAGTTACGTTCTACAAAAGCTAAAAAAGCTTTGCCTTCTAACTTAATTTATACTCAACAATATCTATATATAAATCTGATGACACTTAAGTCTTCTCTGCATCACTATTCAAAAAATTGCTATGAACAATTTTGGCATCGTTGACTGAGCGCATTCATTGGTATATTTGATTATTTCACGTTTTTTTATTGTGAGTTTGAGTGTGTAAACTCACATTTTTCAAATTTATTGAAGTAATCCCATTTCTATAAACATGTATACTACTATTAGGCTGTACAATCCATACAGAATTTCGGCCTTTTTCACCAAACTGTTTCATCTTTTCGATCCTTTGCTTTTGTCTTCCAACTTTTGATCTTCATCTTTTTTAAATCCTCTTTCACTTTTTGCAGCCCTCTCTTTCTGGGATGTCCAACATTTTGTTTTGACCCACCAGTCCTCCTCTACGTATTTTCTCTGTTGCTCACTTTCATCACTCAGTCTCTACAGATGTCCGGATCATTGTATTCTGGACGCTTTTATTACACTTACTGAATCTTTTCTTTATAGAGCTTGCTTAGTTCTGAATGACTCCTGATCCTCCTCATTTCTCCATCCCTAATTGTCCTGTATATTTTTTCTTAAAATTTATCTTTCAAAGACAATAAGCAATTTTTCTTCTTTCTGAATTATAGTCTAAATTTCTACTGCATAAGTTACAATAAGTCTGATTATAGTTTTATTTTTAACCCTCTTGAGAGCACAGAAGACTTGAACAGCTTAATCATTAAAAAGTAATATCTGTTTCCAGCATTTTGTTTATCCATTATCTTAGGGTTTATTTATTTATTTTTTTCGATGATATTTGAACCAAGCTATTTAAATTCAGTCATCCTTTCAAAACCGAGGTCCGTGCTTACTGCACTGGTCACCGAACCACATCCTCCTTTCATAACAATATCTTTAGTTTATAAACTTGTATCAGCTATTTTTCAGCTTCTAACTTGTATCAGTTGAAGCCTTCGTCAAAATTTCTACATCTTGATTGTATTTTTTGGCATTTGAAAATCCATAATAAAAGTTTTTATTTCAGCAAGCTTCTTTAAATAGTTTACATTTGAATGATACTTAATAAAACTCTTAAATTCTAATTTGGTTCAATGTAATCTTGTATTATTCGATAACATATCCCGACGACAGTAATGAAATTCTTCTAAATATACAAGACTATGGCGTGAAACGAGGTTCATTCATATAAGAGACCCTATAATTCTGCTATTTGAACTACAATGCACTTTTGGAATAACACAGTTTTTTCAAATTTCACTCGTAATTTAAGAGAAAATAATAATTGCATTTTTATTTTTTAATTTACTTATCGTAATATTCTAGTAATAAAAACTATTAAGATTTAAAATTGACTTCACCTGACTTTAAAAACAGAAATGAAATAATCATATTTATATCATTCTTTATCATATTAAAATAAAAATAAACTCAGACTATATAAATATCAGAATTTTTCCCACTAAGTGCCTGTCGTTTTCTGTAAAACATTTTCTTGGAATACCCTTTGACGTCAAGGAATAGCTTAAATGTCTTCAGGTAATTTCATAATAAAAGTTATTGAATGATTAATTCTTCTGAAAGAGTAAAGAACTATCTTAAATGTTTTCTTTACTAAGAGAGCGATGTTACCAATAAAGAGTTCATTTATATAAAATCATTATGTTCAGATGGGGCATAATCTGCATGGATTCAATCCCGACGATCTATTAATAACAACTTTTGCAGGTGCTCAGGGCAGGAAGACTAATGACTCTTGAGGCTATATTAATCATGAAAACTCAGAGAGATTCATCAAAGAAATGATGGACGCCCATCAACCGCTTGACAAGACGGAAGTCCTTATCTCGCTCTGGTATCTCCTTCCATATTTAATATTACCTGCCTTTCTGACGTAATCTTCAACAAGGACGCATTGATGGGAGATTCTCTTTTTCATTTCTGATGACATGCATCGTATGTGTAAAAAAAATGAGTGTGAATTCTGACAAAAGTATGTAATTATCATTTGACATACGCTTCCTTGATGACTTCTAAACCTAAAATTTTTGCATGGAACAGTTACTTGGATAAGTCGAAATGCACTAAATATTTCGTTTAAACCCACTGGACATTGTGATGGAGATTGTTATGTTGGATGAAGGCAATCCCATTACTTCTTGAGCTAATTATGGGGAACAGAAAAAAGAAGTTTTGATAAAGACAAACATTGAACATCATTCTGTGCTGACACTCTCCTCTCCCCATCCACGCCCCACCAGCGGAAGAACGTCACAGAAGAGCGTGGACAACCCCACGCAGCTCCAGCAATCCAGTGAGAGAGAATGCACTTCCTGCGCTACAATGTTACTTCATTTGGCTGATTTTATAAGAAGCGACTGAGCTCTTTATGTAACGTTTGCAATGGCACAATGTTTGGTTAGGTAGGAACCAAAATATATTTTTTACCTTATTTTGCTACTTTGGCAAACATATTATGAGACATTAAGGGGTCATTATTCACGTGTCAAGTCTTTACGTGAACCTAATTTTTGGATATAAAGTGACGAATTTCATCTCCTTATAATTTTATGTCTATATATATATATATATATATATATATATATATATATATATATATATATATATATATATATATATATAGTATATATATATATATATAGTATATATATATATAGATATATAGATATATATATATATATATATATATATATGTATATATATATATATATATATATATATATATATATATATATATATATATATATATATATATATATATATATATATATATATATATAGATAAATATAGATATATAGATATATATAAATATATATATATATATATATATATATATATATATATATATATATATATATATATATATATATATATATATATATATATATATATATATATATATATATATATATATATATATATATATATATATATATATATATATATATATATATATATATATATATATATATATATATATATATATATATATATATATATATATATATATATATATATATATATATATAATTTTATAAATAACTATATTTTTAATTTAAGTAGTCTAAGTTCAACATGTTTTTCCCACAAAATAAAGTCTTACGATTAATCTTAATATAATATAAATTTCGCCACAAGATGTCTCAATATGTTTCCAAAAATGGAAAAAAAATTCTATAAATATTTCAATTTTCTGTTCATAAATTCTATAAATGTAGAAAAAAGGATCTCGTGCAATATATATTTCTTTTTTGCGACCCTTCCCAAAAATCTGGGGATAGATATCAGTTTTAAAACGAGAGACAATACTTTTCTTCTTAAGCCTTTATTCTTAAAGTTATAAAAATTCTAGAAAGTTGTGCATCGAGACTAAAGCAACTTTACAGTAAGTTCAGATAAGCGCTGATTACAGTTTACAAAATCAAATACGAGAGCTGTATTGAAAATTTCGAAATGCAACATAGCCTATATATTTCAAGCTCTGAGACCAACATCCTGATAGAAATTTCATTTTTCACTTTGAGCAGCCTCTTACAATTAAACCCAGGGGACAAATTTGCCGGAAAAAAATAAAGCATAATTTTTACACAAATAATTTTAGAACACAATGATAAGGATAATGCATTTTGAGAATCCACCCATCATTGCTTTCAGAAAAAATGTATTCTTAAACGAATTTTTTTTCACATTTCACGAAGATTGAAATTCAGAAAATTCTCAATCATAGGTCTGGAAAAATCCATTACATGAACTAACACTCAGTAATTAAATCTAAAAATTTGCTTAGTGGTGATTTGGATGTAATACTAATGTACGCAGTCCAGTCGCACTGCTGCGAGGCGCACAGGAAGAGAGTCAATTACGTAGCTGAAGGTGTTCACTGGAATGCTGTGCCATGCAGACGTGCAGTGCCGTGGCCAGCTGCGCTAGATTGAGCGGGTGGAGATAGAACAACTCGATCATCCCACAAATTCTCGATTAGACTTAAGTCAGGTAAGTTTGCTCTCCAGGAGAGAACAGTAAATTCATCCTGATGCTTTTCGAACCACTCACGTTCACTACCAGCTGTACGACACCTATCATTGTCCCGGTGATAGTTATCCTTCTCTGGAGGAAAATTAGTGCAGAGTGGACATTGTCCGCAAGGACTGGTGTGTACTTATACTAGTCCATCAATGCTTCCACCCTCTTTCATGCTCTTTTGAATGTCGGATAAATCATTCCGTTTTTTCATCATGCCAACGATTGGAATGTTTTCTTACTCATCCTTTACATAAGCTCAACTGCTCTGCACAACTGCGCTCGAGTACGCTGCGGTCGCATTAATGTGACTGAACTGTGTAGAAACCCTGCTATGTAAGTAAGCTTTCTTCTTTTTTCCAGCTCTTCATTGTATTTTCCAGCGAATTTGTAGAAGAAACAAAAGAAATTTCAATAGACAGTTAAACTTTCCGGATAATTTTCCCTTTTATGGAAAAGTATAAGAAACAATACCATATATTAAAATGTTGTCTGTAATAATTTTATATAAGTTGGATAGAATAAATTTAGAATATATATATGATTTATAACAATCAGATTAATGTTCTACAACACATTTTAGTGGAGGTGAGATATGCAAATGATTAGAATTTCAGCGCAGACGCACATCACACGTGACTGTGGCGCCACTTCAAAGCGTTATTTTAGGCTTGGAGATTTTGACAATATCAAGTTGAGCAACAGTGTTTTCCTTGTGTTTTTTTTAACGATCAATGTTTTGTAGAAAACAGCGATAATTTTTTGAACAAGAATCAAGAGTTCGACAGAGGAAGAATTGTGGCCTACCGAGATCGTGGATTATCTTTCATGGATATTAGTAGTGTTTGTTGGACGAAATCAAACAACTGTAATGCGGATATGTGATCGTTGGATGTAGAAGAGTACGACGGACTGACGTGTTCCAACTTAGTGCACCACTTTACGTGATGGCAGGCAAATTGTGCGCATGGCAGTGACAGATCCCGCAGCCACATCACGAACCATGGCACAGCACATCAAGTCTGTAATGCAACATCCAGTGTCTGCGTGTTTCTAACGACGCCGCTTATACCAGAGTGGTTTTTCCGCAAGACGTCTATTGCTTTGTCAACCCTTCACGCAGACTTCTCCGCCGTCAATGGTGTGAGGAAAGAAGGTTGTGGGTGGTAGAATGGAATGAAATTGTCTTTACTGACGAGTCACGCTTCTGTCTGCAACACCACGATGGTCGCATTCAAGTCTGGAGACCTCGTGGAAAGAGGATGCTGAACAGCTGTGTTATGCACCGCCACACTGGTCCTGTACCGGGTATTATAGTATGGGGCGGTATTGGATATAAGTCTCGCACTCCTCTAGTACGCATTGCCGGTACTTTAAAGAGCCAGCTCTGCATCTTCGAGGTGTTGGAGCCAGTTGTCCTTCTTTACATTCAGGGCTTGCCCACAGCTATATTTCAACAGGTTAATGCATGACCACAAGCTGCACGCATTGTCCAAGCGTTCTTCGTCAATTCCCAGATTGAATGGCCTGCTCGCTCTCCGGAGAAAACATGCGGTCCATGGTTGCTCAACAATTGACTCAGATTACATCTCTAGTTGCAGAAAACTTTGGCAACGCGTGGAAACTGCTTGGTCTGCTGTACCCCAAGAACACATCCAATTTCTTTTTGAATTAATGCCGAGGTGTGTGGCAGTGGTAATCTCCAACAATGACGGATACTCTGGCAACTGATTTTGGCAGGAATCACACTTCACAGAAATTTAATCATTTGATACTTGGTTTGCATGTTATCTACAAAATAAATTTTGTTGTGATATCTCTTGTCTTTCTTGGTGCTGCAATTTGGGTGGCCATCATAAATAAAATTCTTATTCTCTTAGTCCGACTGTTTTTTTTTTTCTTTCCTTTAGGACTGAATGGAGAAAAGTTATACAAAATGGAAAATATATCTTCCATCAGAATATTTATTAGAGCTTATTAATTTTTTTATTTTATAAATTCCAAACATTAACGTTTTGGTCATTCACTACTTTTAGCGATGTCCTTATACTCAGGAAGTGCAGTGCAGATATTAAAATGTTCAAAATTCATTATTAAACTGAAGCCGCACGAAATACTGTCCGAGCGATCCGTTCTAACTTTCCAGGGCGAAGACAATAGGCGAGGGCAGGCAGGGCTGTGGCAGATGCAGTGTAGGCGAGGGCAGAGGCCTTGCTATGTTGCACCAATAGTTTTTACTTACAGTAAAAGGTGCGCTTCATTTTAAAATTTTAATTAAAATATTTACAATTCATTTAAACTGTAATTAACCTCTGATTTGAACTCCCTGTAAAGGGAATTCAAATCAGAGGTTATTTCGGTCAACTGTAAAGTTGACCGAGTTGGTATTTGAATGGTTGGCGCTCTTGCATTCGATTCGAATCTCACCTTATGGCTTAGATGGTTTTAGTGGTTCGATTAAGTTCATGTGAAGTTGCTTCTTCCTAAAATTAATTACTTTGCATGATAAAGTCTTTCCTTTCCCAGAATTATTCTTACTCCAAGAACAGAGGCACGTCTTTCTTTTAGCCTTATCCATGTGTCGTCATAGGGAGAAGAAAAAATATTCAATGGCATTGAGTCACTTCTCCCACCTACACACTCACTTTTTCTCTGAAAGAATAGCAATACTTATTTTTTTAATTTTTGAAAAAAACATTCCCAAATAGCAGTTTTTCTCTGAAAACCATATACCCATTTTTCATTAGAAACACTGCTAGAGGCCTATAAATGCTATGATATAAGCCATGATAAATTTAATATTCAAGAAAAATTTTAAGCTTTTTGTTATAACTATCAATACCCACTGCGAAGTTTCCTGTATTATATTACACCAAAATTCTCCTTTTATAAATAAATAAATGAATTCTTTAATTTGAAAGATAATTCAATTTTTGTGGATTATTATACCTATGATATGAAATTTCTTTTTAGAAAGTAAAATTTTAATGAAATATATTCCCAAAAATATTTAAAATATCTAACAACTTTTAAAGAAAAATCATAAAATGTAGCTTGAGAATAGTAACAGTAATATATTTAAAATTATTATTTTTTTCGCCTTCATTTATCATGTCTTTCCATTATTTAAATTTAAGATTTCATAAATATTTACAAAGTGAAAAATCGAGTGCTAAAATCTAGAATTCATAAATTGAGTAACATGACTGGTACGAGAAAGCCGCTTTTACGAATAGCATACACAATTTTTTTTTTCTTTCTTTCTTTCTTTTTTTACGGGGGTGGGTGGGAACAAATGAATAGAAATATGCGTTTGAAAAACTTAAATACTCAATGGCTGAAGCATAAATGCTTTTTAATGGAGGAGTAATAAAATATTTTTTACTCTATATTCTCTCTCTCTCTCTCTTTCAAATTATTTTTTTCAAAATAATTTTCTATTTTTAGTTTATATCTTGCGGATAGTTCTAAAAGCGGATAATAGAGAATATTCAGTATCAGAAAATCAAACATTTTTTCGGAAACTATTTTTAAATTTATTTAAAAATTTAGCTAAAAAAGAAATTGAAGAAGCTTAAAATCATTTATGACTTAAAATAAGTTGAAGTATACTTGAAATTTTATAGGGTAAATACATATTAATAGTGAAACTTTTTTTTTAATTTATGTGTAAATACATTTGATAAATTAACATAATAATACATAACAAATGATAATATAAAAAATTATAAATTTATATCGGAGAGAAGCGAAATATTGAGAAAACACATCTGATTTCTCTTACATGTTTACCGTGTCATGTGCTGCCATCTAGAGACTGAATATTTGATAAAAATTTTAACCACAGATTAAATCAATGATCTTATATACAGAAATTTCTTAGTTAAATGAAATTAACTTCAAATTTCTTCTTATTTTACCATCACATGCATAGAAATAATTTTTATAAAAAAATGAATTTATTATAAAAGGCTTTTAAAGTTCATATTTGAAATAATTTAATTTATTTTAATAACCTTGTTTCAGTAAATTTCATTTCAACTTCTTTCAAAATGCTTGAATCATTGTAAATAAATTCTTGAAAATTACACCATTTTCGGTCCTACTATGTGTTTCTGGTTTATATCTTTAAAATAAGATCATATAAATATTTTTTATTAAAAAGTGGTTGTTTTTTTCGTTCCAGTTGAGATCACGATTACATCATTTTTTACAAAACTCATTGGTTTAAAATATCCATGACGTCAGATAACGGTTCATCTACATCACAGATCGTATTGAGACTAGGGATCTAATTGAGATTGTATTTTCAATCTGACTTTTTCACCTGTCATCCAATCACATTCTTCGAACGGTAACAAACAAGTCAAAATTCATCATTGGATGTCTGAGTATAGTGTCGAAGTTCATTTTGTTACTATAACGATTTCTTATATAAGAACCAAAGCATCGGTTTAAGAAGCCACCTTTTCATTAATTCAAACCATAAACTCGTTGACAACAGAATATATGGCTTTTGATGAGCGTGATCAGATTGTTTCGATTTAAATCTTCATTATGAAAGAATAATATTTATTTTACATACGATAAGAGATATACTCGTAAAACACTGTATTTTTACATTTAAGTATGAGGCACAATAATTTACATGTTAGTATACAGTAAAATCATAATGTATTCAAAAGAGTGATATTTATAAAAACACAAGCATGTTTTGTTTATATTTTCCATTCTTTCTTCGACAAGTTGCTGTTGCCACAGGACTCCCCCACCAATGAACTAGTGAGCGAAAAATGAATTTTAAAAGTTTGGAAAGACTTTTCAAACCTAGTACAAGGAGACTGGAACTCTCCTTCCACTTCTTGTAAAAATTTGTTTAACTGGTGAAAACGAAACTTTTTTAATTTCTCAGGTATTGCTAGTTTTATGGTCAGTAGAAGTGGCGGAAGCGGGTAAAATGTTTGTATTTTGGGTTAAAATTGGATCTTCAGCTAATAGGGAGCAAGGTTTAAGACGATCGATGGAAATTTTTATTACTTTTCCCTTAATGAGAAGATTGAAATATTTGTCACTGCGATTTTATTACCTTATATGGTTCTTCGTATGGTGGCTGACGACTTTTTCACACAGCAAAGTTACGTACAAATACATGTGAACATGTGGAACATGTGGATCGTTTTTACTATGGTTAGACGTTGGTACTGGGTGAAAAGTGGAAAAAGTTTTTTTAAGCTCAGTAGCGAATTAGGACTAATTTGCTGATATTGACGTAGGTTGAATAAAATCGCCAGGTAAAAGGAAGTTGTTCGCCATACAGCATCTCTGCAGGTGTTGTACCAAAAGTGTCACTGATGGCATTTCTTAAACCTAAAAGAACAGTTGGTAGTGAACGGGTCCATGGCACATTGTTGTGGCACATTAGAGCAGCTTTTAAAGACCTATACCATCGCTCGATGAAACCATTTGATTGAGGATGATACGAGGTTGAGCGCTTTCTTTGAAATCCTATAATATTTGATAGCTCTTGTAAAAATCGTGATTCAAACTGCGTGCCTTGATCAGTGACGATGTATGACGGAACACCGAAACGAGCAATCCAAGCTTTGGCTATAATTTTTGTTTCAATGTCAAATGTTGGAATGGCTTCTATACAACGGGTGTATCTGTCGATAACTGTGACACAATATCGATTACTTTCTGATGTTGGTAGAGGACTGATGATGTCAATATATATTTCGTTGAAGCGTTGACTGACCAAAGGAAAATTCTGAATAGGAGTCTTCACATGGCGGGTAACTTTGCTTCGTTGGCACTTAAGACAGCTCCGACATCAATTTCGAATGTCTTTCCGCATTTCAGGCCAAATATATTTCGTTCTCATTAACTTCATTGTAGAACGGTTTCCTGGATGAGACATTATGAGTTGCTTCAAAAACTATTCTTCGAAATGGTTTGGGTATATATGGGCGAATATTTTTTGTGAAGAATCACAGTAAATTACCTGATTTGAGCCAACTACCGGAAATTCAGATAGTATTAAAGTTAAGTAGTTTTTTAGAAATTGTTGTAATTCTTCATCTAATTTTTGAACTACAGCTATTGCTTCAAAGTCGATGGTTGGAAGAACAGATAAACTATATAATCTTGACAATGCATCGGAAACTATATTTTCTGATCCAGAAATATGTTGTATGTCATTTGTAAATTCGGCGATGAAATTTAAATGTCTTAACTGACGAGGTGAAGCTTTTTCAGGATTTTAATTTAGGGCAAATATTAAAAGTTTATGGTCTGTAAATATTATGAATGCTCGGCCTTTTACAAGGTGACGGGAATGATTCACTGCAGATTAAGCAGCCAGTAGTACCCTGTCGTAGGTACTATACCGTTGCAGCGTTAATTAAGTTTTAATGAATAGAAACCAAATGGTTGCCAAAAATCACATATTTTTTGTTCAGCTGCTGCGCCAATTCCACAATCAGATGCGTCCACAAAAAATGCCAATGGTGCTGATGTTGCTAGGTGAGCCAAATAAACAGCATCTACAATGTGCATTTTGCATTTCTGAAAAGCTATTTCAGGTTCTTGTGTCCACTCAATGGTTTTATTTGAGCTCTTTTTGGTGCCCATCAGGTACTTAGTTTGTGGTAATTGGTATTCTGCAGAGAGAGGCAAAAATCTTTTGTAAAATTTACCATAACCAAAAATCGTTTTAATTATTTGATTGTTTTAGGTTTATCAAATTCATTGATGATTTTAACTCGTTCAGCAGCTGGTATAATACATGTTGCAGAAACAGAGTGTCCTAAAAAATTTAGTTCAACTGGACCAAATTGACATTTTGTAATTTTTATTACTACTCCAAAATCTGAGAGGCGTTTGAAAACTTTTAGATGTTCTAAATGCTCTTTTTTAGAATTTGAAGCCATCAAAATATCATCAATGTAAACGTAACAATAGTCGATGACTTTCAAAACAGTATGCATGAATCGCTGGAAGGATTGTGCAGCGTTCCTCAATCCAAATGTCATTCGAGGAAATTCGAAAAGTCCGAATGGCGTGCAAATTGCAGTCTTTTCTATGTCAGCTTGATGGACTGGGATTTGAGGGTAAGCACGTTCTAAGTCCAAGGTTGAAAATACCGTACATTCTTTCAATTGATGTGTAAAATGTTGTAAGTGAGGTATAGGATAACAATCTGCCTATGTTACTGCATTGAGTTTACGATAATCACCACACGGTTTCCATTCTTCTTCTTTACAAGATGTAAAGGGCGGGACCAACTGCTACTCAAATGTCGGCAAATTCGACTCGAGCATATGTTCAGATTCAGCCTTTGCTATCTTAAATTTGTCTGGGGCCAACCTGAAAACTTTTGAAGCGATTGGAGTGCCTTTTGTAATTATATGAGGAGGGACATTATGCTTCACTTGTTCTGTTCCACTTTCTACTTTTCTTAAAGTAAAGCATTTGAATTCCTCTAGTAGGGACCGGATATCAGGCTCAAGTTGACTGCAGTCTAAACGTGTTAAAAACGATGAAAGACCTTTTATCACTCGAGTTGGGACTGTCAGTGATGTTAAAGGGTCGATCAAACGTTTACGTTTAATGTCAACAAGTAAACCAAAATTTTTAAGAAAGTCAGCTCCAATAATTGGTTTTGAAACTTCTGCGATGATAAAATTCCATTAGAATTTCTTTTTAATCCTAGATCCAGCTTCAGAAGCTTAGTTCCATAAGTTTTCATGGGAGTTGTATTTGCAGCATAAAGTGTAAATTTTGTTGATAAAAGTTTATTTGGTTTCGGAGGAGGGATAACAGAAATGTCTGCACCAGTATCAATCAAATAATGACGATTACTGGTTTTATCAAAAAGGAAGAGGCGACAGTTTAATTGGCCATTATCGTTGGCCTTTTCAATCGACTGGCCTGCTAATTTTCCAAAGGAGTGATAGATTTGTAAATTCACACGGCTCAACACATTTATTTGCATCTCTTCCAAATTTAAAGTGATATTAACAAAATTTGTAGCGTCTTGATTTTGATATGGATCTGGATTTGCTTTGTCTTATGAAATATCTTGGTTTGCTTCGTGATCTACTTCGAAATGAAAATTCATCAAATTTCTTAGTTAATGAAGAAATACTTGCTTCTAAAATATCTATTCTACTGCTTTCAGATATTGTTGATTTACGGGAGCAAGGAACTGTTTTGTTAATAGGGCACAGTTCGGTTGTATTATAGATTGAAATAATTTTGTCTTCCATTTTTGCAAATAATATCGAGTGGATCCTTACTAATTGTTAAAATTGCTTGTGTTTGTGGAGGTAGCCTCTGGAGCCATAGTGATTTAATTACCTCTTCAGAAATCGAATTACCAGCGAGACTTTTCATTTGTCGTAACAAATCAGATGGGCGTTTATCAAGGTCAAGATCTGTTAGTAATTTTTTTAAGCATGATTCTTCAGTATCAGTCAATCTATGGAGTAAAGAATTTTCTGAGGCATAATATTTTCACTCTTCTGGAGGATTTGAAAGAATATCGACAACATATTCCAAAATGTTTTCATCTAATGCGGCAACAACATTATATTTAGTTATATCTTGACTTATACCACTGTTTGCGAATTGCGCTTCGAGTTGGAAAAACCACAATTTATGTTTTTGACGCCAAAACATAGGTGGTTTTATTGCAATTCGATTTAATTCAACAGTTTCGTTTTCGAATTGAATATCGTTTGCATTATTTTCGTTCATATTGAAAAATAAAATATAATTGTTCTAATAAATTGTAATTTAATATCACGTACCTTTATAAATGGGATGTAAAATATTAATCTTCATAAAAATTAATTCGGTCAACGTCCGGGGTAACAATATGGCTTTTGATGTGCGTGTTCAGGTTGTTTCGATTTAAATCTTCATTATGAAAGAATAATATTTATTTTACATATGAAAAGAGATATACTCGTAAAACATTGTATTTTGCATTTAAGTATGAGGCACAATAATTTACATGTTAGCATACAGCAAAATCATAATGTATTCAAAACAGTGATATTTATAAAACACAAGCATGTATTGTTTATATTTTCCAATCTTTCTTCGACAAGTTGCTGTTGCCACAAATAGAAGTAAAAGCGATATGAAAAAGACAAGACAAAACATCAATTGTATGATTAGCTTAAATAGGTAAAGACGATTTAATTTTTTCATGTTCTCTTCAAAACAAATTATGATAAAAGGTTTTTTCAATATAAATACAAAATATATTTCATCTTAGTATAGAAGAGGGAAGTGAAATTAAAAGCAAAATTAAAGTTTTTGTTCTTTTGAATATACAATACTAAATAACGTACTTATTTGTATAATTTTACAGCTTTAATGTATCGTAATATTTTAGATCTTAGAAACTTCAAAAATTTATTAATTCTTAGACTAAATCAGTCAGAGAAAAATAAATGAGCACATTTTGAATTTAAAACATAAAATGCTTGAAATTTTTTTTTACTTGTAATTCCTACATAAAAATTCTTTGCTATTATCAATTTTTTAAAACTAGTAGCTCTTCTCGTAGGCAACACGTAATCTCTGGGTTTTTTTTTATATGTTATATGTGTTTAATCTGTTGTTGTCTATATGAATTACAATTTAAATTAATTACTATTAGTTTGCAATTTCAACTTATCATGATATCGATTCTTCGTAATTGAAGACATTTTATTCTTCATTTTCCACATGCAAAATTTGTATTTCATTGCATAAAATGCTTAAAAAAATTATTTAACAATTGCTAATGTTATTTAAAATTATATCATAATTTTCTAAAACTACCTCTTTTAATGAATTTTCGTACTCCGCTTTGAAAAGTGCTTATTGCTTTCACTTAATAACTTCTGGTTTATAAAAAGGTTTCTAGATGGCAGCACTTTTATATTTAATAAGCATACGTGTGCTCTAAAAGTCTAGAAATCGTTGAATATTATTTTTGGCATCGGATTGAAACTGCTCACTGACTAAACCTGTTCTTTTTCATGATTCACAAGTTCACTCTCTCCTCGGTGAAAAATTAAAAATATTCCTTGAAAATTAAATTTTATTTTTAACTAAGAATTAAATTACAAATATAAGTAAATACAATGAAAAAAATCCGAGATAAATAAGTCTTTATTATGTACGCGAAATTAATAATATTAATGTGTGTATTGATACAATTATTATATATTATTATTATTATGGCACATATTTATTAATTAAGATTTATAAAATTATTTTAGAAATAACACTTAATTAAAAAAAATTCAAAGAATGTACACAAAATTACTTAATCTAAAAAGAGTAGAAATTTCTTCTTATTAATTATTATTTTTTAGCTATTTATTATAATGATTTTTTTTATTTGAAAATAATATATAACTTAATTTCAGAGAAAAAAGTATAATTTTTTTTCAGTACATATTTGTCCTGCTTTTGAAAAAACGCTTTCCCACTGCATTGATGTGGCAAGCAAGCGCCATCTTTTTAGAACCAATTAAGATAGGATAAATATTTTTTCTTGTGATTCCCTCTTTATTCCGCATGCGCACTGGCTAAGAAGGGAGCTTTGATAGAGCAACGCCCTCTTTCATTGCACTCAATTCAAGTGTTTTTTAACGTGACAATTAAAAAAAAACTTTTGTTCTTAATTACGACACTTGGACACAAGCCAAGCTTGCTGTGCCGACGGCTATGCGAATTGTCTTTCGTTTTAACCAGAGCACCAAGAAGATGTAATGTATGAGTATGCTCTAAAATTACTCCGATAGATGGTACTACAAGAGGATCTACTACCTCAATTGATCTAGAAGGGGATAGAATTTTCTCCAGACCATTATATCGACCACAGGACTTACAAATTTAACAAACACGTATATCACATGTACTCGGTGGGAATCGAACCCCACCCTCCCAGACGGGAAGCCGACTAAGTTACCACGGCCCAGAAAAAATTTTAAACAGGGTATGATTCAAAGCGCAAGGAATAAGAGGTGGAAGATTCTGGGGAAGGAGAGAACTGTTCCCAGTTTTCCAAGAAAGACTGATGTGGTTCTATTGAGAGGACTGGCTGGACATGACGTTTTGCAAGACCATGTCTATTGAGTTAGCGTGGAGGATTCTCCAAACTGTGTTTTGAGTGACTCTAATCAACCAATTAATTTTCAGGATTTAGATAATGATACCGTACTATCTCAGTATGAGGACAATGTCAAGAAGTATTGGAGGGCCCGAGAACTAGTGGCATTTGTAATATAAATAAATAAAAGGATACCAGTAGAAACTATTATCTTTTGTTGAGAATTTAAATGCCTTAGATTTGCTCTAAATCATTTCAGCATAAACCAACCTTTATCTTGAAAATTCTGCTTTTTTTTTAATTTGGAGTCTAATAAAGTTGCCTGCGTGACGAGTTCGCCTGAGAAAATCCATCCAAAACTCTCTGACAAATCCTCATTTTTAATTGGTTTCAAATTGATATCATTTTTAAGCCTTTTGGACCATTAGTTTAATCATAATTACTGTTTTATAAAGAGTTTCTTTGAAGAAACTTCTGAAGTCGCTGAATCAAAATTTTTAAAATATTCATCTAATTTGTATAATCAATCAGAATTTCGAAATTAAAATTTTCATCACCTAACATTGCTAGAGAAGATATTATGGAATCCCTGTTTAAAAAGTCTTTTTAACATTTCATGCATCAAATTTCGATTCGTGGAAACATCTTGTTTTAACTTTAATTTCTTTTTTAAAATTCTCTTTCATTTTAACCAACGTCATTGAACCATTAACACTTTATTTAAAATACTTATTAGTTCATTTTTTATTTCATCGGATGTTTCTTAAGTCGAACATTTTATGGCATTTTAGACAATCAGGTAAATGTTATAAAAAGAAAAGAAATGTGTCTAATTTCATATTCGCAGCAGTGTTTTATAATTGCTGTAATTTAATTGTCTATATGGAATTCTCCTTTACAGACTCTATTCAAATTATAATATTTTTCTCAGGAAGTTCTTCATCGAAACTGCGAAAAACTTTATCATTACCTACTTATTCATGAAGATAACTGCATCTGAAAAATCAGGAATTTCCTGTTAGAGAAAGGGGATGAGTTCAGCTGCTAGTAACCCTCGATAGCTTCGCCATCGAAAGAGCGAAGCAAAAATAAAAATAGTGGAGAAAGGCAAGTGGTTAATTGAGATAGAATTATTAAGTATTAAAGAGCAATGTAGAAAAAAACGAAGAACGAAGTGAATGCAAATAATAGACTCCAGAATGTAAATTTCTCGATTGGTCACGCTGACCAACGGCCGGAATAGCGACCTGGCTCCCACTCCCATGTCCTGGTCAACATGGACTCCCTCCCATTTCCGCTGCCGGCCACCTGAGACTCCACATACTGAACATGCAAATCATTCGAGATTTTCATGACGCGTTTGCAGCCATGAGTAGGCAGCCTAAGGGGCACCTGTAAATTACTTAAACATCCACCACGCCTTCCAGGAGGGTTATTCGTAGATAGTGGACACACAGGGCTAGGGAAAGAGAAGGGCTGGCTCAAATGCTCCCCAAAACTGTCACCGGAAATAGCCGTTGATGACGTAGTCTGGCATCCAAGGAGAATAAGCTGCCTGGAATTTCTAAGCAAAATAGTTACTTTTTATTTTTAAGTTCATTTTGTTTTTAATCAGAGTGAAAAAAAGTACAAATGCCTCTCAAATATTTAGTAAATTTGCAATTATTATTTAATAAACCCAAAAAAATTATTATTAATATTGAAATTAACTTAAAATTGTATAACCAATATAAAAATATATTTACCTATTAGCTTCAGCTTATCTTGATTGTTTGACTATTGACCCATTTCTTGTTTTTCTGTTGAGCTTTATTATGAGATACTATCGCTGCATTTCTATTTAAATACCTAATTCGTATAAATGTTCTCAAGCGACAAAAAAATTTAATTGCCTTTCGATTTACAGTAGGAAAAGAAGACTCTGTTTCATTTATTAATGTTGCTATGACATTTTTCCCTTTAGAAAATGTGTCGCCATGAAATTTGCGAAACATTATGTCCGTTTGTTTTATAGTTTCCATCCATGCTTTTGTTGTAACAGTAAGTCCCCCAGCAGAAATTAAATTAATCCATTCGGAATGATTGGGCATATCGACTGAATTTCTTGATATAGTTCCAAGTGAATTATCTTTAATTTTATAAGCAATATAACCTGCCACATATATATATTTTCCCTAGCCCTGGTGGACACACGTCGCAAACATTCCCAAGCGACAGAAGCGCAGCGTCTTTCCCCCGTTGTTGAGCAGTCGCTGCTATCGAGCCCAGGACCTTGTGCTCCGAAGAGTGTTGGAATCGCAAATCTTTATCACTTCAGCCCATGCGCGCATCACGAGGAACGTCAGCACTGCACGCAATACAAAAGGAAAAAGAGAGAGATTGCCGTTTGCAACAAGGCAATTGCTTTTTTTCCTTTTTTATTTTAATTTTCTTCTCGGTAAACTGTTTAACTATGCCACGCAAATTTCTAAACTCGACCGAGTAACAGTAGTAGCCTATAGGCCAGTGATTCACAAGCCTTAATATTTGGCTGTTTCTTTCGTTCCAGTTGAGACCATGATGACGCCATTATATTACAATTCACATTGGTTAAAATGTAAAAGACGTCAGATAATGTTTCGTCTAACTCACACGTAATTCATTATGACGTCATTATGAGACAACGCCCTAAGCCGACATATCCACGAATTTGTAGCCCGACTTCCAATCACATTCTTCGAGAGGCAGCAAACACAGCGAAGTTCATCATCGAATATTCGAATGTCGACGATGAGTCAAATTCATTCACGATTTTTACCAGTAATAAGGAAATATTGCTTAATTATTATTTTCCCTTTTGAAAATGCTTTCAAAATCGTAAAAGTTAACCTGTTGTTCTGAATAATTAGTTTTCAAATCTTTAACGATATTGCTTCTAAAATTTCCTGAAGTTGTTAATTTGAGACTTTTACCAATTCAAGTTTTTTTGCCTGGTTCTCCGGCTCATCCACTTCACCTCATCAACATCTCATGTCTTGTAAGTGACCAAAGCATCGGTTTGAGCAGCCGTTTTACATGCATTCAAGCCATTAACACATTGACGATAAAACACAGAAAAATGCAAAAAGACCAAAATGCATTCACTTTATGGTTACTTTAAATCGTCAAGAATGACTCTATTTTATTTTATTTTGTCGCGGCACTCTTTTAACGACATCAAAATTGGGTGGACTCTGAGAAAAAGATAAGTTGAAAAGTTGCTTACTTACCAATGATACACTGAAGAAAATAGCTTATGATAATAATTTTGAATGTAAAATATAAGAATATAATATCTACCACAAAAAAAGACACGAGTAAGTTTATTACTTCACTCGTAATGAAAAACAGCATAATATTTTTTTACTTTATGCATTTCTAAAATTTGTCGGAACACAAAAGCGCCGCGGTTGAGAATCCCTGCCCGCTTTCGAGATTCGAAACATCCTTCAGAGAAATCGGCGATTGAGTGAAACAAGAGCTCTGATGCAGGAGACACTGGAGAGAAACGAAAGAAAATTTAATGACGTTCATTTGAATTAGTAAATCATAAATTGATTGAATTTCTACAGTATGATAGGAAAATGTGCAGTTCTCATATCCGGAAAGTACCAGGTTTATTTACCAAAATCTTCCTGAAAAATCCTCGGTTTATATGTTGTTGAAATTTGATGTGGGTTGAAAATAAAAAAAGCCTCAGCCTGTCCTTACTTGCTTTGGTCGACAGAAATCGGCAACTTGAAAGATTTTCCTTTGTGATTTTACAGAAAAGCTGATTGGTTTTGTACTAATGTGATCTGATTCTAAATTAATTGTGAAACACTTGACTTTATTTAATTGGATTGATCACCAAAAAACAGTCGCATAGAAACATATGCAATAAAATATAAAAGAACTTTTTTAAAAAAATTATTTTAAAAGAAGTTATTCATTTATGTACGTCGTACGTCATTATGTAGTTGTGTTTTTTTTGACAAATATTTCTTCTATTCATTTTCAAGAACTTTTCACAAAAAATAATTAAATAAACTGGAATAAGTTCACACATGCAAATATTTTAAATAAATTTGTTCTCAAAATTCTTAAAAAAGCGAGAACCTCCTTGACTTTTTTTCCTAATAAAAAGAAAAAAGGTAATTTTAGTGCCAACCTCAATTTTAGCTGTTTTCCTCGCAATAAAGAATGTAACCAGATATTCGCGTCTATTTTTAAATCTTCCGTGTAGTCGTGGTTGGGTTGAGTACAAGTAATTCAGGCCCATTTCTATTTTACGACGACTACACGGGAGATCTAAAATAGAACGGCGACTACACGAGAGATTTATCAATAGAAATTCGTTCCTATTTTTAGAACTCCTATGTAGTCCTCGTTGGGTTGAATACAAGTAATTCAGGCGCACAAAAGACAAGATTTTCAAGGTCAGTACATCCCTTTTCAGAAATAACAGTGGGAGGACATGGGGGGCTAAGGGGAATCCTTCCTCAAAATATATCTAGAAACGAGCTTCAGCGCCATCTAGGGCAGTTGCTTCAGGGCAGTCCCTCTTACGAAGACTGAAAGAGCTGATTGGTGAATTTAAACTCATAAGCCGCGCCAAAGCATCTGTTTACAAAGAAAAAGTAGTTCCTATATCTATAGGGGGCAAATATTTTAGGAGGAATGAGTCCGAGACCGCAATAGGGATAAACTGAGACCCCCCCCGCATCCTAATTTATTTGAGCATTTTTCGACTCAGATTTTCTCCGCGTATGTGGTCAGTTTGTCTTGAAGACTGTTTGTCCCCTCTCGCCTCAGGGTATTCCTTCCTGGGACTGTATGTCTGTAAATCTCAGGGGTGAGGAAAAAGTAGGGCTGTCTCAAATGTTTCTCAAATTTGACACCGGAAATGTCCGTTGTGGTTAGTCAAGCAATAAGAGAGAAAAAGCTCTGCTCGGAGATTTTGAAAATAATTATTATTTTATTTACTTTTAGAGTTCAGCAGAAAAGTTATACGGATGCATAAAAAAATTAAACAATTTTGTTAATATAATTCATTAAATGATCAAAGCTTAATATCAATGTTTAAATTAAATTAAAATATACTTATTTTATTTTTCTTGGTATAATTTCATTTTGCTTTGATTTTACGAGATTTGATTTATTTTTAATGGGTTTTATGAGAAAGCGAAACAGTTGCGCTTCTTCTCTAAGTACTTCACTTTTATAAATATTTTATAAAATATTTCGATACAAAATTTACGGAAAATTCCGTACATTTGGTTTATAATTTCAATCAATAATTTTTGTCGGAATGGAAAGTCTACCTCTCTATTTAGATTGATCAGGCATCTCGACATTGTTTCTTGATATATTTCTAAGCAAACTTTAAAAGCAATATAACTTAGTACATAATCCGCACTTTTTAGTCCAAATATGGCGATATCATCATTCGTATCTAGAGAAATAAATTCACCTCAAGAAAAATGGAGCTGTTAATTTAAGAATTATATAATCACTTTGAGAATAAGCAAATATATAATTTTTATTTATTATTTTTTTAGCCTCTTAACAAATTAAAATAGAATGTGCTTCTCAATAAAATCATATAAACATTACAAAATGTTCTGAATATCTTATTCGTCGAAATGTCGTAAAATAGTTTAGGGTCTTACATTTCATCTAATTTCAATGTACATACCATTTTCAAATTTCTTAAATTTGTTTCATCTGTAAAAAAATTTTAGAACTCCAGATATCCAACAACAGGGCTCCAATATTGCATTCAAATTTATAAAATCATCTTTAAATATTTTTTATATTAACTCTAAGCGTATTTATTCTCATTTTAACACGCTAAAAATTATAAAATTTTGAAGGTCTCATATCTTATAATGTGTTCATTTTAAAAGTATCAAGTGTCAATTTAGGTACACATTTTTTTTCATTTTTAGGCATATAAGTCATCACCCTCAAATTTATATTTTCCTATTAAAGCATTTTTATATATAACATTGTTTTTAATTATTGTGCTTCATTTAAAAGTGTTTTCTTCATTTGATTTTAATTTCTTAATCGTTTTCACACTTGAACTAAAAATTTTTTTAGAGGATTTCAAACCATTTTCAGCATATAATAATCTACTTTTTATAATTTTTCAGTACTGTTATTTATAAAAATATGTTTAAAGCTGTAAATTTGTACGATACACCAAATAAAAGCTTTCTAAATTTAAAGGTTCTATTAAGGAATTAGGAATATATTTTTTCCAATCTCTGGTAACGACTATTTTATCAATATCCTTTAATAAGTATTCATGTTCATAATCGAGCAGATGAAGGGGGTGCATTTTCGCCACACACGATAGGATTTTTCCTATGGATTTGTTGTACGTGAACAAGTTGTATATGTGTAGTGAAGTTGGACAGGTTCAAGAAAATTCAAGCAAGCTCTGATTTTTCTTCCAACACAGGAAGTAAGCAATTGCTTCCCGTTGTCGCATGTCTGTCTCGCAGGGTTGCAAATTATTTCTTGGCGATACTTGGGGAAACTAATATTTGAAATTTCTCATTTACTGAAACTTAGATTCACGTTTTCAGAACATCACGAACATTAGATCACTTTTTTAAAAATGTCCATGAAGCAAATATTGCAGGAATTTATTGAAGTCTATAAAGAGGAGCATTGTTTGTGGCAAATAATGAGTGTCGATTACACAAATAAAATAAAAAAGAAAGTTAGCTTATGAAAAATTATTAGAAATATACAAAAAGATAGATGAAAAGGCTTCAATCAACGAAGTAGAGGAAAAAATTAATGCACTCCATAGAACCTATAAAAGAGAAAAATCAATGAATCGAAACAAAGTGGTGTAAGTACGGAGGATGCATTTGTGTGCCGACTTTATGGTACTTTAAATATATATCATTTCTGGACGAAACTGCAATTCCACGAATTTGGATACAAGTTTTGTTGAGAATGGTGATGAAATAAGTTAAATAATTTACTTTGTAAAATTATTCTCTATCTGAATGAATATATTTAATTACACATTTAACGTAAAATTTAACTACGAAATTTTATAATAAGCTTTATTAGAAAACAATATATTTTTATTTCAGAATGCTTAAAAATCTTCAAAATGAATATTTTAAAATTTAATTTTCTATATTTTTAAATATGAATTAAGTTTAAACAAAAATATAAAGGTATTAGTTGAGATTATTCTGTGGTTTTCTTTAAATATTATTTATACAATATTAAACAATTATAAAATTAGATAATTAAAAATAATAAATTGATTAATAATAACAAAAGAAAATTATTCACCTTTAAGCGAAATTGAAATTAAGTGCACTTTCAGTTATGATTTATCATTTGGTAAATGTTAATGTGTTTCCCTTTTATTTAAAAATCATTTAAGAAAATATTATAAAATCTAAGAATACTTGGATAATAGATAAAAAAATTAATAATTGATTTTATATATCTACTAATAAATAATAATAATTAATATAGATAAACTTTTTGATGTACTAATGTGGCTCTTTAATTAATACCCCTTCTCAGAAAGCGCTAGTTGCACTTAATGGTTCATGAGAACTTCAAGATGAGCGCATGGATGTATTTTTTATTATAATGAAAGGTGTTACCTTATCCAACAACGTTGCATACAATTTTTCATTCATCCTCATGTAATTAAAGAAATCTTTATCTTAAGACTGTATTTCTGTAATCAAATCTGATGTAAAAGAGTTTCACGCTGGAGCAACCAATTTTTTCCCCATTTCTTTTTCTTTTATTGTTTGTTTTCTTTTCACCATCATCACAGTCCAAAGTAACAGCCAATAATAATTCTGTGCCTAATTTACTCATGTTACTGAACTTCCTATGATAACATAATGGCAGACGTTACAAGCAGACAAATGAATACAACAATAAAAACTAAAAAAGACACATAAATACGTCAAGTCATAAAATTGACAAAAAAACTCTTTTAAATGATTGAAATTTTTGGCGATTTTCGATTTCCATTTACAAGGCTCACATTTTGAGCCAAAAGCAATCAATGTTGAAAAATGGCACCCTTAAAAATAACTTCCCACTCCAGATGTGCCTCCCCTACTGTGGTCAGCAGAATTTGAGGGGAATGTGTGCCTAATTACTCCCACCCACAAAGCCATCCATAGCAAGAAAGGAGAACAATTAATTTTGCGAAATCGCTTCCGGTCAAGAAAGAAGGGGTTTCTGTAAAAACTGAGACCCCTCTTCTGCCGCCCAACAATTTCCGGGGAAATGGACATCATCTACCGGGAATGATTTTGGGTGTGTGTAGAAAAAGAAACTCCCATTCAGAAGGTCTACTAATAGAAATGAATGTTGTTTTCGTTAAAAGATTGCCAACTCTTAAAATCACAAGTAATTGCTTTCTAAGCATGCTAGGATTTTCTTGTAATAATGATTCTATACACCGTCTATTGTTCAAATTTATCACTTATAAGAAATTCTTCTGAAAATAAAGTTTTCAGTTTTTGGCTTGATTGACTTAGTAAATTTTTAATTATACTTATATTTACAAAAAAATGGGAGTTATTGATTACATAATTCTTATTTATTTTTATGAGGTTTTAATTGTAATTTTCGTAACATTTTAATCGAAAGATTATAGGAAAATGTGTCTTGTTTTCACTGGGAGTCGGATGAGAAAGGGTTCATTCGTTATTTGGATCGACGTTATTTCTGCTTTTGTTATCTGATATTTTTTTCTCCGATAAAATCAAAATTAGAATAACAATGATTGCACTTCTTACTTATTAAAAGAATTAAAAAAATATGTAAGGCAATAAAACTCTAAGACTTTTATTGGGTTACTAAAGTAACCTTCCTTCGAAAATATACAACCCGATTCTTTAATCTCTCGAAAAAAACTGAAATCTATTTTGTGGCAACTCAACCACAGTAAATCCCTAAAAAGGGAATGAGAAGCGCATCTTCCCTATCCTATGGGGAATCTAGCTCAGTTGCTGTTTGGATGCGGTCGAATGAAGACCGTATTGGCACCAGAGTGTTATGGTGTGGAATTAGATTTTTATGGAATATAATCATGATAATTGTTATTGTTAAAATAAAATACTAAAGGCAATAGGACTTATTAATGAAAGGAAACACACACGCAACAATTCGTAACGCAACATATCTAGTGCACACAACATGAATTAAAAGAAAATCTATACACATAGCTTGGAACGTTAAACCAGCTAAATGCTTCGTTTGCTGGTTTTGGCTCTGATTGTTAATCCTGTCATATGTCAATTTAATTTAATAAATCGGTCCCTCATTCGTTTTTCAAGTTTATCTATTTCGAAAAACGGTGAATATGTTGGTGAAGACCTTAATGTACTTATTGTAACATTTATTTACATTTATTCTCAATTATTCTTAAGTCTGATTTTTATTTCATGTTCAGGTGTTTATAAGGCGTCAATCTTTTCCGTGATTCAAATACTGAAGTCTTGTATGGAAGGTATAAGAACATGACTTCTCTCCCATTGTTTAATTATTTGTCTAATTTCGAATGATTATAAATGAAACACAGTATAACGAAAATTCTTTTGATATCATTTGTGTGTTGCTGATTAATTGAATTTAATTGAAATGATTTAAATAATCAGAAATTTTATTAGCATTTGTTAAATAAAAAAGCTTAATATTTAACATTATATTTAAAAAAGAATTTTATTTTTATTTTATAATTTTTAACTGAAAATCTATATTGTTAGCTAATTTTTAAGATATTTTCGCATGCTAAATGTAAAAAATGACTGGTAAACCGAAAATTGGATAATTAATAAGGACAAAATAATTATGTTCAATATAATAATAATGTACTTTAACATTCCTTGGAGTAAAAAAACTCGGCACTCAATTGAAATTAAAAAACGGGCAGGAGGAAAATTAAATAATTATGAAAATGGGGTATGGAAGGTTAAATAATTGATCATAGATTTTCTGAAAAACAGTAAGTACAATTACAGTGTGATTCCAATTATAATTTTTATGTTGTATATATTAAATAAAAAATTATGTAATGTAAAATTTAATGTACTATGTAGTAATATTTAGCTTATAATTAGGAAATTACTTGCTGTGCAATAATTCATTTATACTCTCAGCTAAGTTTTAGCATAAAATGAAAAATAGATTATATATTCAGTCACTAAATATTTTAATCTTTTTATTAAAATATAAAAAATGTTCACTATGTCTCCATTAAAAATTTCACAATAATAGTGAGAGATTTTTTAAATAATTTTTACGCATATACATAATTTGTATATATATGTATAATGTATTCGTTTTTCGTATCCTGTAATCTGTTGTTTTTTATTGTACAGGGTGGCGCGTGGCAGACGGATGGATTTTAAAAGGCTCGCTTCCTAACCGTTGGCGCTGCTCCAAGAAGGTGTGGTTCGAAAGAGTGAGATCGGAAATTTGTCTCCATATCAAAGTCAGTTCACAAGATGGAATAGTCTGTAGCGCAGCGTGTGTTTTGCGGGGAAGCATATTTTTCAAACGGCCGTTCGATTGTCCACGTGCAGCGCGCTTTCCGTTCAGAATTCCGCATCGCCCCTGGCGGTCGAGTTCCCAATCGGAACAGAATTCTTGCGTGGGTGAAAGCCTTTAGGGACACAGGAAATGTGTCCTCGATAAGGAAGGGCCCTAGGAGAACTGTCTCAATCCCGGAAAACATCGAGAGAGTTCGAGCTGCGGTTGAGCAGTCTCCTAGGCGTTCCCTTCGTAAACAGGCTGGTGCCCTTGGAATATCAAGACGTACCCTTCAAAGAATCGTCAAAGGACACTTCCATTTACACCCCTATAAGATGGTTGTTGCCCAAGAGTTAAAACCACTGGATTATGAAGAACATCAACGCAGTAGCGAAAACATGCTTGCTGCGTTGCCTCCAGACTCTGTTGTTTTCTACTCTGACGAGACACATTTTCACCTAAGCGGTTGTGTAAACAAACAGAACATGCACTACTGGAGTGGGACAAACCCTAGGGAGCTCCACCAGAGGCCCCTATACTCTGATAGAGTCGCAGTTTGGTGTGCTTTGTCGAGGGTGGGGATCATCGGGCCCTACTTTTTGAAGAAAATGATCGAGCGACAACTGTGACTTCTGTACGTTACTTCAATATGATCCAGACATTTTTCTTGCCTGAACTGGAGCAGATGAACTTGGATGACATCTGGTTTCAGCAGGATGGGGCCACGGCCCATACGGCAAGAGTTTGTATGGATGTTTTGCGTGACCGATTCCCTGGGCGCCTCATCTCCAAGCGAGGCGATTTGCACTGGCCAGCGCCGTCTCCAGATTTGGCCCCCTGTTATTTTTTCTTATGGGGCTACTTAAAATCCCTCGTTTACAACGACCGTTCTAGGACCCTGAAAGCCCTTAACGGCAACATTCAGGCCAGCATCCAACAGATTCCAGTAGGAATGCTGGAAAGAGTCCATGAAAATTTCAGGAAAAGGCTTAGGCAATGTGAGGAGTGTGAGGGCCGCCATTTGGGCGATATTTTATTCAAAACTGTCTAAACTCTAATTTCCCTTGTCAGTGTATAAGAACAAAGTTAAAAATATCGTTGTTCTTTAATATTTTGCGTTTTTTGACTTTTGATATTCCTCCGTCTGCCGTGCGCCACCCTGTATATATGGCCCCTTTTGACAAATGCATGAGTTTTACCACCCCTGTTGCGGAATTCCAAAATGTACATTACCAAATACAGTTAAGGAATGTCGAACCGACCGATGATGTCATCCAACGCCACGATTTTCAACGAATGAGTGAGCAGTATGCTTCTAAGGGCTTTCTCCTAGGGTCTTCTAAAGATAACAAGCCCTTACAAGACGCCAGGGCAAGAAAATGAGCCTCAATCCGCGCATGCGCTGAACACTTTCATCTCCTTCGGAAAACCGAATCCGATTATTACCGAGTATTCGTTTACATCACGGGCTCAGTTAGAGAAAAAAGAGAAAAGGAGACGTTTCGTAATTTATTTAAAATTATATTGATTTGATTCTTTTCTCTATCTTGTGAAGTTAATTATAACTTTTTTAAATTGGAATAAATTGAATAAAATAAAAAGTTGTTGAAATCAAGAGTTTGTATAAGTTTTATATAGTAAAAAGAAAAATCTGAAATGCTTTAATTTTGTAAGCACATAATTAAAGCGTTTTTCTGATAAGTTATTGATACGGTGCACCGGTGAACTGATTTAAAAAGGGCCTGCATTGAAAGTGGATCTGGAAACATTTACACCCTCAACTGATTATCATTCATTTTTTTCCATTTACTGGAAATGTTTGGAAAGCAGAAATCAAAATTAGTTATGGAATTATAACATAGGAACTTCATTAGAATTATTTTTCATGATTTTCAAACAAGATTGAATATGAACAGGACAGCCATTAAAGAAATTTGATGTTTGGAAATAGATTATTATAAATGGCAACTATTTATATCTGGTTTAAAGAATTTCCCCAATCATAAAAATTTCAGTGCCAATGTTTGGAAGGGTCAACCAAGAAATGTTGTGAAAGGAATACATTGATGCTGTGAGAAATCATTCCATCTTGATTTTCATTTGGCATATTATGAAATAGAAACATGTTTTGAAAGATTCGTGTATATTTAATCTCACATAAATATTTTATATTACATTAATTTAATTTTACATGTGCATTCCCAACGGATCATCTACAATTTTTATGAAGTTGAGAATACTTGTATGAGATGGTAACAAAAAATTTGAAAATTACCCTCCTGTGCTCCGATAAATGTTGCAATATTTGTTGAAACCTAGGTTTATGACTTGAGTACAAAACAATCATTTTGATGTATCTAAATAATAATCTAGAACAAAAGTTAATTGTATAAAGAGTGATACTGAGTTCAGTACCAGATACTTGGTTTTATCAACCCAACGAAGAAATGAAAGGCAGAGTACTTAGCCTAAAAATTGAGCCCTGTTGGGCCTTGGGAGTGCAAAGAGCAACCACTACACCTCAAGCTTACGATTCAATCCTAGGATAGGAAATGCATTAGACCTGGTGACCATTTCGGAGGGAATTTTATTCTTTTTCTTATGATATATTTTTGTATTTGATGTTTCGAGATTAAATATTTTTTAGCTCGTCTTGAGGACTATCACAAAAATGTCAATTTATTATTTTTAATTTTATTGCCAACATTTTTGAAAATCAGGCCAAAAATGTTATATACAATAAGATTTTACTAGTGTCCCCAACTTTTATAAAATTTATATAAATTTTATATAAAAAATAAAATTTATATAATAAAATTTATATAAATTTTATTTTTTATGAGTTCATGTAATTTATAAAATAGAACTGAAATGTCTATTATTTGTGATTATCTTTCATTTTGGTTGTCTATCATAAAAAAAATGAAAATCATGAGTGCCCATGTTTGCTCAAATAGAATAAAATATGTAGCCAATATCTAAACAATTTTAAACTTTTAAAGCTTACAAATAGCATATTTATGTTATGTTATTTACAGAATGAAATAAGTGTTTTATTGTGAATGCAAAAATGTAGTGTGGTTACAAAAGAGTATAGGTACCAGTGAAAAAAACAAAGAGTATAGGAATCTTGAATTCCTTCCACAAAAACTAAGCACTCTTCCTCACATTTTAAAATCTCATTTTAGCCCATCCTTTAGACAGCATACGCAAAAGGCATCAAAACACTTCCTCAGTAACTGAAATTACATAATTTTGAATATACTTATCACTTCATCACAAAATGCTAGAAAGTTATTTTACACAATTTATTTGAATATATATTGAAAACGTTATAAAACTTAAAAATCAATATCTCTTATATATGCTAGATCAACAGCATATATGCAAACATTTTTTACTGTATATCCTTGTAATTACTTGAATAATAAAGCTAAATAAATAATGAATAACATTATATAGTTTTTATAATAACTTGATTTTTAATAAAAAGGGCAGTGACACAAATCTTTGAAAAACATTATCTCCCTCCACTTCAAAAGCAACTCACAGCAAGTCATCACAGAAAAACATTATATCAATAATCAAAAATGAGCAATTTACAAGACATTGGGAAAATGTATGCAAATCAATTATAGTGATACCTTAATCATTTAATTAAAGATAATAAGATCACTTTATTAAAGTACTAACTTTGATGAGTAAAATAAATTCTTTTATTCTTCTTTAGACATGAAAGTTAGTACTTTATTAAAATTACGAAATATACATTCAGTGGACTAATATGATCAAATAACGATACAATAATCAATGATTTTTCACTCAAACTGTATACTGAAATAAGCAAATCGTTTTTACCCCAGTAGAGCAGTAAACATTTTAATAAAAATGCTCGTATATAATCTAATTGCTCTTCCATTTAAACATATTTAACCAATAAACGATAAATAACTAATCAAGATTTAAAAAAGTTTTTTTTTCTTTAAAAAAGAATGTCTGGTGATTGATGAAAGCAACTGGTGTGAAAAAATATTAAAAATACAAAATATACGAAGCTACTTCTATTTCCTAAATCACCAATTCTATATCTTATATTCATTTAAAAATTTCCGTAATTAAAAAAAAAAATTTAATTAAGACATACGCAAAGGGGGTGGGCGGATTGGCCAAAGCAACAACCTGCACTTATACGTGCGCATTCGGATAAGCTGAAATTCGTTTTTTTCCCCCGGCGTTCGGAGATTTCGGCGCATCTGTAGTCAAAGGTTCATTTTCTAACTCTTGTGTTCTTTAAAAGGCCTTGTCTCAAGATAGAGCCCTGAATGTCGGCTCCAAATGGGAGCTCTAATGCATCCGCACTAGAAGAAAATAGTTGCAATAATTTGGCGATATAAAATGTGAATATTGTTCAGACTTAGTTTTAGCAACACTATGGTCTTCGATTTCCTTATTTACATTCTTATTATTTCTTGTGTGAAAGTGAAAAGAGATAAAGATAAAAAATAATAGGTATTTATGCTTTATCCCGTCAACATTTCTCGCCTTAAGCATAAGTCGTAAAATTTTCTAAATTTTGATAATTATTTTTCAAATACACTACTGGCCATTAAAATTGCTACACCAAGAAGGAATGCAAATAACAGAACAATATTTATTGGACACATACATTATAGTGGAAAGAACAAGTGATTAGATTTACAGGAAATTAGGATCTATAGATCTTGAGAAATCAGTACCCAGAGCAGACACCTCTGGCTGCAATAACAGCATTTATCCGTCTAGGCATGGAGTCAAACAGAGATTGTATGGCATGTACGGGGATCTCAGTCCATGCAGCTTCAACACTATGCCACTGTTCATCGACAGTAGTGGATGGTGAGTGATGGCGGGCCAATCTCTCGGCAACCATTGACCAAACGTTCTCAATGGGTGACAGATCAGGAGAACGTGTTGGCCAGGGTAATAGTCGGACCTGTTCCGTATCAAGGAAGTTCAGAAGAGTACGGGCAACATGCAGTCGTGCATTATTCTGTTTAAACAAAGCATTAGGGAGGCCTTGAAGATAGGGCAGAGTCACGGGCCTTAACACATTGGAAATGTAACGGTTGCTGTTCAAAGTGCCGGTAATGCGAACAAGAGGTGATCGAGACGTGTACCCAATGGCAACCCATACCCTCACTTCAGCAGATGGGCCAGTATGGCGATGTCCAATGCAAGAGGGCAATGCGCGTTCTCCACGATGCCTCCAAACACGGATGCGGCCATCATGGTCCTGTATACAGAACCGAGATTCATCTGTAAAGATGACGTGATGTCATTCCCGCGTCCAGGTTCGTCGCTGATCACACCATTGAAGGCGCTCCTGTCTGTGACGCAGCCGAAACTTGTCAATGGTAGCCGAAGCCATGGTCGCCGTGCAGACAATCCATGCTGCTGCAAACGTCGTCGAACTGTTCGAGCAGAAACTTGTTGCCTTGCAAATGACTCTATTTCTGGACTCAGGATTCGTGACGTGGCTGTACGATCCTTTGAGACCGAGCGGATAAGATGTCTGTCTTCTCTGCTGTTAGTGATGGGGGTCGCTGAGATCCTGCAAGACGTTCCGTATCATTGTCCTAAACCCATCGATTCCATATTCTGCTAGCAGTCATGGGGTCTCGACCAACGCGAGCAGCAATATTGCGGTACGATAAACCGCAATCCCGGTAGGCTATAATCCTTCCTCGATCAAAGTCAGACACGTGCTGATAGGCATTTCTTCTTCTTACACGAGGCATCACAACAACTTTCTTTGCCGAAAACAACGTTGAAACGGAAATTGAGTATGAGAAAACTTATGTCAAATCTCTGGTTTTATACACATTGTAGATGTCGCTACTGTCGCCTGCTTTGTATGAATGCGTTGAAAATCTAATCATTTGCATATCACAGCAAGTTCTACCGGTCATGCAAATTTCACGTGTGTGGTGTGCCGCTTTCCTGGTGTAGCAATTTTAATGGCCAATAGTGTATGAAGGAAAAAGCAGAATATTTTACTTACATCTTATCACCAAGCTACATTTAGCTGAGCAAAAATATTCAATTAGATAAACTTGTATTTTATAAAATACAAGTAGGTAAAAACTTTATCTGTATTTTATATGGTGCTAAATCGCATCATTAACGACATTTAATTTTTCGCAGATATAGTCAACGGGATAATGCTTAACTACCAACGAAGGATGGATTATAATTTTACAATTAACATATTTTGTATGATTTCTGTGTTTTAATAAAGGTATAAAAAATAAATGGAAATAAAATGCCAAGTGTAAAAAAATTGAAGGTGAAATTAAATACATTTTTTTCACTAAATATACCGAAAATATTTATAAAAATTTAAATAAAATTTGTGTCATGTTTATATAATTAAAAAAATTATTTATTTATATTTATTTACTTATTTATTTTTGCATACACGAGATGTTTTAACAAGCTTCAACTAAAAAAACTGCAGAATTCTAATATTTTTTTATTTAGCGTGTAGATTATCTATCTTTTAAATCAAAAAGTCTACGAAGATAAATCGCAAGCTGCCAATACTATAAATATCTGTAATTCCATTCAAAATATAACTCAAAGTTTATTTGAAAAAAAATAAGTTTGTAGTTTTTATAAATGAGGAAATTTATAAATAATACAGAATTTAATAAATTTTCTCGGTTATAGTACAAAATATTTTAGAAGAAACTTAGTATCTTATATAAGAAAAATAAGCTAAGTTTTAGAAATGTAAGTTTAAAAAAATGAGCAAAAATATTCAATTGGATAAACTTGCTTATCGGATAAATTTATCGCATTATTTACACCTCCAAGTCAGCGAATCACAGTCAAAATCTTCTGGAGCCAACGATCTATCTCGAGATACTAGTAAACTTTCTAGTAGCTTTTTTGTTCAAAAATCCTTGTTATTTTCACCAAGAAAATGGAGTTAACCACGTAATACATATATAAATATGTATATATATATATATATATATATATATATATATATATATATATATATATATATATATATATATATATATATATATATATATATATATATATATATATATATATATATATATATATATATATATATATATATGTGTGTGTGTGTGTGTGTGTGTGTGTGTGTGTGTGTGTGTGTGTGTGTGTGTGTATGTATGTATATGTATATATATATGTATGTATGTATATATATGTATCATAACATAAATCTATTAATGTCTATAAAATTTCTCATGCACACACAAATACATTATTTTTGAATAGCATTAAATCCTATTAATTACATTTAAATATTTTGGAGTTAAAAACATTTATGATATTACTAATTTAGGAAAATATACATGTACACTTATTTGATAAAAAGAGTGATGATGTAACATATTTCACAACAAAATATTTTTCTTAGATATTATCTACTTACATAAAATAAACTCCTAATTGAAAAATGCATTAGGATTAAGCTATAAGGAAAATGAAATATCTTATGAAAATAGTGATACATTTTCAGGAAAAAATAATAGCTATGAAGAGCTACAACAAATGGTTCTATAAAATTTACGCCAAAAAAATGATGTAAATATTATGGTAAAATAGGTTGTAAAATTTACAGTAAAATGCGCTGTAAAATTACGATAAAAAGGGCTGTAAAATTTGCAGTAAGCAGTGCTGTAAATTTATGGTAAAATGGATTGTAAAATTACTGTAAAAAGGGCTGTAAAATTTACAGTGAAAAGTCTTGTAAAATTAAAATAAAATATTGTGTGAAAACTACAGCAAGATTTTAAAAGTTTTAGGGATGTGCTGTAAAATTTACATAAAATTTTACTGGCATTCTTGATTTCTAGTACTTTTTGCTGTAAAAAATACAGTGCCATGAAACAGAATGTATTACTTCCTGTCCTTTGTCTCATGTTGGAAGAAAAATCGGAACTTGCGAGAATTTTTTACGTCTAGTCAAATATTACCCTGCACCGGTACGATTTTCTACTAGTCATGTAAATCCAAGAACTAAATCATATCGTATGTGTGGTGGTATTACTTCAGAACACGACATATAATTTATGACAATGGCTAAAACACTCGACATATGCAATGAAAAGTATACATTCAAAGACAAACATTGCTAATGGAAGATGTTGCTTTTTATTAAAACTGCTTTTATTTTAAATCGAACATCATAATCTGTATATTTATATCATACTCTGATATAGTTCTACTGCATGACAGTTATGACAATATTACGCATTAGTTAAAGCAATCTTGCGGAGTTGGAATCAGACCTTCGCGACTGACGCTGTTCTCTTCCAACAGGTGGTAGGCTGCGTCTCTGGCCTCCGCTTCCAGGTGCGGAGTCCGGGACAGGATCCAGAGGAATTCTGAAAAGACACTTCATGAAACGTTGATTGCACTTTTTTTTCAATTCAGTATGAAAACGAGTTCAATTTCATTTGTATAATTTGGCAACTCTCTTTGAATCTAAAGTAAAGAGAGAATATTGGCAGACAATAAATCCCGAGGCATATATATCAAATGAAGTTTTTCATTATTTGAATTTATAGAATGTTATTTTTAGAAAGTTTTAAATGAAAAGATTATATATATATCTATATATATCTATATCTATATCTATCTATCTATCTATCTATCTATCTATCTATATATATATATATATATATATATATATATATATATATATATATATATATATATATATATATATATACATATCACACAGGTATATACCTATACCTATAACACGGTAGTTAGGTTCCTAGAAAATGCCGTGTTGTGAAATCGTGTTGTATGAGACCCAGAACTAGTACAAAAAGGGGGTTACGTTCCAAAAACTTATTAAAAACAAATATTTTTTTAATTCGACATAAGCAACTTAATTTTTATTAAATAATAAATGTATATCCAACACTAAAAGTAAGAAAAAAATATTTTAATCTAACGCAACCCTTATTTAAAGAATTTATTCGTCGTCACTGCTTAGTACAATCAACCGAGAGCGTTTTTTGGGTGGAACAATATCGCCTTCACTTTCAGAACTTTTTTCTCTATTTAAAGTTTTTGTATGTTTTCCCCTCTTAAAAAAAATCTGTAATTGAACTTTGCTGACTAGTTCTTCCTAGGTCATTGTAAATTTCGCGGTATGGAGTGAAACTGTTTTGCAGCTCCCTTTTGAATTTTGGACTTCTTTCCGTGGAAGGGTCTGTTTTCAAGAAAAATGACTCGAGATTTTCCGCTAAGCATAGGCCTTCTTGTAATTCTTTTAATGTTAAATTCTTAACTGCACAATCTTCATCAGAGCTAGCGTCCTCAAAATCTATTTGATTTGCATCCAGGGATTCGAGATAAAGGTTATACTGGGCATTTTTTCCCACCAAAGCCCAGTTTCATCGGCATTGAAAACCTGATCTGCTGTGTATCCTTGCTCTGCTATAATGTTTTGAATTTTCTCTGGATACATCCTAGCGGCTTCATGATCAGCCGACGCAGACTCTCCTTGGGTTCTTATGCTATGAAATGCAAAACGCTTTTTGAATTTATGTTATAACTTACATAAATAATATAAACCTTACCTTCATATATTATGTAAAAAAGGAGAGTAGAGAAACTTTTTTTTATTAAATTATATTGTACTCTAAATACCATATAACAATAGTTTTCACATACATAATAACTAACAAAAATAAAAAATAACCACAGACCGATAACAAGCTCTAACATTGGAACAAAACCGTGTTATAGGATGACGTGTTGTAGGAATTTTCCCGCAATTTACGAATCGTGATATAGCGAAACTGTGTTATAAGATACCGTGTTATAGGAGGGTTACCTGTATATCCAATTTCGGGTGTTAATTTATTTGACTTCGAGTAGTAGGTAGACTCATGGCGAAGACCGTTGCAATCCACTTCGTAAATAAATTACTTTGAGGGCAGATTTTTCATAGAAATTGGGTCATGGTTATGCGTCAGAAAGCAGTCTACAATGGCCTGGTTGATTAGGGCATCGTTCTCAATATCGGAAGGTAATGAGATCGAATCTCGGCTTAACCGAAGATCCGATGTGCTCGCTAAAGGCAGTAGGACTACGCTAAATAGATCATGGTCGTATTCTCCTCCGAGTGAAAGATAACCACTAAAGACGGCATGTCAACTATTGGGAAAGTCTTTTGCTTAGTTCTTGCTTCTAAATTACGAAGACTCCACATTTTACTTCAGTCTAACTGTTCGAGCCCAGCTCAGGGCTTGGTACAATGCTGGTGCAACAACAGCAAGAAAGAAAGTACCACAAAGGAGGAAACCCCCCAAACTCCCAAGCACTTGCCCCGACAGTTGTACATGCTGAAAGCAAAACATCCCTCTCTTGTTGCTCAAAAGTCGCGGGGATCGATCTCGTGAACTTTTGCTCTGAAGAGAGCTGCCGTGGTGAGCTCAAGGCGTTAATTATTTGCAACAATTTAACTCTTAATGAAAACATTAATTTTAATATGTGGAATTTATCTTGGATTTAGTGAAATATTATGATGCTAATGACGCACGGGATAATGTATGTTTCAACACCTATAATTGCCGTTTTACAATACTTGGTTTCACTTGTTTTGATTTCGCTGTCTTCATTCATTTCAAATATACTTTTCAAGAATTAAAGCCCTTTTGTAATCCATAAAATGTTTAGAATGAATATTTTAATGCTTTTAACTCTCTATCGATTGGTATTTAAAGAGAATAGTCGACTGAATGATATTTGGAATCGTAACTTCATTATGATTCTACTAAATGTTCTCAATTAAGAAAAAGTGATTCATGTTTTCCAAAACAATAGAATTTTATAATTTCTCTTTTTGTCAAATGCAGCACAAAATTACAATAAAAGGAAAAATGTGCTCCTGAAGGCAGACCTTTTGGTCATTGTTGAATTTTCTGACAGCAAGTAGGAAACACTCGCGCATGAGGCAGTGCGCGACTCCTTCGTGGAAATCGGACTTCGCTATTTAAGTTTGATCGTTTCCTTTAGCTTTGAGTGCATCGATGCAATTGCTTCGATGCAATGCATTAGGCAAAATTCAAAAGTTTGCCTCAGTTGATTATTTTTTTGTGAATGGGTTTCCATTTTTTTTGTAATGTTTTTGCTTGTTTTGTATCATGTCTTTGAAGGAAAGGAGTTCTTATTTATTATTTTTTATTAATCAAATTTATCTAAAAATACATATACTTTAGTTGATTACTTTGCGCAAAATTCAACTTCTTCATTTTCTTAAAATTATTGCATTTTTGGAAAAAATTGCAATGAAAATATTGATTCCAAATAAAACCTCAGAATGCTTTACTTTTTCTTATTGAAATGCACCTGCCTACAGCTACAACGCAATCCTAATTATGGCAAAATCTTGAATGATTATAAAGGCCAAAATTTCAAAAAAACTCATATTATTCAGAAAGTCCGAAGTAACTGAAACTTACCTGTAGAAAATGTTTAAAATTACATTAATAATATCTCACGAAGGTGAAAAGAGTGAACTTCTGGGGAAGTTGCTTACCTCCCTTGAAGATATCCAGAACGGAAAAACAGGAATAGACTACAGAATATTTCACATAATCTGTTCCAAGGACCCAATAATCGCCAGCTACTGGAGCTGAAAATGAAATGAAATGAAGTAAAGATTGGATTTCCTGTCAGAAACAGATATTAAGCGGTGATGCTTCAGGTAAGCTTTTGAATGCAAAGTTTGTTTCATAACCAGATATTTTGAATTGCACATCATAAGGCACTCGCCACACAGAATCTTCCAGACGTTCATTGAAATGTAAAAAGAAAAACACAATTTAATTGGAGAATTAACACAATTTTTTAAAATAAAATACATTTAATTATTAAAATTAGATGTTTAATTAAGTCCAGAAATACATATTTCAATGTATGGATTCAATATTAAATATTTCGACCTATGGATTCAATATTATAAATTTCGACCTTGCTACAAATGAAATCCAGTTTAGTTTTTCATAAAATAATGCATATTTCTACATAAGAGCATATTTTTATACTTCATAATAATATCGAATTTTTATTTATGTTGTGCTCTAACTCAATTACTCGAATATTATTCATTTCCAATAACAACATATTCTGCTAGTTTAAATCATGTATACTACTTGGAGAAAAAATAAACAAATCTACTTTATGATGATACAAACTGGAAACACTTATACGGTGTTGAATAAACTATATTCAATAATAGGAATGTAATATTTTGTAAGTATTATATTGGTATTTTTAAAATTTTTGTTGTGTTATTGTCACTAATTCTTCCTGATCCGGCAACATCTAAATCTGGACAATGAGTCCGTGCATCCTAGCAAAAAGTCAATCACGAGGAGTGGACGACGATCTTAGGTCCTCTAAACTTAGACTTAGGCATTCTAGGACGTGTTCCGGAATGGTTTTAGATGACACCTGTTGTTGCAGGTTGGAAAAACTTTGCAGCCAGAGATAAAGATTTTTAATTTTCATGATGGACATATAGAGTTACAAGTGAATATTATAGTTAAATTTCAAATAATATTGCATAAAGACTAAATTAGAAGCAATTAAATTGCATTTAAGTGTTTGGATTGCTTGAACTATTACCTATTTTACTCAACAGAATTTAGCTACATTTGTAGTAGAATTTTACACTTTTTAAACATGCATGTGTAACATTCATTATTTAGGAAGCTCCTAAAAAGTTATTTACAAATTATCTGTAGAAAATTTTGCATTCGATGACAAAAAGTATAAAACCAATTAATAATTTTACTATCATTATTAGCAATAAACTTTCGTTATTCAGCATTTTTATAAGTCACTATAAAATTTTAAAAATTACTTGTTGATATTTTCCACGTTCTATTAGAAAAATGCATTAAATTGGTTTAAATTTACTGTCATAATAATAAAATATTCATTAGGAAATACCTTTTATATGTTGTAATAATTATTTTTATTATTATAAAACACGTCCTGAGTAATAAAGTCTTACATCAATGTTTTAAGCGTTATCACAGTATATTTCCAATTGAATGGAATATTTTATTATTATTTTGAAATTATCCGTTTTATAAAGGGTTATTATTTTCTCTTACTTGTTTTATAGGTAGGATTTTAATTTTCCTCTATTATGCAAACAATTTAATTTCCTTATGTTCACTAAAACAGTCTAAAAATCTTAGATATTTAAATTCGTATTAAGAAATTAGAGATAAAGCTATGAAATTAGAAGAGCAGAAACTGTATGTTTCATGTAAAGAAAGGACTGAAGTTTAATGAAAGCGTAAAACTCGTGGACATTGCACATTCAGCAATCAGTGGCAGTTACTGCTGCGTTGGCGTGGTTGGTAGTCCGGCTTTCCCATGGATGGAAGACAATGAGATCGAATCCTGATCGTGTTCATTAAAGGTGGTGGGCCTAGTAGGTCTCAGTCTCAATATCCACTAGTTAAATAGCATTACTGGTATTGACAGATCAAATCTTGGGAGTCTTTTGCTTACTTCTAAATTACGAAGATTCAAGCATCTCTCCCCGGAAGTTTCCATGAAGTTAGTAGAGTTAGCATCATGTGGCCGACAACCAGTTTGAAAGATGCCCCTTAAATAATTTTATTCCCAGTTCACATACAAAACTATGAAAGAATGACCAGTGCCATAGGGGAATTCGCATTCTTAAACAATGTTATTTCGTGAATGGGACGAGCACTTCAAACATCACGAATAGTTGTTCATAAGTGGTGTTCCTCAAGCAAAAATGATGGTTCCATAGGGGAGAATAAAAAGGGAGGGTAAAGTATTCATCCCTATGTGTGTATATCTATATATATATATATGCATATATAATCTATTTTATTAAATCTATTTTGAATAGGATAGTCATTAGAATAAAAAACGTCAATAATATAGGAATAAAATATGAATGAATAAATCTTTTTTAAAAAAAAGATTGAGCTTCAATAGGATTCACCTTATTTATCAGTTCCGCAACTGCTGATGAGAAATTTTATTGTAGACTAATCTTTTTAAATAAAGTTGCCATTAGAATATTTTTGAAAATTTATCTGATTTAAAACTAAAAGTCTACATAGAATTTACATAAAATCTCCTTACGCAATTAATAAAAATTATAATATGAAAAATGTGCATATAAAGTAAACATACTTTGATGGGCATTTACAAAAAAGTAAATTTACAATAAATGTTATTAATAGGATATAAAAAGCCATTTTATATATTAATTTTAAACTTTTTTAGTTTTCAATTACATATAAGCAAGAAACTGGATAATAAGAATCTTTCATTATTTACCTTTGTCAAACTTTACTTTCAACTTCGCTGGTACATCTTTGTCGGGTATGGTGGCTACTCCTTCCGCTTTACTTCTCACGCCAGTGCTTTATACGTAAAGAAATGAGCGTTATTACAAAACAAAGCAAGTGCATATAATTTTCCAACAAAGCATCAATTACACAACTGGCCATAAAAATTGCTACACCAGGAAAGCGTTACACCACACACGTGAAATTTGCATGACAAGTAGAACTTGCTGTGATATGCAAATGATTAGATTTTCAACGCATTCATGCAAAGCAGGCGACAGTAGCGACATCTACAATGTGTATAAAACCAGAGATTTGACAGTAGTTTTCTCATACTCAATTTCCGTTTCAACATTGTTTTCGGCAAAGAAAGTTGTTGTAATGCCTCGTGTAAGAAGAAGAAATGCCTATCAGCACGTGTCTGACTTTGATCGAGGAAGGATTATAGCCTACCGGGATTGCGGTTTATCGTACCGCAATATTGATGCTGGCGTCGGTCGAGACCCCATGACTGTTAGCAGAATATGGAATCGATGGGTTCAGGATAATCATACGGAACGTCATGCAGGATCTCAGAGACCCCCATCATTAACAGCAGAGAAGACAGACATCTTATCCGCTTGGTCACAAGGGATCGTACAGCCACGTCACGAACCCTGAGTCGAGAAATGGAGTCATTTGCAAGGCAACAAGTTTCTGCTCGAACAGTTCGACGATGTTTGCAGCAGCATGGATTGTCTGCACGGCGACCATGGCTTCGGCTACTATTGACGCTGCGTCACAGACAGGAGCGCCTTCAATGGTGTGATCGGCGACGAACCTGGACGCGGGAATGGCATCACGTCATCTTTACAGATGAATCTCGGTTCTGTATACAAGACCATGATGGCCGCATCCCTGTTTGGAGGCATCGTGGAGAACGCGCATTGCCAGCTTACATTGGACATCGCCATATTGGCCCATCTGCTGGAGTGATGTTATGGGGTGCCATTGGATACACGTCTCGATCACCTCTTGTTCGCATTACCGGCACTTTGAACAGCAACCGTTAAATTTCCGATGTGTTAAGGCCCGTGGCTCTGCCCTTTCTTCGAGGTCTCCCTAATGCTTTGTTTCAACAGGATAATGCACGACCGCATGTTGCCCGTACTGTTCTGAAATTCCTTGATACAGAACAGGTCCGACTGTTACCTTGGCCAGCACGTTCTCCTGATCTGTCACCAATTGAGAACGTGTGGTCAATGGTTGCCGAGCGATTGGCACGCCATCACTCACCATCCACTACTGCCGATGAACTGTGGCATAGTGTTGAAGCTGCATGGACTGAGATCCCCGTACATGCCATGCAATCTCTGTTTGACTCCATGCCTAGGCGGATAAATGCTGTTATTGCAGCCAGAGGTGGCTGCTCTGGGTACTGATTTCTCAAGATCTATACATCCTAATTTCCTGTAAATCTAATCACTTGTTCTTTCCACTATAATATATGTGTCCAATAAATATCGTTCTGTTATTTGCATTCCTGCTTGGTGTAGCAATTTTAATGGCCAGTAGTGTAGATTAAAAGTCTATCCTTTTCCTTCATCTCTGCCATGTATACTTGACAATAGTTTTTTTTGTGAATATGGTTAAAATATTTACGCACATATAATACATTTTAATTAAAGTAATTTTAACTAGATCCATCAATAAAAACCATGGGCTCTTCTGTCTCCAAATTTTTCATTTAATAGGTATTGAAAAGGAATGATTCTTAATAGTATGAATAAATTGCACTTCGACTGCGATATCTAACGTTGACTACAGCAGTGTGTCAATCATGCTAATTACAAATATATGTCAGAATTTGAAAGCAAGTGTTGATTGAAAGAAATTATGAGGTTTGAAGAACATAACAACCACCTGATGTTCAGATTGCAGCTATGTAGTGATCAGACAGTTTGACGAGAAGGGGACAACAAAAATAGATGTCTGGATCACTGCACTCGACCTAAAGTGATGTCAAAGATATTTTCTGAAGTGATTGTCATAGTATCGCATTCATCGTTATAAACAATCGAACACGTGGGCCACACAGGTATCCAAAAGGACCTTTTGATAGTCTTCTGTAGACAACTGTTAAGGAATTTCCGTTCTCGTTTACTGTAACATCACTTTTACCTTAGTCTAGTCATCTGATATTTACCTTAGTCTATTCACCTGACCCGATTATTCCAGAACAGCGCTGACTATAGACAATAGACTTATAAAACATAAATTTCGTTGCCAGCCAGGTTCACATATCACATGCTTTAGACGTTTACACACAATAGCCTATATATCTTGCCCTTACTTTATCCAGTAAATCAGACCTTCAATATAAACTTTGATGATATTCTCATTTGCTGATAATTTTTGATATACTTACAGGACACAAGTGGGTAAACAACTGTAATTATTCTTTTTGTGAGATTACTGGTTGTATTTTCATAAAGATAATGACTTGTTGCACTTAACTGCTATTGTCAGGCACAGTCATCAGGTTTCCCCAGCGCGCACTTGGTGAACTGGATCTCCTGATTTCCTTTATAAATTGCAATCAAGATGTTATAGGAAGGCATTAATCCTAAGATGTTGCTGAGTGGGAAGTAGCATACTTTCCTGTACCTTGCCTGCGTTATACGAACACATTCGTAGTTAAGAATCAGGTATCAAGCAGAAGACCTCTTTACGGACTTGTCTCTCCTAAAGGTGTCATTTCAATTGAAGGATATGCGATAGAGATTTGTGAGCGTCTTAGCCTCGTTTAATGGATACGACGGATATTCGGTTAAATCGAAATTCGAATTCACTCTCTACCGGCAATGAGAACGACAGCTTAACTCACCAGGCCATCATAACCTAATGGGGGGCCTATATTTTAGGGTACCTCTCACTTTTTCGCCAATTTGGAACCATATTTTTATCGATATTGGTTTATTTCTGGTTAATCTATTATGTTTTCAGCGTCATCTTGTTTTCTCAAACATGCACGAAAACAAGCTCGGAGAAATAAAATCGTCCATTTTCGCTAAGGGGAACCTTAAAATATATTTTTTCCCATCTAGTGTTGTTGAGTTATCCCGACAATTTTCAAGACTATTTCCAACTTCGTAAAATATCAACTGAAAGTCATTGCCATGACAGCAGACAACTTGCATTCATGGCAAACGTTTAACAATATGTAATTGAAAAGATAAAATTCCTTTTTTTTCTATGCATTTTATCAGTGATTTCTTTGTTTTAAAAAAGAAAAGAAAGATGAAAAAATCCTTTTTTATTAAAGAAACTTTCTTATTAGGTTATGAAACGAAATTCGATATAAGTAAATTAAAAATTTTTTGTTATTTTTTATAATTTATTTTATAAAATAAATTTCTTTGAGCTTATTGTTTGTTTAAACCTGCATTAATCTTTTAATTTACATTTTAAAAGAATTAAAAATCAATGAAAACTAAAATTTGAAATGAAGACGAATTCAAGTGAATTTTTCGATATTAAATAAGATTCCATTTATGGAGAACCTAAAACTTTTTAAGCTCTTCTTATACAACAAGGTAATTTTACTGATTAAAATTTTTTTCTTAATTAGAGCAACCAAACAGGGATTGAATTCTATAAACATAAATAGAACAAGATTAAGATGAAAAATATTGTACTCAAAAATGTGATTAGCTTGATAAGATATTTCCTCTTCTTCTTAGAGTTGTGTTGGTATGTCATTGGGCACCTCTGCTTTCATCAACATTTTGTACTGTTAACTCCAAACCCAATATTTCCTAGTTCCAGTTGCTCGGGTCACCCACTTTATTAATAAAGTCCGATAACCCTTTAATGGAGTCTAGGTGTAACTTTCTAGTATGGATGATGCCTAAAGGGCATCATCCATACTAGACAAGGGAGGACAAGGGACTCGAGGGAGGACAAGGGACTCGCATTCGTAAATGATATGCTTGGCCGTTTCCTCTTGCATATGACATTTCATGCAGATAGGGTCTTGCTGAAACAGTTCCATTTTATGGAGGTGTTTTCTGAAATAATAGTGCCCAGTTATGAAGCCTGAAATTAAACGCATCTTCTGCCTAGAGCATCTTAGAATTTCAGAAGCAATCCTCGCTAATGATTCACAGATCATACTTTTAGGGTGGGTTTGACCAGGAGTGTTGAGCCAAGCTTCATACATCTTCTGTTTTTCCCATCTAAGAACATTGGTTTTTGCAGTCTTCAAATTTATCCCACAAAAAGGTTCTGCACCAATGGGAACAAAAGTCGATCTTTTTTTAGCAAGTTCATCAGCTCTTTCATTACCTTCGATACCTTTGTGCCCCGGCACCCATACGAGGATCACCTTGTTTCTAGTTGGCAGTCCTGTAAGAAGGTTTCTACATTCCAAAATCATTTTAGATTTGATTTCGAAAGAATTGATCGCTTTTAAAGTGGCTTGACTGTCATTAAGAATGAGAATCCGCTTACCGGGGTAGCCCTTCTTCATATATTGTCGCAAACAGTGGATAATAGCCAAAACTTCTGCCTGGAAGACCGTAGTGTACCTATCGTAGACCTAAAGCTTACCGATAGGCTGGTTCTTAGTGACACGCTACATACTCCTAGTCCTGAGAGACTGTTTTTCAGTGATTCATCTGTGTACCATATTAGATCTCCTGTTTTAGTTTCGAACATGTTGATGTCCCATTCATCTCTAGTTGGAAAAACTATTTCAAATGTCCTTTGATGAGATACTTGCATATGATGGTATCAGATCCTCGCGAAAGAAATTGTCTGCTTAGTTTCTAGAAGGAAATTGAAAATAGACATGAGTTACGATTCATCTTGTGAAATGTAACTCTTGATGAATTAGTATCAATCGTTTTCATACTGGAATGAAGCGAAAAAAAATTAGAATTGCACATGAGCATGGACTTTTTGTTTTTTTAAAAAAAATTCTATTTAGGCATTCTATTTCTCAGGATCTCAAAAGGTCTGTCGGAAGGTATAGAAAGCGTATAAATAACCGCCACGCTTAACGTCGTCAGTTGTCCTGTTCTTCTCATAGTGAAAGAGTCTAATTATCTCAAAAACTCCTTTATTTTTCATTTACGAGAAAAAGGAACCCGCGAAACAAATTTTTGTGCGAACAGCAAAAATATAGGTTACTTTAAATATTTACGTAAAAAGTTCTTTCGTTTGATTGAATCTTAATCTTCATTTCAACTGTTCAGAGTTGGGCAGACATCTTTATTGGAGCTTCAAAGTAAAACATTGCACATCGAAAAAGCTTTTAAGAGAAAAAAAGCGACTGTAAAATGAAAAATAAATCGGTCTCCCAGTTATCAAGTTTAAAGAAAGCCTTTTCAGTGAACTAAAACACAAGCAGGCCTGGTACACACACCAAAAAAATGAAGATCCATAAAAATAGAAACCTTTATAAACTTGCAATGGACATGAATTAGAAAAATGTTCCACTGATCTACGGAATTCAAAATAACTATTTTATGAAGTAATAAAAATCCCAACTTTATTACAGCAGGTGTAAAAAAGAATGCATCTTGATCTCCTTGCTTAAACATGATGGATAAGTTTAAAATATCTTTTTCATTCAAACTCTTCTGGAAATCCCCTGAGTTGAGATTATGACTACGCTACTTTATTACATCTCAATGGTTTAAAATATTCCTGACTTCAGATAACTTTTCATCTACGTCAGGCACAATGAATTACTACATCGTATTGAGATGGCGCCGTAAGTCAAATTTGTCTACGAATTTGCTGCCTTTCTTCAAATCACATTCTTCGAATGGCAGTAAAAAAGCCAAAGTTTACCATCGAGAAACTGAGAATATTGTCAAAATTCATTTTGTTAATAAAACAATTTCTAATATAAAAACCAAAGCATCTTTTTGAGAACCCGTTTTTCATTGATTAAAATCATTAACAAGCTAATAATAGAACAGAAGAAAAACCAAAAGGAAAAAGACAAGACAAAACATCCACTTTGTGTTTAATTTTAATCGACAAGGACGATTTAAAAATTTCCTTTTTTTGTGGTTATCATCACATTTAGCATTATAACGCAGTTACTATTTATATGGTGAGGAAATAGAATAAATGGTCATTATAAATATCTCAAATAAGAGTAAAATTTATATTCATACATTACTAATTTTGTTTCTATTTTTTATTATTTAAAAGATATCTATATTTGAAGGTAAAATGCTAGAAATGGCACATTTAAGAAAATATTTAAAATATTAGTAAATTCTTAATATTTTTATTTATATTCTTGTGTTCAGAAAATACCACGATCAACACCTGAACATATTAAAAACTATCGTTAGGAAAAATCTCGTTATGAAGCAGAACCTATCATCAGTTGTTAGTGTGGCGTGAAAACTTGGGGAAAAGGATGGAAACTTACGTGCAGATCACCCATTTGATTTGACAATGATACAAAATTAGGAAAAACTGCGGTTTCGGATGGCAGAGCAATTAGCAATTCGAAACGAACTCAGCAAACAAACACCAATATTTTTTATTAACTATAACCGTCTAAGTTGAAGGAATCAAAAGAACTACGAAATACAATACCTTGTGTTAACGCCACTGTTTAATACGGTAACATAATTTCCTTTCAATTCATATTTTGCAAAGTTGCACTTCAGTCCTTTTTCAAATTGTGTTGGGTTCTTCTCGATTTCATACCAAAAACCAACATACTGAAAATTAAAGGGAGGTTAGAATTTTTATATTAAATATAATTTTAGTGATTGGTGTGTGAATGAACTCACACCATTAACTGGATCAATTTAGAACTATAAATGATTGAGCAATTTTTATAAAATCAATGACCAATTTATAGAATTAAGCTATTTAAATTAAAAACTGAGAGTATTGTACCATTTCTCTTTAAGATGGCAAAGTTATTTTGTGATTTTGTTAGTTTTGTCTAATAAAATTTCATAGAACACTTTATATAGCGAATATTTTGAGTAACTGGTAACTAATAGATGAAACTGCATATTTCCTTGCAGCTAATTAGGCCCCTTCTTGACATTATAAATTTTATACTTAAGATAGATTAATTATATATAGCGGGAACACTGGAAACTCTCAACAAAGTGCATATTAAATAATTTAAGGTCATATAATTATTAAGTTTAGAAACTTAGATTAAATCCTACGATTCAGTGCGGTTTCGGCGTTATTTCTGATCTCCGTCCTACGTATTACACTGTTACCTCACCAACATAAATGACATCAAGAGAACAGCTTCAACAATTAAATTTCAACCATAAAGGAAAAGTGCTTCAAGAGTTAATAAAACTCGAAAAAAATTTCGCACGTCCGCTCGTCAGGTAACGTCATAAAGTCACATCGGTTTGCGATATGAGACGCTAGTTAAATCACAGAAACGCATGCAGATATTTCTACGCAATAAGCCATCTTCGAGCATCTTATAGACGCGCTGATTCTTAGGATTTGGCCGAAACTTATAATTAGAGGCTCCAAACAAAAATAATATTCAATAATAAATCCATGGAAAAACGAAATCGAGAAAAGAAATTCATTATAGATCTTAAATGATCTTTCATATCTCTCATTTTCATTTCATTAAAAATCAACCTCCAGCATATAATTTAAGAATTTATGCGTTTGAATCCCAACTCGTCTGTGGATTTTTCTAGTAGTTTCGAATCTATTTATATCTCAACTGAACAAGACCTCGTGTGCAAAAAGTGATCAGCAAACCAATGCTCCTTTCTCGTTTGATGCACTTCAGAATATGCCATATTGTATTCAACAGTAGAACTGCAATTATCCGAATCAATTGGGACCGGAACCCGACGGATTATTTCGAAATAAGGATCTACTTTAATTGATTGTTGTACGTTGAAAATGGGGGCTGAAATGGAAGATTTTTCTATAATATTTTAATTTAGTGAGATCCTTGCAATTGACTATACAGAGATTTTATATCAGGTTCCAAATGTTTTTTCTTTTTAGCTTCAGTCTTAAATTTCCTTGTTGTGTTATATCCAGACACTTTCCTTTTTTTTAACAGTAAATCATTTACAGCATTAAATCCACATTCAGCTAAATAAGATGGGAAAGGTAACAATAGTTTTCTTGCACATTTGATTGAATTTGGGTACTTGATTTCTGTTTCCTCACAAAGCCATGCCTTTTATATTAAATAAAGTTTTAACTGACTCATCATTTTGCATTTTTTGCGAGTTCTTTTTGATACTGCATATTTGATATCTCAGACAAGTCCACTAATATTGACTGCGTTATCCATGTCTGAAAATCAATTTGATTTAAATCTGAAAACCTTTCTTTTAACTCAGTTGATAGAATTATCAGATGATCGACACTAACAAGTAAAATGGTGTCATTTACTTCAGATTTTTGCAGCCAATGAAACGGTTCAAAGTTTTGGTTGTTAATATATTTCTGACATAACTCAATATGGGTAATGAAACAAATATATTCACCAATATTATTTATACACTCATAATTAAAAAATTTTTTTTACCATCCTATTCAACATAGCCCAGTCGATGACTGATTGGCACTCTAAAGTATAGGCCACCCAAGAATTTTATGCTTGTTTTTCTAATTAAAATCGAATCATTATTTCTAATTAGGTAAATAAAAATAATTTTTAATCTAGTTGATTTTATAATTTTTAAGTTTAATTTCTTTAACTTTTTCTAAAAGTTTATATTTTAATCTAAATTTAGCGTGAAAACTCTATTACTAAGTGTCTTTAAAGCTTAAAAGTATTAGAAAAAAATCAAAGGTTTTACTGAAAAATTTTCATTTTTTATTAATTTAAAAATTAAATTCTTCTATTAAAATTTGTTGAAAAATAAAAAGAAGAATCATCTATTATGAAAGAATTACTAAATTTTCTTAAGAATCATGCCGGAATTTTAAAAACTTGAAGCCATTAAATAACTTTATTCCTTTTATTGCAGAAGATAATTTTCAGAAGTGTGGATGATAGAAAAGTAAGTGTCCCCACGGAATCACTGAGCATGTTGTGCAGTTCACTTCAACTCCCGTTTGCTCAGTTAGCTGTAAACCAGCGAGAAATGTTTTCACAGAGTTAATAAACTGGAAATTGCTATTTTGTTTTTGAGGAACAAAATGTTCACAAATGTAAATCATGTAAATACTATCAAGCTCGTTCGAAAAAGGATAACAGTTGTCAATGTTTTTATTTTTTATTTTCTTCCTTTGTTCCCAACTCACTTAGTAGGGTGTAAAGGAAATTCATTTCTTTATTTAAGGGTATTTAGTGAAAGGGTGAATGGAATGTGCAGTTTTAATGTTCGGATGGTCAACCCCTGCTAAGGTATTTATGGGAGTGACTGTAAATAAAGATGGGAGGAAGCCAAGAATTATTACTTTCCTTTTCGCGGCAGTCCTAGCTTGGATATGTTTGGAACGTAAATGCATCGGTAAATTACACCAGTGTGTAGGACAGTTCAGATGATTGAGAAAAACTTAAGAAAACTGATTTTTCTTCCTGTGTGGCGGATAGACTAGAAACAGTCATCAGTCTCCAGTATCTGGGCTACTGAATAGAATTGTAACGTGTTTCTTTTTATTTTCACAACCCATAGAAAAAAATGCAATTTACTACACTTTATATTAGACTTTTGTGTCTGAGCTGTTAAAATTTTCATAAAACAAATCATCAGAATTTCTATATTGAATTGAATTCTATATATCATTGAATTTCTATATATATAAAAAATAAGCATTACTTGTGGCAAGTTTACACTGCAAAAAATAGACTATGCAAATAAAATTTTTAAAAATCTAAGGTATGAAAAACTATTAGAGTTTCATAAAATAATTGAAAAAATTACTAAATTAAGTGAAGTATAAAAAAAATGAACGGCTTCTGTACAACTTATAAAAGAAAAAATAAAACGATCGAGGGCTCGGAAAAATTGGCAGCACAGATGACGTTTCTGTGCTAACTCTGAAGTATTGAGTTTGTATATGAATTTGCTCTCACTTCTAGTACAATTCTCGAGGAACATTTCTGACGAGTTTGGAGATAAGTGTTATAGAAAAAAATAGTGACGAAATAATATATATATATATATATATATATATATATATATATATATATATATATATATATATATATATATATATATATATATATATATATATATATATATATATATATATATATATATATATATATATATTATATATATATATATATATATATGATTAAATTTATTTATATTTATAAAGCAAAACTTTAATTATAATTCATTCAGATTATTCTCAAACAACTACCAATGTTCAATTCAATGTAAATTCTTAGAAAAGTAAAAAGAATGGTTTGAAATGTATGTTTAGTGTATGCGGTAATATCTTTATAATGTTCTCATGTAATGAGAAGATGTGAATAAAATATAATAAATGCTTAAAGTCATTTGATTTGTTTTGTATTTAAACATTAAATGGCAAAATAATATAATTCAATCAAAAATTGTATTGATTTTTTTCGTTATTAGTCCCCTTTTATCTAACCGTTTAACTTACTTTATGTTTTGATTAAGTGAAAATAATATTCGAAAGTCTTAAATTGTATGTTGTCAATGCATTTCGAATATTTTTTAAAATTTTTTCTGATAACTATAATTTAATAAACCGATAAGAGATTTTAAAAATTAAAAAAACATTTTCGATATGAATCGCAGAGTGAACTTTTAAAACATGCTTCCGATTTAGTTTGACCAAAAGCCTGAGAAGAAACAGTTGTATTGGATTTCGAATGTTCTTCCTGTTGACAGATAGCGCCAAGAAGCTCTAAATTTTCCAAGCGGGGTCAAATGCATTCCTCCTTCGTTACTTTGAACAATATTAAATTTTGATTCAGTTCTTTAATCATCCCTCATGTCATTTATTCTCCGAGTAATTAAATTAAGATCTGGAAGAATTTTGTGAGCTTAGATAACAACTCGTTGATCATACCTTTTTTTATTATTTCTTATTTTACCATCATCATATTCCAAAACAACAACCAGATATATTTCCTCAAACAGACATCTTGAACATTCGAGCAACCTGTTGATTAGTTTGGATTGGTTTGCTAATTGCTCTATAATCTTTTCTGTATACGAGAGAAAATTTAACTGGGATCTACGGTTTACAGAGGATTTTGTTCATGTCCGAGATGAGAGTCGAATCCACTAACTATTGAACCACAGACCATATATTCAAGTCAATGTGCTTCCATCTGTCCGTCAGAAATTCTACAGGAAATACACTGCCCGTCATTAAAAATTCAACATCATGAAAAAGTGGACAGAAAATTATCAAATTTCAAAGTAGATTCACCTTACTGACTTATGCAAAGGATGTGAAATGAGCAGCTCTCCAGCACTTGAAATATAAGCTATTAGGTGAGAAACCGGCAAGTGGGCAATATTCGCACCGTTATTACTGCTTAGAAAATAATCATTAAAAGTTCTTTTCGCAAAGGACGCCTGTAATTGCAAAGAATATAAGGCCATCCTCAATCGAGCCAGTTCCAACTGACAGACGAGTTTAGAGGGGCATGGTGATCAGACTGAGAAGAGAAGGTTGGTCCTTACGGCAAATCCCAGCTGACAGACACCTAAACGCGTCCATAGTGTACCGGCTATGTCGAAGATGGTTGGAACAGGGAAATGTGGAACTTTTGCCGGGTGCTGGTGTAGCCTGAGTGACGTCAGCACGCGTGTATCGTGGAGGTGCCGGTGGTCCCGCAAAGCACATCTACCTAAATTCTGCAGCATGTGCAAGACACCCTGGATGCTCCCATATTGAGCAGAACCATTTACTGTCTATTAGTTGCTAGTGTCCTGCGCTCATAGTATCGTTAAGAAGACTGCCAATGACCCGTCAGCATAGACGCCAACGTTTAAAATGGTGCCAGATTACAGCTATGCTTACGACGGAGTGCCACAGGATTGTCTTCTCAGATGAGTCAAGCTTCTGTTTCTTCAGTGACAGTCTCCGCGTCCGAGTGTGGAGTCGGCGTGGAGACAGGTCCAATCCTGCAGCAACTGTGGAACGCCCCACCGCTCGACATCATGGTTTGGGCCTCCATTGAGAACGATTCCAGGTCATCACTAGTTCGTATCCACGGCATTATGACAGCCCAACGCTATGTGGATAATGTGCTGCGGCCGGTGACTCTTCCCTATTTTCAAGATGTGCCCAAAACCCTTTATCAGCAGAACAGCATACAACCGTACGTTACACACCTCAATCAACATCCTCTGCAAAGTGTACAGCTGCATCCCTGGCCACCATGCTTTCCAAATCTCTCAGCAATCGAAAACCTTTGGGATATGATTGGAAGCCATTTGCAGACTCTGCCTTCTTCAGAAGGCGCACTTTGGCAAATGGCTCGCAGGGAATTAAGAGCCATTTCTCAGGACACCATCTGTATTCTCACTGACTCTGTGCCTAGACGTGTTGCTTCGGGTATCGTCGTCCACGGTGGTCCTACAATTTACTGCCCCAACTTTATTTGCTCTGTATTATGCATATCATTTCGAAATACAGATCACTTATTGATCGTTGCTGTCGCTCTCTGTTTGCCGAATTTCGTCATTTTCTATCTACTCCTTCTTGGTGTTGCATTTGCAATGTCGAACAGTGTGTAATAGTTGTTTACTTACAAATGCTCCTATTCTGGAACTTTTTTATGTGCTGTCTTATTTAAAATCTTGATTATGATTTCATGTCTTTATACACACACACACACACACACACACACACACACACACACACACACACACACACACACACACACACACACACACACACACACACACACACACACACACACACACACACACACACACACACACACACACACACACACACACACACACACACACACACACACACACACACACACACACACACACACACAATTTGTATTTGTAATTATGTAATTTACCATTCATTTACATAGTAGAACAGTCATAATTACATATTAAGAATATTGAGCAATATGCCAAAAAACCGAGTTGTTTGCTTGAAATTCGTCTTCAGCATGAAAAGCCGCTAAGCCCTGCCTCACCTCGCAATTTTGAACTACGGTCAAATGATACTGAAATTGGTACTTCCCATATTCTAATTGCATCAAAATTACAGAGTTTTTAAGAATATGTATAATTTCTAATATAAAACGCCGAAAATACTTGGCCGCCTCTTATCAAAAATTGCACAACTAAGCATGGACTTCATTCGTGAAGGTTAATACAAAAGCTTGAATATTAGATATTAACTATGCGTTCGAACTCAAATTGTCAAGTGGCAGAATCTGTATTCTGCTTGCTTCTATTTCTGACCATTGTAGCTCCATAACACACTCTGAAATAGAAGAAAAATCGGACAATGCCGTCGACACCCGAGTCAATAATTTCTTTCATCAATTTCCACTCTACAGCGGAGAAGAGACATTGCATTCCTCGAGAGCTTAATGAACACCGACTGAATCAAACCCATTACTTTGTGGAAATTAAAAAGTAATAAATAAATAAAAATAATAACAAGAAACTCTTTTTTTTATCAGACTGCATCAAAATCACACACTTTTTGCTGAACGCTATTAGTTAATTCATTTATATTTCTAAGAATATGTAATATTTCATTTATGTTAAAAAAATTAATGTTTTATTATAATTATTATGATTAATTTTAGATAAAAAATCAGTAGTCCGTATAATTTATTTTATTATATTTTTTTAACTTACATTCTTTTTTAGAATAATTTGTAGTTAATAATGATCGCAAATTCGCAAAAAATGAATTTGCGAAGAAAATATCGCAAATTCAGTTTTATTTAATTGCTCATAAATGCCATGTTCGTGCTAAAAGTTCACAGGTCCCAAAACTCAACTTAATGAAGACGAAATGATGGGGGATTATCTATATATATTAAGCTTTCATATATAAATCCTATAATGATATTCTTTAATAGTTGCATAAAACTCTGAAGACTAAGAAACCAACTTAGGTGTGGACTTCGTCATTTGATTATGATTTAGAAATAGGAATACTTTGGCCACTTAGTTAATAAGGTCCCGGTGCCCTTGTAGTGAATTCTGCACTTGCCTGACCAAGCACACGATCCATCACGCTGAGAGTGCCTATAGTGTTAATATTTCAGTCTAATCCTATGTATCTACTGGTTGGGCCTGGAGAGAAGGGTGTCAACTCAGATGTCGACCCCGTGACTTCAACTGGTTCAAAATTATGAAGCTGTTTACTGGCGTTTCAATATGCAGATGTAGGTGTATGGAAAGCGAATAAATAACTTTAAATTTAAGTTGACTGATTTAGAAGAATATATTCTGTACCTTTTTTCCCTTTAAATTTACTGCAAATAATAGACTTCAAATCAACATTAAATTTTCAATAATTAAATATTGCTTTTTTATAATTTCAAAATTTAAATTGGCAATTACGACTCAAAATACCTTCTCTAACTATTAAAACCGATTAAAACCAAATATGAACAGCAAACATTATGAAAGATGTGCTTAAAATTATAGATAAATAAATATATATATATATATATATATATATATATATATATATATATATATATATATATATATATATATATATATATATATATATATATATATATATATATATAAATATATATATATATATATATATATATATATATATATATATATATATATATATATATATATATATATATATATATATATATATATATATATATATATATATATATATATATATATATATATATATATATATATATATATATATATATATATATATATATATATATATATATATATATATATATATATATATATATATATATATATATATATATATATATATATATATATATATGTATATATTATGGATACACTATTTGACAAATAATCTGTGTTTTATAAAATAAGTTCATAACTAACCTGATTGACGTCAAAATCTTTTTTAACTGTAACTTTCGGGCAGCCTCCAGGGGAAATTCTCTGACCCCTGCATAAGGGCGAGGCAACTAAAAATGCTGTTAACACCAATACAAAAGACATCTTTACAATGGATGAAGAGCAAATAACACTTTCTAATTTACTTTTTTATCTGAGGAATTGACAATTGTCGATAGCATTATCTCTTTTCAGTATTATGATTCGTTTTATAACTTGCAATTTTAAGACACTCAAATCAGATAAATCTTTTATTGTTTGATAAAAGAAAAAGCGGTATTATTTTCACCTTCACTCACACACACAATAACATATCAACTCCATAATGCGTTACGTAAGGAGAGAAATTTATTTTCTTCTTTTCTCTTTCTTTTGTATTACGTACTTCGATTTCTCCTTAAAAATATGAGTAGTATACTTGGAAAATGCTGGTATAGGACTAATACCTGCATACTTTATTATTAGCAATTTCATGTATAGATTCTATATAATTGTTATATTACCTATGGGCCATTTTCAATTGAAAAAATTAATTAAAAAATATGTTAATAAATAAGCTAGTCAAACTTTGTATTTTCGGTCTTCTATAAATGTAAAAATTCTTTGCAAAAAACAATTTTAGTCACAAAATAATTTTTCATAATTAGATTTTCCTCATAACTAAACTAAGCTTAGTGGCACGACAACCACCGTTGGTCCAAAGCCTACAGTGTCCCTATCTGTTTTCTTGACCGAAGGCCCTGGGATGCGAAGCATGTCTCGATTAGGTGATCAGCCTAACGCGAATCTCAAGTGCTTAGACGTAAACAAGTTTGGAACTCAATTTTATTGACCCATTGAAAGGATGAATGGCTGAGTTGACTTTATCCAGCTCTAGAATTGACTTGGAAACACGAAACGCTACTACTGCACCACCAAGCAAGTTAGAAGTAAATTTATTTTTGTTGTTGTCTTGTACCAGCTAGGCTGGCATTATGGGGTGCGCTACTCCACTTTTCCAACTGAACCCTATTTTGGTGTGGAGTACGACTTCCTCAGTACACGTCATAAGTATCCGTTTTTAGGGTAGGCAACCATTCACAACCCATTCATACAAAGATAGGATAGACAGAGAGAGGAGAGGAAGAGTACATCCACGCTCGAACTGGGATTCAAACCCAAGACCTCCCTATCCGCAGTCAGGCACTCTGACCATTAGACAAGTTGGGCGGCAAGTAGATATTTTTAAAGAACACAAATGTTTTTTTTATAAGAGTGCAGTATTCAATAGGGATTTCATATCCTTAAAAGCTATACGAAAAGTATCGAGAAATCCTATTTTCTGAAGCGTTATTCTAACTATGAGATCCCTGTGCCTCGATTCCGTTCTTTGAAATGGAAAGCTCCTAGCTTTACCCAAGCTGTTACTTAACAATAAGACATTTTAATGAGGCATTCGAAAATTAAACATTTCAGGGTTGTGGTAGCCTTGTGGCCTTCCGTCTGGAGGGGCTGGGTTCGACTCCCAATGCCTCCAAAGATCTACATGCGATATACGAGCCCGCTAAATCCGTGGAATCAAAAGTCTTGTGGTTGGTCGTGGAGCAGTTACCATGGGTGTAATGGTTTGGAGAAATTTTCCATTCCTCTCCAACAAAGGCTTCCGGAAGGGGATCCAGGAGATTCTACTGCAAGAGATGCACTACCAATTCACTGGCTGACTCCACCTCTTCTGTTCTTTGTACATATGTAAAATTTCTTATCTGTATTTCATCTGGTATCATACGGTATTGTAACCTTGTTTGTTTTTTATCTTGTATCATACTGTTTTGTAACCTTGTCTGTTTTTAATTTTTATAGGCCAGATTGGCCCCCATCTTCCAGTCAGAGCGAGTTCCAATGAACGTCTCTCTCGCCCCATCACTTTGAGCCTTTTTATAGTGGTTTGGGTCAACCCACCACTTGCTGGGAGTTCTTTCGGTCATTTGACCTTTGCGACCACCTGAACCTTGGCTTCGGCCTTGTAGTACACCTGTTGACTGGATTACGCAACGACGTTCACTCACCGCATACCTTCGGGTGGGTCGGTGTTCCATTAAGAATTCCCCTTCATTTCAAAATCAAAATTGAGAGAGTGGATCCGTACATCTATTTAAAGACGTACTTTCACCTTCTCTGATTAAACAAAAGACGCAGCCTTCATTTATTAACTGTCGGCTAACGAGTTTGGTTTGTCGGAAGCAGCAAACATTTCAATGTCTAGGGTGACTAGCAGAATTCTACATGCTATTTATTCTTACACAGCGTAATAGGAAAAAAAAAGATGTTAGGAAACATTGAAATATTTGCTTAGTTTTCCTTCTGGAGAATATTTCGTATTCTGATGTAACAAGTAAGAAATCCTAGAAAACTTCAAATTCTTCAGGCAGATGTACTATAAAAAAAGCAGAAGTACATTTTTTCATTGTCCAATAATTTCTAGAATCGAGTCTGGATCTCTGCAAACAATGATCTTTCTACTTGGTCATTGTGAGTCTTAAAATTAAATTTTAACCTGTTAAATGGTCAGCCTAAATGAATTAAGTTCCATTTTAAGAATGATTATATTCGACATTAATGGAATATAACAATTTTACAGCTTTCTGTTTGAGTTAGGTATTTCATATTTAATTCAATAAATTTATAAAATTTATGCCTGTCTTATAATCATGCTTACATCATTCAGATTTTACAAGTAAGAAAACGTACCTAAATTTAAATGAGGTGCATATTTCTTGAAAACTTTCTTTTGTTTTTAAGTTATTAAATATTGAATTCTAGATTTTTCAAATGCATTCCAATGTGTTTCGAACCTGTGATATATTGGGAAAGGACAAAAAGCATTCACAGAAATAAAAGCGAACAATACTTTTAAAGAAATTGAAAAAATAATAAATATCGTTATTTTTTAAAAGATGAAGCAATTACATTGTAAGAATGTAGAAAGAAACGAAGACGCCATTCTTTAAATATTTTTTATCTGTTCTTTGTAGTAGCACATCGATGACATTTTTGAGTAAAAGAAACATTTTTCTCTTTAGCACGCGGCATAAGCAACTTTACTGGGAGTCCAAATTAATTTCATTTATGTTTTAAATTAGTTTCAAACCCTGTCATTGAAATGTCGAAGTGTTGTTTTTATTTCATGTCAGTCACGAACTTTTACATTGATGCACTCCATTCAGAGCATTTGTTCTCAATGGAAGAAAATTGGATCGGGGGGATAATCTCAGGCTAAAGGTTTTATTAACATAAACTACCTAATTCTTTTTGTAGAGATTACCTTTTTAAAACAGAGAATTGAGAACTAGATACTAAATGCGTCATTATTTGCATAGTCATCTGTAACTGATTTTATTGGTAGAAATTAATTTTTGTCATCCAACTGAGTATACATTGTTGTAGCAATATTTTCATTACTATTTTTATGATGGTATTGATATATTGTCATAAAAATAGTCAGCATAGTATGGGTGCTGCTGTCTTCTTTTAAGGAGGAAATGTAAGTATATTTTAGTCGAGAATTTAAAAACAAACTTTCTCACCCATTATTTATTTCTGAGTCATGTGATACTCACAAGATCGAGGTCAAGATTCCTCGGAAATTATGTATATGGTGTTGTTTTTCAGAGAGAAATTAACTTCAACTTTTTGTTTTAAGTTATTTTCGGCAAGTGCATCGCTTACGTTTCTGATTATTTTTGTTTATTTTTTAAGTCATTTCCTTCATGCAGCTTTTTTTCCGAAGCTTACGGGAGTATTATTAGCGAACATTGACTGTCAAATATGTTATGAAGTCTCTAAGTTCCACCATTTTGTCACAAAATGCCATGAAAATAAAAATGCCAAAAACACCCAAAAATTAATTTCTCTTTGCTCGAAACTCATCAGATGACTCTCCGGGGGTTTCCTTTCCGGGGTCTCTTGTTCAGGGTCATTTGCAACTCTTTCTCTCTGATCTGAAACACCTGCATTTACAAAAGAGGAAGAATATAAAATTCATTTAGAAATATAAATAGTTTTGTATCTCAATAAAACTTGCAGAGAAAATATCTCCTTTCAATTAATATCTTCTCTTCTTTTACGATTAGTTTCCATTACCGTTTTTAAATGGCCCTGAATTCGTAAAAATAAATATAACCGTTTGCTGCCTATTGGCATATTTATCAACACAAATGATAAAACTAAACCTTCGCAAAATATGGTCAAGACAGAATGTTATAAACAAAAAAAAAAAAAAAAAAAAAAGAAAGAAAACAAGCATACTTCATTTTGTTTATGTACATTTACTTTCATTATATATTTAAGTTTTGTATTTGAAGGCAATATTTTTTATGCATTAAAATATGTCTTTTGTGGCATTCTTTTTATCTCCAAAATTATATTTCTTTTTATCTCCAAAATTATATTTAATCTTTTTAGCATAAAAAATACATTTTTTGAAAATAAATTAGTATCAAAATATTAAAAAGCAAACGTTTAGCATACTTACACACACATATATCCAATCAAAGATTGCAACTGTAAGAATGAAAAGAAATTTCTATTGAAGAATTTAAAAGTAAGATTAGAGCATGCCCAAATGATCCTTCCATTGCGCTTACTGCCATCTGGTGTTGGAGAAATCAATCATTCCCTCCAGATTGGGTGAGATTCGTGATGTCAGATGCTGACGTCAGAGGGATGTTGCATGTCACGTGACTTTCAGTCCATTTCAGGGACCGAGATATCGACCACCCGGGATCCAGTGAAAAGTGAATTGGGGATGGATTTGGTTTGGATACGATCGTTATTTCCTATTGTCAGCAGTAAAATTCCGGAAAATACGAATGAAGTTCATAAATTTTTAATGATGAGCGAAAATCAGAATGTGGTCTTCACTCGGCATGTGTTCAAGGCGATTTTCAACATTATGTACGAAGAGAAAAACCAGGACTCTTATTTAATAAAAATTTTAACAGATTTGTTTATTGAGCAGCCTAACATTGTTTTCGATGCGATATTCGATTCTCGACCCGAAGTCGTCGACTTCATGTTGATGAACATCCAGAAATACTGCCGATCGAAAAACGTCCATCTTTTTAAGAAAATAAAACTGCAGTTCAGCAGTCTTATGAACTTTGTGAAGAAAACGTTTCCGCTTTTAAAAGTCTTCGTTAAATATGGCGGTGAAAGCTATCTTGGACAATACAGCTCCTCCCGGATCAATGTCACGAATTTGGCGTAAGTAAATTTTTAAGAAATGCATTTCTCTTTGAAACTTCTTATTACTGTTTTCTTATTATTAAATGAAACGATATGCAATGCAATGGTTGGATCTTTCCGTCTCATATAAGCTTTGAAAAATTGCTATTTCCCATAAGTATGAGTTAAGGGTCCGAATCAATGTGGAATTAAAAATATGAGTCACTTAAGTTCTCACTAAAGATATCTGTTAAAAAGCAAAATTACAGATTAAAACTTGAAAAAAAAGAAGGTGTCTAAGTGGGTTCAATGAATGAGGATTAAAGTAAATAAACGAAATGAATCAATTTATCTTTTTATATTCGAATTATAATCCTGATTTTATTTCCCAACTTAAAACTGGAGTCAAGATTGGATCACTCATTGTAATTTTTGCGAGAAAGGAATATTCCAATTTAATAACCAGTAAGTGATAGTTGAAAACTGCTGAAATTTTATCTATTTTTTAAAAGAAGTCTCCAGTTTTATCCCAGTCAGTGTTGCACAGTAGCGATGGAAGTTGCTGTTTCGCCTGCACGTCTGTCGGAGTGGGTGCTTGGGAGTTTTCCGCGTATCTATCATTTATAAAAAGTCCTCTTGGAAGACAACTTAAAGGATGTGCAACAGTTTAAGTTTGTTCTGATGTCTAGTAGGCGGGTTCAGGATGCACTTTCGTTCTTCAGTGTGTGGAATCGAATCCTGGACCAACAACTCCAACGAGTATAATCCAAATGCTTTGACACTGTAAGCTTCATTTTTTTCAATATTTAATAATATTTGTTTTGTTAATTATAAAAATCAGTAAATGTTCAGTAAAATTACCATATCCCCTGAAAATTATTGTACTAAAAGCATTTATGCACTTTGATACCCTGTAGAGAGCGACTTAAGGCTGTTGTTGAAAAACATTTTGAATACTCGCCGAATACCCCTGGAAGATGTTTCATCCATAGTGGACCATAATCACGCGTCCCAAGAGAGGAAACCTGGAAGATTCCCATGTATTCACCCTGACAGATGCGCAACGTCCATCTCATGTTACTCAATTGTGACTGAGTTGGAATCTGGATTTTTTTACCACAGTAGTTACGTATACATATGCTCTTAAATTTTTGAGCAATCTGTTATCTCTCTCTATTAAAATTTAAGTAGGAGTTTAAGAGCTCAGATGTCAATCACGTTACATGAGAGTCTCTCAGAATTGCAAACATATAACTGCAATTTGCTTTTCTGAAGAAAAAAAAAGCACTCGAAAATGAATGTAATAAATCCGGCTACTAAATTAAATGACAGGAAATTTGCAAATATTTAAATTGACAAAATTTTATTGTTTTATTGAGGTTTTTGCTACAGTAAAAATTTTTTATTAATAATGAAAAATTGATGAATTGGCATAAATATGGAAGTTATAGAAAAATTAATTTATGTCAAATAAATAATAGATATTTTCACAAAAATAATAAAGTAAATAAATCGAAATAATTATGTGAGAAACATTCATTTAGAGGAAATTAAGTTCCTATAGACTTCCTTTTATATCAAACTATATTTTGCAATAAGGTAATTATACTTTCAGAATATGTTTATTGACTATAAAAATAAGATTTACTCAATACATATAAATACTAATGATTAGTTTTATTATAAACGCAATGGGAATATCCAATGTTCTCATGTGTTGTGTAACACTAATAACCATCCATTTGTGTTATGACGAGTGAAAGATCTGCATGAAACGTTTTTTGTTAAGATGGAAATTAAGGAACTATTGAAAATGAAATTCATAATAACAGTAATCACTTTTCAGCCAATTTAATTTCACTTATAATTATGAATTTCAAAACTTTTTTTTTATCTATACTTGTATTTACACACACAAATTACGTTGTTGACTATTAACCGCTGCATAGATAACTGTAAAAGTAAAATATGCAAATTACGATTTCAGTTCACGTTAGAGGAAAAGCATAATCGATTACGATTACTCATTGTTGTAAATTGCAAATCTAATTTGAGTAACGTAAAGCAAGAGCACTTTCAGATTACAATCAGGACCTAATTAAGCTAGGGCCATACGGGGATTTGCCCCGGACCCCACATCAAAGGGGTTTCTAAATCAACTAGAAAGTTCCTTTTACGTTGTCAATCGATAGAATCATTTGCCAAATCTAATCGAAAGTTTTTTGTTGTGAAGCAGAGGGAGAAGCCAAAAAGCCTTTGCCCCGGGCCCCAATTAGGCAATGTCGGGCCCTCATTACAATAGTCTGACCCTTAAGACTCATGAAACTGTAAATTTAATGAAAGGTTTGGATTCCTATTTAAGTGAACTATTTTATGTTTATGTCCATATTGATATTCATGAATTTTAAATACATCCCACATTTTTGTGTACATAAATATATTATATGCTAGAGTGCGCCAAGTACGCGAGCTATCGAAGGTTGCGGAAAGTCGAAAAGTTATTCCTAGTTTCCAGGAAAAATTATAACTTGGAAAAATAATGATATTGAATCAGCTCTGTTCAAACTACAGTGCTTTGTAACATGAAATATCATTTAAAGATCAGTTAAAACAAATCAAATGAAGTGTAAAACACTTGAGTTGGGACCGTTTAATACAAAGCAATTAAATATATAATTTGGATTCCTTAAGTCCCAATTCATTTCTGATCAGGTGTTCATAGGGAAAACCGTCAAAACATTTGCTGAAATGGGTGAAGAAACTTTTACAAAATTCAAAAATAAAAGTAAATATCGTTTTTTTTTAATTTACACCTTATAAATTATGAATTATCAAATGGTGTGTATATTAATTCTCCATATCTAGCGGTTATAAATTAAGATGACGATTCTAAAAGCAAGTGAAGAACCGCGTGTCTCTGTTTTTGGAGGTACGAAGTTCTGGAATGGGGTGCATCACTGTAAAAGCAACTTTACATTGAATTGACATCAGTGTCAATCACGCTTTAAATTAGTTACGAATGTTGTAATATATATATATATATATATATATATATACATATATGTATATATATATATATATATATATATATATATATATATATATATATATATATATATATATATATATATATATATATATATATATATATATATATATATATACATATATATATATTGTACTAACTATATAGATTAGTTAAAGCTTCTTAAAGAAATTGCAAATATTACTATATATAAACTAAATCGGTTGGAGATATATGTAATCTTATTATATTACGTTATATTTTGGCATCTATTATGTTTGTTATATTATATATATAAACCATTTTATTTTTTATTTCATTTTATATTCTTTGGATATTTAATTCTCAGTGTGTTTAAAGTATAATTTTTGATAATTATTAAGTTTAAATGTCAATAAGGTTTTATTTAATGATGAATTATGTATATCAATAAATTTAGCAAAGATAGATATTTAATTTAAGTTATTCTTTGGAAACAATTGGCAATATAGTTGCTATCACAAGCGAGACACCCACTTTAAAGGCAATTTTTTGAAAACTTTTGCTTTTTGAAAAATCTCCAAACTCCTTTAACACGATATCTCAACTAATAATGAAAATATTTGTATGAAATTTTGCACATATATTTTAAATGATCTTATCTATGAAAAAAAAATTGAATATACATGAAAAACTTTTTCAATTACAGATACTTTTAAATGGAATGATCAGCAAAATTCTTAAAATAAGGATCTAACAATATTTTCTTCATTGCTAACTTTTTTCTTAGATTTTGCTTCTTTTTAAAAAACATTGTCATTTAAAACTTATGCGCAAATTAAATTAAAATGGATGTATTAAATTTTTCTGTGGAGTATATTAGCCATTTTGTTAAAATTTCTTTAAAATTGAACAAAAAATAACCAATTTCACAAAAGGTATGTTATAATTGAAATTTGAGCGAATTTTATGCTTTTGCATCATAATTATCTAAAAACAAGATAAAAGGAAAATAAAATTACTAATTAAAAAAATGTTGGCTCAAAAATAGGCTGATATCTTAACAATTAGTTTAAATAAATTATATAGAGGATTTATTTTTTAAAGTATTAGTTAAATAGAATTTTAATTTAGCAGCTAAATGGCATTTTTTTCATTAATATTATCAAATGTAACATAGAGAAATACATAAATGAAGTTGATGTTTTTTTATATTTATTTAGTTTATGTAATTACGCTGGTATAGAGGTGAATTTTAATTCTCAAAATAAGGGTTACTAGGACCATGTATTTCTAGAATCTGACATCAAGAATTACAGTGGTAAAATTTTAAAAAATGCCATAAATAAGACCGCTGATAACGAATCAAAATAAGATTTGCCATGATTATACATTCCTGCTTCCTTCAGGGCTTCATTTTCGTATAATATTCCAACTGTGCAGTTTTACTTTGTGTCATGGATGGAAGTTTTTGTGAGCTTGAAGCGCATTTAAAATTTGTTTTAAAATTTCTGTTGATAGTTGGCGACCGCATGCAAAGATTGCCAGAGAGCCAAGACATTCCCATCCCGATGCACCCGCACTCAGAAACGAATTTAAAAAATTCATTCGCTTTTATTAATTAAGGCAAACTGAGACTCAATAATTATTTATTGAGAATAATTTCTTCTTCTCGATTGATTTTACAATTCGAGATGGGCCACAACCTGCCGCTTTTCAGCTGGATCTGCCTTCAGTCGTTATCTTCCAGATGGTTTACTTCAAACATCATTCAGCACATCATCCAACCACTTTCCTTTTGGTCTTCCCTTTGGTCAGTTGCGCATTGGCTTCAGAATTTTGTCTCTTGATGTGGCCGAGCCAAGATGAGCGTTGTGCCTTCATAAAATGTCATCATGTCTCGGCCTTTAATGAGAGCTTCTACATTTCCCGATTAGTTTTTATTCTTCACAGATTATTCTTTACCTGAATGGGTCCACATACCTTTCTCAATATCTTAAGTTCAAATATTCTTAAGTTATTAATATCTTTTCTGAGTCTCACAGCCATTTGTCACCACAGGCCGTCATATTTATTTTGATTACTTTAAGAATTAGTTTTTTTTATTAAAAGTTGTCAATATGAAAGAAATATATCTATAAAATATAATATTGTCAATATGAATATCCATTCCTCTTTACAATTCTGCAAATTCTCTTTTATGATATAGAGAATATATGTAAGTTAAATATGTTTCAAGTTGTGCAAAACTCAATCCAGAAAAATTTATGAAAACTTATATTTTCGGGATAAAATGCAAATGATTTAATTTATAGATTGCCATGTGTGTAGGTGAATTATTATGCTAATGATTAATTATCGTTTAAAAGAGTTTTTAAGTTTTCATAGAGCCCAATTTATTTTCTATTATAGGGGGTAAAAAATTAGTAAAATGCTTTTGCTTTAGCAAATTTCATTTAAATTAAATAAAAAAGTAGATGAGCTTACCAAAAATACTATGCTTTTAGGGGTAAACACGTTTGAGATTATTTTATATGCATAATTTGGAAATATCAATACATTTTTAAATGAATATCTTTGCTCGAAATTTATATATTTCAAAAAATTTTTAACAACTAAATCTATTGAAATACTTTTCGATTTACAAAATTTTTTTTCTATGATTTTTACATAACTTTCAAGAATATCTCTACATTACAATATATTTATTTTTTAGTTTATCATTCCATAATTCTGCGACCCTGATTTACTTCGAGTACCCCTGCACCACTCGAAGTAAATCATGGTCGACACGAAGAATCTTTGATTAAGTCGGGATTTGAATTCGCTACCTGCCATCATTAGAACAACCCCTTCATCAACCTGCGGTTTTTACAAGCATACATGTTATCGTCACAGTCTTTCCCGAGTGTAGCCTAGATTTGGGGTCTACCAATACAGAATGTAAATAAAAAGTTGGAAGTAACTGTTGCTCGATATTATATATCCTCTTACTATGAAGAATGTGTATGTAACAAAGCACAAGAAAAACGCAAATATATTTGTTGAGGAACATTAAAATAATTGAATAGGTTGCGAAATCACGAAACGATATTTCAAAGCTATCATTTGATTGCATACAAATGACAAAAGTTTGGTATGGAGATGTTGGTAATGATTTCCATGTATTTGCATTAAAAGTCTTTTTCAAAGGAAAGTTTTCAGGCCAATCAGTGCCTCATTGTACAGTTAATCCTTGCATGAGTGAACAAATACTTCAGAATTAGTTAACTTTCCATAAGAAAAATTCAAACAAATGATTTTACTGTAACAGTTTCTCCCTTTTCATTGTATTCTCACTTTCTTTTGCAGGTACGGCTTGAAAGATTTCCGTGTGCGTCCAGGTAACCGCTGCATGCTGCGTTTCATCATTATTTTCCAGATCTTCCGCACCATATCAGAAGGCACTCCCGACTTGGAAGACTCGCTGGAGCCGGTGTGGTTGCTATGGAGATGCCTCCCCATGCCCTTCATCTCCAGGGACGATGTGACGTACATCCACGCGGAGATACAGAAACCGGAAGTGAAGCAGAAGTGGACGGAAGTGTGGCAGAAGTTTGACGAGAGCATACGGCCCTTGAAACCCATCCAGCCGCGGTCGCTCAAGCACTACTGCAGGTGCTGCATCAGGTCTCTGCTGAATGAACGATGTTTGCTACCAGAAGGTGTCGACCACCTGCACATTCCCCAGAATCTTAAATCTTATTTAAAGCTGGAGCTTATTTAAATCTAAAATAATTCTTCTGAAATAAAGCGGTTTCTGTCTATTAAAAAAAAATACCCATGTGGATTGGATTTTTTTCCAATAAAATAACATTTGTAAAGTAATTTTCTCTAATTTTAGTAATTCAAGATTTTATATTTCTTATTTATTATACTATATTTTATATAATTATATTCATCATAAAAATTATTAATTTTTTTATATTCTAAAATATGTGTGGCAGAAAGATTTTTTTTTATATAAAATAAAATTGATGGAATTTTAAAATGAATTGGAAAAAATAAAATATTGATAATATGTTGTAAGTACAAAATTTGAATAAATATGAAATTTTTAATATAAATTTATCTCTTTTATTTTTCTGTATCAATTATCTGCTCCATTATGTCTTTTTTTCAGCATTTTAGACTCAAATATATCATAATGAATACTTAATTTCCTTTACAAAGTCTTAAAAGTTCTTACAAAATATGACTATTATGGTATTAATCTTTAAAAGTGGATTTTAAATATTTTTTCTATTATGTATATATATGTTGCTAAACTTTATTCATACAAATTGTTAATTGCTATAAAATAAGTATTTTTTATTTATAATAGTATCTCTTTCCAGTGTAATGAAGCAACATAATTTAAAATCACCTATTGTTGCAGTCAGATTTTTGTAAAACAATTTGTTTTGCCACTTTTTGTTTAAAGTTTCTTATCACAAATGTATTAATATTTGCATTCATATTCATTTAATACTTTCATAATAGTTGTGCCACCCAACTTGTCTAGTGGTCAGCGTGCTTGACTACGGATAAGGAGGTCCTGGGTTCGAATCCCGGTTCGGGCATGGATGTACTTTTTCTCTCTCTATCTATCCTGTCTTTGTCCTTTCCTTGTATGAATGAGGTGTGAATGGTTGCCCACCCTATAAACGGGTCCCTATGGCATATGTGTAGAGCAAAGTCGTACTTTCCTCTTCATGGTGCTCTGATTAAAACGAAAGACGCTCCCAACTGACTTAAATTCGCATAGCCAAGGCATAGCGAGCTTGGCTTGTCCAAGTGTCATTAGTGACAACTACAACATAATAGTTGTTATCAATAGATTTTCCTGTGTAACATGCTTCTTGAATTTTTTTTTTAATTTTGAGCCCAGGGGCTGTTTTTAAGTTAGCATTCTGTTATGTTTATGAAAAATAAAGCAATTTCATGTTTTATCACTTCCAAAAAATGTCCATTGGGTTTCACAAATTCCATTCTTGCAAAACAAAATAAATGTTTGAATAACAATATTTGGGTGAATTTTCATGTACAATATTCAGTTTGTTTGATTAAGCATGGTAGTGCCGAGCTGGCAGCGAAATGGTTAGCGCTCTTGCCTTCGGTTCAACAGTTTGTGGGTTCGAATCCCAACTTGGCATGGATGTTTGTAGTGGTTCGGAATCCACTTTAAACCGTAGGTCGCGGTCTAATTAGCCCTCGTGTGCAAAAAATGACCGTTGAGCGACAAACAAACCAAACCTTATATGCGCATTGTTTTCCCTCGGGATGATGGCATGTAAAAGCAGGAAAATTCGATGCGTCCTACAGCTGGCCATGTAAGTAGATGGTTCGAAGAGCACCAGAATGAGTTTAATTTTTTAATAATACCCATACATCATAATTTCAAATATATCTATTCATAACATTGTAAGGTATTCTTTTAACTAATGAAAATATTAATTCAATTTAATATTTATTCATACTTTGTAAATGAACGGAAGCTTTCATTAACAAATTATAGAAGCAATATTAAAATTGAAACATTTCCATTGTGATTATTCAGTATAACCATAGTAGGCACAAAACTTATTATATAGTTTTATTACATTACAGATGAATATAAAATATTTTATACACCATTTGCTTATGTAATTTCTAATAAATAACTATAACTTAAATCGACATATCATTTTGTAGAAAAAAAATAACAATTAATAAAAAAATAATAAAAATATACGTTTCAACATATTTTTCTGACCTTAAGAAAAACTTTGCAAAAATGCAGAATTTTTATAACCTATTTTCAACTAATTTTTCAAATTTGCTTGTCAAGTAGATTTGTATAATATTCTTGTATTTTATGTGAATATGATAACCTTATTCAATATACAAGATTTATTCATTTTTGAATTTTGAAAAGGAAAAATATTGCTTGTTATTAAAATGTGTAACTAAATATTTTTTACATGGAATAAAATACTATTAGACAAATAGCAAAATAATGAATATATTGAGTACATTTATATATATATAAGTTAAATCTAAAAACTGTAGTTAAATAATTCCTGCTATCTCATAAAAAGTTTGACAATTTCCTTTTCTATTTACAAAGTATGCGTTATAAGCTGAAAGCAAAGAATTTTCACAAGTGGCGCCCTTAAAAGTAATCATCTCTATTTAGAAGTACTTAAAGCGAAATTCGAAGGGGGGGGGGAAAGTTGTCTTTGAGGATTTGTTAAATTACTTTATTAATCTAAACTGAAAACTGCATAGCATTGGTGGTCACCACTCAGATATCTGATTACGGTTTGGAGGGTATTTCCCGTCCCTCGCACTTTTCCGTGTAGAAGTGGGAGTAATAACCCTTTTTCTTTTGGCGGTACCGCGGCTGTGGGAGATGTAAAAATTTCCCTTTTGTGTTTGAAACTCATGAAAATGGGAGTTTTGTCAGTGTGGAGAACGGGAAGGAAAAAAAGATGGATTATCTTTCCTTTAAAAAGAAAGCATAGTTGTCTTTCATTTCAGCATGTTTTTCTTCATGACATTTTGTTATATTTTGTCAATTGAAAAATACGACTCAAATAATATACTCTAAAGCATCAATATCAAAAGTTATAATACTTTTTAATTTTAATTCTGATTACTCATTTATAGGAAAATTTTTTGATCAACGATATTTTGCATTTACTTTTTGAAAGTAATTATGCATAAAAAATAAAGTAGAAAAAAATCACAAATCAAATATTTAGGACGATTTCTTTATTTTCATTCATAATTTTAGTATAAAATTGAGTTGATTAATAATTATATGCATAGTGAAAAAACAAAGATATTTTTGATTTCAGAAAATCAGTTCCAAATGATGCCTTCTTTGTTTTAATAAAATTTATTAAATTTCATGTTTATTTGACATAATTGATTAATAATTTTTAAAGTATTTCTCTCTTCGTGTCTTTTATCACACACTCACATTTCCCCCTGATTACTTTCACACATTAAAAAATAAGCCACTTATAATCGAACAACAAATAAAACGAGATTTTTTTCTTTCAATACAATTTTTCTCTAAAAATTTAAAATTAGAGAACTGCTAAATTAAACTAACATGTAACAATAAGGATACATTTTTCTCTAATAAAATGCATTGGATGTAAAAAAAAAAAAAAAAGAAAAAAAAAAACAGTCTTTTTACAAGAAAAATGTAAGCTATTTCACGACTTTTATGTATTTAGAACACATAAAAATATTGAAATAGCTTCAACTTTTTTTGCCAATAAAATATTCTTTTTATTATTTAATGTATCAGATTATTAAATGTCAAAAAACATTTGCATGCTAATGTTGCTAAGAAATGTAAGTATTTCAAAAAATTCCTATCTAGCCATATAAATAATACATAAATTTTCTTACAATAAGTGCGGATAAAATTTCCTGATATTTTCAACTCTGATGCATTACATAATAATTGTGAGAAAAAGTTGAATTATTCCGAGAAAACTGGTAAACTCGTCTAAATGTTTGATTAAAATATGATAGAAATTTTGCAAAATTCATCAGTAAAAGTTTAAGATTCGTTAAGGTGAAATCTTTTATGCTGAGAACAGAGAATACGATTTTCTCTTTTCTATCAGGTTGTAATAAATGTCTTCTCGCGCCCTAAGTAGCATTTTCTTGACACGTCAAAGTCGGAATCAAAAGATTAAGTCCCATATATGGTCGCTTTCATCTCAGATTTAGGATGTTCTTATAGCATTCATCGGTAGGTATTCTTTCCGTAGTCTAAATCATTTTATTCGCTTAAACTTTAATGAGTACTTCATACACACACATAAACACACACACACTACTATCAATAAGAGATTTTGACAACATCTGTGCAATTGTGTTATTTGCTAAATTATAGCATTGGTGTTGTCTATATTTACAAGTTTCAAAGTGTCGCTGAGGTATGTCTTGTTCATCTGAAATTTTAACTGCCGAAATGACTGCATATCGTTCTTGATTCTTAACACAATTCCATTTCACTACTATTGGAATTGAAAGATTCAACATTCTTGCATTTATAGTTTGTTGTTCACTCTTTATGGCATTTGACTGGGATCTAAAGCTTGCAATTGTAGTATCAGGTTTAGGATCAGTCATCTTCGAATGCCATTTGCTATCTGTAATTCTGCTTTTTCAAAGTTATTTTCCCCATGATCCGATTTAGCCTGATTGTGTCAAGGGGCAAAAACTTCTTTAAAGGTTCCCTCTGCTTCACAAGAACAATGTTTCTATTTGATTTAGAAAATGATTCTATTTAACTGACGACGTAAAATAAACTTTCTATTCGATTTGGGAGGGCCCCTCTGATATGGGACCCGGGGCAACTGCCCCGTATACCCCTGCCTTAATCAGGCTCTGATTTTCCTCAGGGATGGCTCTGTCCCACAATCACTTATTAATTTTTGCGGTATTGTCACACACCAATCTCTTCGAAGATTTGGATGAACTTTTCATCCTAAAATCTCCTTTCGGGACACGATAACCTATAGAAAATTATAAAAATTCACATTGTCAAAAAGTTATCAGGAAATCTTGATGCTAAAAGGTCAACATTTAACTTCTAAGTTAAATATAATGTTTTATCTCGAGGAAATGTAAAGTTAGAATTCCACATATTTTTAGAAGGATTTATGATAAAACAAATCTTTATGAAATTTTGTACATACTTTGATATGATTTTGCAGAGTAATTCTTAAAAATTTAAAATCAGTGTGGTTTAAAATTTAAAATCTTTGCAAAAAATGGCAGTTGAATATTTGTTTTTTGTTGTTTGAAATTTAATTAACTTCCAGTTCTCAAATATCTGCATTTGAAAATATGAAAGTTACTTTTCTCCTTACAACAGGTGATAAATTCCTGGCATAATTATTAATCTTGTTAAACAGGAGAAGAGAAATCCAGCAACAGAGATCAGTTTGTTTGCTCTTTCGACGCTTCTTTACCCTGACGTTTTGCATACGAGTTGCTGGGGGCCTATAGTTTGAGATGGAAGTAGTATGAAAATGAGAGTTCAGCAACATGTGGAAACATAGAGCCAGCACCCACTTTTTGATATAAGGAGTCACTTCCACCCACTCCGCCCAGAAGATAAAAAGTCACTCAAAAAGAGAAAAATTGCATGAACGTCTACAAACCGGATAAGGAATTAAGAAAATTTTAAGCATTTTCATCAAAACTTTTGAAATATCGTTATTAAGAGACTTAAAAATCTAATCACTTTTTCAATTTAAAATTATTTCTGCTTTTAAGAATTTAATAGAGTTTGCAGTTATAAATTAAAATCAACGTTCTACACTTAATCGTAACAATTTTGCAGTTTTAAGAAAAATTAGCTTTTACTTGTTACTTCGTATATTTTAAATTATTTACATTCATCAATCTGTAGATTTCCAGAATGTGTAAAATTTAATTTTTAAATAAATCTGTTTTGTAATTTCAAGGATTATTTCGTTGTGTAATTTAATTTCATGTATAGAGTTTTAACAATTTAACTATTTTTAAATATTTCACTTCTTTTTGCAACTTTAAATAATTTTTGCAGTTTAGCTTTGCTGTAGTGAATTAAGGAAAGGAAAAGAATTGCAGCTTTTATACGTTAGCAGGAGAATTCCATTGTTATGCGAAATTCATTTCCTTCCGTGCAGCCTTTCTCAACTCAAACCTTAATAAAAATTTGACAGAAAAACAAAAATTTTTTATAGACTTCTGGAAAATGATTTAAAGCTAAGGAAATAAATATTCTGTAAGTTAAAACTTATAAATATAAAGCTGTATAAACGTTAAAAGTAATAATAAAGCTTCTTGATTCTCTCTTATAACAACACAAAGAAGCAATAAATTTTATTACCTGGGTTAAGGTAAATCATACTAGTTAGACAGTTCAGATTTAGAATACACAGCTCAAACTGAAGAGTACTATCAAGAGAGAAAATTCCAGGACACAACCGCTAGAATACAACACTGTTAAGAGTTTTTTTTAAAGAGAAATTTTATTTTCAACAATTTTAATTTTAATTTAAAATTTCATTAATGGTTGATTATTGGAAGACTTGTCAGGCTTTGTTTTAAAAAAAAAAACTACTGAGAACTGAAATAAGTTTTATTTAAATATAATATATTTATTTAATACATATTTTTGTGATAAATCAATTTTTTGTTTTCGATCTTGTAAATTTAATGGGATCTTATATTTAAAACAAACTTTGAATAAGTACAAAAATTAACAAAAATGCTCATTATTTTTTTTTATTATTTATTTATTCCACAATATTTTTTAAGAAAACCTTAAGTGATCCATTTCTTTATCTTCACAATTAAGATATTTTTTAATTTTTTCTAAAAATTAATGTCCTGATTATTTTCAAATTTATATATTATTTTTATATGCTGCCTGACGTTGAAAATGCAACACCAAGAATTAGTAGCCAGAAAGGGACGAAACTCGGCAAACAGAGAGAGACAGCAACAAACAATAAGTTATCTGCATTTCAAAATGATATGCATCATACAGAGTGAGAACACAAGGTTGGGTCTATAAGTTGTAGGACCATTGTGGACAGCGATGAACGAAGCAACATGTCTAGGCAAATAATTAATGAGAGTACGGATGGCATCTTGAGGAATGGCTCGTTTTTCCTGTCAACCATTTGAAAAAGTGCTTCTTTTGAGTGAGGCAGTGGCAAGGCCAGAAAATAGCGTCCAATCATATCCCAAACGTGTTCGATTTTGGTGCGAGATCTGATGAGCAGGGTAGCCAAGGAAGCTGCTGTATACCTTGTAGGGTATGTTGGCTGATGCGAGAATGTGCGGTCGGGCGTTATCCTGTTAATAAAAGGCATCGGGCATCTCTTGAAGGTAGGGGCGTATCATCGACCGCAGCACATCATCCACGTAACGTTGAGCTGTCATAGTGCCATGAATACGAACTAGAGATGACCTGGAATGGTACGCATTGCCTTTTTAAATTATGCCTTATTGTCGCGCTGTGGGGCGTTCCAAATATGCTGCAGGATTGGACTTGTCTCCACGTCGACGCCCCACTCGTACGCGGAGAATATCACTGAAAAAAAGAAGTGCGACACATTTGAGAAGATGATCCTTCGCCACTATGTCTACCACTTCAATCTATTCCGGTGCCATTCCAGACGTCGGCGTTTATGCTGTGGGGTAAATGGCAGTCTTCTTAACGGGTGGCAGAAGCGCAAGCCACTAGCAACCATCGAGGGCAAATGGTTCCGCTCGATATGGTAGCATCCAGGGTATCTTGCACATGATGCAGAATTTCGGTAGACGTGCTATGTGGGGCCGCCACCGCCTCCCGTTGGATTCGTCGATCCATGCGTTCTGACGTCAGTCTGGCTGCACCAGGCACTCCGCAAGCGTTTCACAGTTCCTTGTTCCAACCATCTTCGCTATAGCCGCTGTGGGTTTGTCCAGGTGTCTATCAGCTGTGATTTGCCGTAAGGACCAATCTTCTCTTCTCAATCCAAACACTCAATCCAAACACCACAAACAACAATCAAACCAAACACCTCTCATAAACTCGTCTGTCTGCTGGAACTGACTCCATCGAGGAGGGTGAGGCATTCTCTGCAGTTAAAGGCATCCTTTGTGACAAAAAGAAACTTTCAAAGATTATTTTCAGAGCAGAAACAACGGCACGAATATTGCCCATTTTGCTGGTTCTTAACTTTATATATTATCCTATGTGACCGAAGAGCTGCGCATTTCACATCATTTGCATAACTCAGTAAGGAGCATCAATCCTGAAATTTGCATAATTTTCTGGTTTATCCACAGATTTCGGATTATCCACAATGTCCAATGAAAAACAATTTATGTTGGCGTAAGCAAGACAATAGTCTTAAAATTCAAAAGAGATTGCTTACAAATATTGCAATTATTAATTTAAAACTCTATTAATTAATGAAATTTCTAGACATTTTTAAATCTTCCTTTCCGATTTAAACTAACCATAATGGGGATGTTTTGTCATGCCTTTTTCATTTTGCTTTTTCTGCTATTCTGCTGTCCATGTGTTAATGGCTTGAATCCATAGAAAACTGATTTTCAAACTGATGCTTTGCTTTTTATACACTGCTCAAAACAATTAAAGGATATTGCGGTTTTAGGTGGATCTTGTGGCTGGGAAACTTTTTAGCTGATTGATACGTGGTCGACAGACGTAGTAGGTTATATGAGAATAAATTACGCATGTTTGGCAAAAAAAATGCATTTTATTGCGACTTTGTGTACAAAAGGAAAATAACACAATTTGTGCATATGAGAAAAAAGAATAAAAAAAGGTGTTATCTTCAAAGGAAGTCATTTTCAGTAAGGGGTATGGTTTCCACGGACGGCCATCAACGTTGAGCACATTTGAGGCATGGAGTCAATGAGGCTATTAATCACGAGTTGGGGTATTCTGTCCCACTCTTCCAGAAAAGCTCTTCTTAGTTCTTGGAGAGTTTGTGGGGGTGGTTGGTGACCAGCAACTCGACTTCCTAGAGCGTTCCAAACGTACTCTATTGGATTCATGTCTGGAGAACACGCTGGCCATTCCATTCGTACGATTCCCTCCTTGAAAAGGAAATCCTCTACCAGGTTAGTACGATGTGGCTTGCAGTTATGGTCCATTAAAATGAAGTCATCTCCGATTGCTGCAGTGTAAGGGACTACAATAGGTCTAAAGATCTCATCCCTATATCGGCGACCAGTCAGAGGTCTATCTCGAATGATATAGAGGTCTGTGTGCCCGTCAATGGAGATGCCACCATACACCAACACTCGCCCACCGCCAAATCTGACACTTTCGTGCACGAACGCTGGATTATTCTTACTGCCACGGTCCCTCCAGATGAAAATATGCCTATTATCAGGATGAACAGAAAAACGTGACTTGTCAGAAAAAAGAACATTGCTCCATTCATTTCTCCTCCAGTTCACATGCTCTGTTACCCACTCCCTGCGGTCGCGACGATACCTTGATGTTAGTTTAACACATACCATCGGTCGGCGAGCATACAGACCTACACCATGGAGCCGGTTTCGGACAGTCTGAGTTGAAACCGTGGTGTCAGTAGCCGAGCGAAGGTACTGTTGGAGAAGAGTAGCGTTCATATTTCGGTGTGTCCTAGCCGTTAACACTAAATAACGATCTTCATTGGGCGTTGTTGCCCGTTTACGACCTTGCCCTGATCTTTGACCTGCACTTCCAGTCTCCAAAAAAAAAAAAAAAAAACGGTTCCAGATCCTGGAAATCACATTTTGTAACACTCCAATAGCTTGCGCTACTCCGGCTTGAGTTTGGCCCCTTTCTAACCTACCAACAACTCTCCAAGCTTCTGAATCGGTTAAATGACTTCGCTGAGACATCATACTCATCGGAAGAAAGCAAGCACTGAATACCAATCATCCTTGTATTCATTGTCATTTTTTCAGCTGGAAGTCAAATTTCATTCACTGCCGCTGAAGTAACGTTTTTGATGTCGAACTCAAAATTAGCATACTCCACAGTTTGAAAATCTGAAAAATTTTCATTTGTGATTCTCTTCTTACATTTTCAGCAAAAATATTTTGTTTATATCTTTATTTTATGTAGAACTTACAATATCCTATAACTGTTTTGAGCAGTGTATAAGAAATCTTATATAAAAATGAAACTTATATAAAAACGAACTTGCTTCTTATATAAAAATAAATTTTGACACTATTCTCAGACATTCGATGGTGAACTTCGCTTTGTTTGCGGTCGGATTTAGTCGGATTTACAACGCCATCTTTGTACCATGTGACGTAAATGAAACTGTATTTGACGTCATGGATATTTCAAACCAATGGGAATTGTAATAAGGTGGCGTACCCAGGCTTTTAACTGTAACGAAAGAAACAACCACTTAATTGTTAAAAAAAATTGAAACACTCAGTTATTTTTACTGATTTTTTTTTGTTGCAAATGAATAAGTTGTGAAATTCATTGCAAAGTAGTATAATATTAATAGAAGAAATTTTTATTTCCCTTGTAATAAGCTTGTAATCTAATGTATATATAAATTGATCAAATGCACATTTATTGTGATTTGTTTCCTTTTTTCATAATTTTGCGGATTATCTACGAAATAGAGAGCCTCTTATTCGAACCAGTTAAGTCACTCCCTTTAGTTGATTCTGGTTAGTTTACTGTGCGTGCACAGAAAAAAATTGCTTAGTAAATCATTGCTACAACTTCGAAATTTATAGTAAATTTACGACTATAGTAACTGATTGACAGGAGAGGAGCATATGAAAATAAAACAATATAATAAACAAGTGTCAGTGAAATTTCATGAAAAACTATCAATATAATTTCATAAAATAATATTTGGTCAACTTTTTGTAATAATTTCAGAGACATTTAACATTACATGGAAGTAAGAGTTTATGTGAAATAATAAATACGGTAAATGTAATTTAAGTCAGAGTTAAGTATTTCTCCTAAACGTCAGTAAAAATAGAACTTTATATTTTTAAACATATAAAAAGGAATTAAATGTGTTTTCATGTAATATTTCTAGACTATATTTCTATATAATGTTTTCGAATATTTGATTAAAAAATGTAATTTCACTTGTGCCTAATCATGCCATTTCAACGATGTCATAGTTAAAAAGAAAACTAAATGAAAATCTCAGTATGAATCTTTCTTAGCAGTTGCTTAGGACTTGAATCTGACATGAGACAGATAGAGGCCGTTGTGGCTTGATTGATTATAGCATCGTTCTCATCATCGGAAAAGAGTGAGTTCAAATCTCGCCTTAACCAAAGATTCATGGCGCTAAAGATGGCTGGTGCACGTTAAATAGGTTTATTCACAATGTCCTTTAAGTGATGTATACCTCTGGAGGAGGTAGACCAAGGGGTGCTTGATTCCTTCTTCATTTCGAAGACTCCCACGCGCTTGCTTCCACTCTAGGTAGATCCCAACATATGGATAGGTACAAGAAAGTATGCTTTTGAAACAACAACCTCAGATATATAGGTTAATGTCCATTGAGAAGAGATTGTGATAGAGTATTTGGCCAATAAACCAAGAAGTTCCACTCTCACAATAGTCCAAATAGCATCGTAATTAGACATTGAGGAAGCTGAAGAAAGGTGGTTCAGCAGTGAATCATAATGCAGGATTTTTATTTTTATTGACATATAAGTAATTGATGAGTGACTTTGAAACGGTGTTTGTGTCAACCTTAAAATCGGATGATGGTAATATCATGAACTCGTACATTTTCTGCTGACTTGGAATTGGTATATTTAGTTTAGACGCATCATGCGTTTCTGTTAAGTGAAAAGGTATTTTAGATAAGAATTTTATTTTGTCTTCATGACAAGAACTTAGATCAGGAGATTTTATGCATCATAGTTTTATTTTCGTTCATGCGTTGTTATACGACTCACCATTGAGTCAATGAACTCAATTCAGGGATTGTCAATAAACAAGCGGAAATGCTTTCCTTACAAACTCAAGGTCTTGACTCGAACCATGTAAATATCTTTGGGATAGAATGAAATGATGGTTCCTTTGCCAGATACACTTGTTCAAAATTTAAACATCAAGTATTCCTCAAATTATCAGAGAACAGAGCATAAAACTCTAGATAATTTACTAGAATTTAATGAATGGCCCAATCTTTACGTATAAACGGCGTCATTGAAACACAAAAGGAGAAAAGATATCTCATTATCTTTCTGTCTAGTGCCTATCAAACCAATAGTATCGAGTGTTTTATCACTTTTGGTCCTATTGTATGAAAAACAAAACTTTAGCGATCTTGTTTCTTTAATAATCATAAATGTCTGATTGAACATGAAGTTATTTTGACAGACAGAAATTTCAAGATCTGCTCGCTACATATATATTGTAAATTACAATTGACTATATATTTCCTTTTAATTAGGTATTTATGTGTAACGTTCTGTTCTTTTATCTGTGAAACTCTATGTCTCGGGAAAGATGGCAGGCTGTTATCGAAATATTTCATATTTACTTAGTAAAATCCTTATTTTGTTTGCCTGGCCAGTTTTGTCTAGCAATGAGCTGAGTGTGGCACCAGGGAAAGGAATGAATTTATATCAGAATGTTGGTTTCTAGAAAACTTAAATCATAGGTTTTGTTTCATTTCAAAATTTGCATTAGGATGCTTGATGTTAGTTTTTCGCTTTTTGTTTTGATTGTTTTTGATTTTGATTGTTTTGTTTGATTGTTTTTGATTTTGATAGTTGAGATTTTTGTTTTTCGCTGTTTACCTAAAATGTCTCCTGTTGGTATTACATGGGAAAGTAAATAAAAATATTCTGGCTTTTGATGTTTAATGAACTTCATAAGTAAAAGGAAATTTTCCCCCCCAGACATGACTTCACTTAGAGGGCACTAAATTATTTCACTTCAGATGAACCAATTGATAAAAAAAACTTCATCGATTAATTCATAAAAACTTTTAAAGCCAATCGTGATTCCATTGTTTCCTGCATTGCACAAACCCATGTTAAGTACAATGCGTGATATAGTTTAAACGAATAATTTCTGTAAAAAACCATTAAATTAGGTACCAAATACGCAGTCCATTCACATTAATGTAATCACTTGTAAAAAATCAGGCTGATCTCCCACCATCAAGTGAATAGATGCGAGGCATGTGAGGAGATAATTACTTAGATGTTGGAAGGTGCTCACTAGGATGTTGAATTATGCCAACTTCAGTGTCACGGTCAACTGCGCAATGTTACGCAGTTGTGGATTCATGGCGAAAACAACCCAATCGAGATGGTTTTCCATATTCTTGATTGAGCTTGAGACTGGGGAGTTTGTAGTCCAGCGAAGTAAGATGAACTCATTTTAATGCTCTTGGAAGCACGCACGTATAAATGCAAAATATAGGACATTCTGCATTGTTAAAAAATAGATCCCTCATCCCAAGGGAGAACAATTCACATGTGCAAGTGGACATGACCAGCAAAGAAAGATGTATTCATTTGTTGATCCTCAGTTCTTTCCATAGTAATGAGTGGATTCGGAGAATATCACGAAAGCATTTTTCAGACCATAATAACTCTCTTCTAGCTTGGACTCTTGCGGCTGTTCTTGTAAAATGAGATGCTGCATCTAGTATATTACACTGCTGGACAATTGCTAAGGACGGATCACAAATTGCAAAGTAACATAACATTAACTGAGACAAGAGCCCTAGTAGAATAAAATATAGTTGCCACACTGTCCAGTCATTAGAATAAGGAATATTTATTGTTCTGGAAAGTACAAAAGCTGTAAAACAGCTGAAAGAAAAAAATGTTCATTTGATGCTGCATACAGAAAAATGGAACAATGCGTCTAAAAGTCAGCAGGCACCTTGAAGAAAGGTATCAGTATGGGATATGTCCACCGTGGAGTGTGATGCAACATTCCACACGTCGTATCATACTTTGCACAACATTATCCAGCAGCTGTTAAGGCAATTTATCCCATTCCTCTGGGAGTGCACGGATGAGGGTGCTCTTGTTTGTCGAAGGATAATTTCGACCAGCAACTTGCCTCCCCAAAGCATCCCACACATTTTCAATGGGGTTTATATCTGGAAAACGTTATGGCAATGCGAGGGGTTGAATACCCTCGCTCTCTAGACAATCCTGAACTGCGAGTGTTCGATGACATGTTGCGTTGTCGTCCATAAAAACAAATTTATCGCCGACACCACCACGGAAAAGATGAACATGAGGAAGTAGAACTTCATTAATGTATCGTTGACCCGCCATAGCCCCATTCGCAACCACATGTAGGGGCGTGCGGCTATTGATCATGATGCCGACCCACACCATGACACTGCATGTCGGATATCAGTCCGTTTCCTGGATATTTTCTGGACGATAAGCAGTACCACTCTCGTGCCAGATCAGTTGGCGTCTACAATCCGATGACAGACTAAACTTGCTCTCATCTGAGAATAGTACGCATGCCCAGTCCTGTTCAATCCAACTGCGATTCTCACGACACCATTGCAAACGGGCACTACGGTGCTTTCTGGTCAATGGGACACACACAATAGGTCTGTGGGCGTATAGTCCTCCTCCTCTCAAACGTCTGACAACAGTTTTTCGGGAGATCTGCTTTCCTGAGGCAGCAAGAAACTGATTTGCCACCTGCTGAGCTGTGGTGCGCCTGTTCCTTTTTGCTGATAGGACGATATATCTGTCTTTTGCAGACGTCGTACTTCTAACACGACCTCCCACGTGCCGCCTAATACACATTCCAGTAGTTTTAAATGACTTCCACAGCCGTGAAACAACGCTGTGAGCGATGTCGAACTCCCTGGCAACATCTGTTATTTTTCGCCCTTCTTCGATCTTTCCAATAATTCGTGCACGCATAAAATCATCTAAGTGATGTCGGGAAGACATGCCAAAAATTTCAAGTTCGTCTATTAAATCTTTCCTGTAAAACTTTGACTTGAAACAACAACTGTTCACACGCGTCAAAACTTTTAAATCTCTTATGAATGCTATCACGTGATGAACAGACGTGGAAAAAAATTTGCTTACGCATACTTCTTACTATATCCCGCACTTATTCTAATTTTCCACATTTTACTTCCTTTCATTTTGTGGTTGCTATGGATGAAAGTGTTATCCGTCCATAGCAATTGTCCAGCAGTTTATAAAGTCTATTTGCCCAATGGAGCATAATGAGTTGTTTACTGGAAAAATTAACATATCACCACTTAAAGGACATCTATTTTCGGTACTATCGAGCATATTCCAGTCTTTATTCCCGATGAACAACAGTCAGCATGAGTGCCTTGACTAATTGTTTGCTGCAAAAGCCCATCAGCATCATTGTTCATTGAACACTGTTGGTATCCTCTTGTTTCTTCTGGGCTTTCAGCGATTCAATGGTTGCATGTCTATACATCTAAGTGCATCATAGCAGCCGTAGATCATAACTATTATCTATGGCCCATGGTACATCGCATTTGCTATTTCGATGATTTTAGACAGTACTGTTGTGCCTTTTTCTATATATGGTACGCTTTTACAACAAGATTACGAACTTAAACGTCTTGTAAAGGCTCAATGGTTGCACTTAGTCTTAAAATTAAGTAATAACGTCCTTTTAAACATAGAGTAAATCACATCGTTCTTGCATTTCTTCCATGATTGTAATGTTTTCTAAGACAAACTTTACTTGCACTCCAGTGCAATGGGTTGCTACCTTCTTTCTGTAATTTGTTATTTTGCGTTGATGTTGAAAGTAGATGGTGGTTACATTGATATGACTGTATTGTGTACGTTTTATGAGTTTTTAAACCCTTTGATGCTATTTTCTAAATTAGATAAATATATTTTTCAATTTAATGTATTTTTTCTAAGCACATTTGATTATTTCTCTTTTTTAGTTTTTAATCGTCTGATCTCCAAACTGATGAAATATTAAATTATATCACATATTTCATCAACAATTTTAGCAGTCTCTATATTGTCATTGCTGCTTTTATATTATGCACGATGTACCAAGTTGTAAATAACAGACATCTACTCCTTGGACCTTTCGATCTGCCATACATTGTTTTTGGCCGTTCTTTTCACTTGAGAATTGTCTTATATTGAACTGGACGAGCTAGCCAAGAAATATGGTGACGTCTTCAGCTTCACAGTGGTGGGAAGGATATTGATTCCCTTGGTGCCGTCAAAGAAGCTCACATTACCATTTTATATCGAAGATGTACTTTTTCGATTTCTTTTTTTGAATGGATCAGTATGTTCACTTAAATGTATTGAAATTGTGATAAATTAGTTATTTCAATATGACGTTAGATTTTTAGGCATTGTTAATTAATTGCTTAGCAATTAGGAATAAATCATAAAAATTTCCTTTGTTATATTGTTAAACCATATACCGCAATTACAAATTATGAAATCATCGAGTAAAAGCATAACATTTCTACTACATTCAGTTTAGTTAAATTCGAATTATATACTTTATTTTATTAAATTAATGATTATATCCCCATTAATTGCATTAAAATTAGAATATATGTATCTCTATAGTTTTAACATAAATGGTTAGTCAATATGAATATTCTTGTTAAAACTATATGATTATCCACATTTTGGTGCAACGTTTTGATTAAATGCTTGAAATCAACACTTGGACCCGTCAGGGAAAAAAAGTGTAGCAGTAAAGTTAATATTAAAATAAGTATTTTTCTTATTAAAATAAAGTAAGGTTATAAAAAAGCTAATTTATACATGTGTATTGTGATTGTTAATGCAACAAGAGAAATTAATTTTCATTGATTGATAAACTGCGAGACATCAACCATCGTCATTCTACCTCATTGATCATAGTCAACGATTTCATGAATTGTTGGTTACGTAAACGCTTATATTTTGTAAAACGTACTTGAAAATGTAATTTAAAAAGTTTTAAAACACATATAATTTTGTACAAAAATAATTGTTATTACATATTTTAAGTCTTATTTGAAAATACGTTATTTACAGGGATTTTGTGTCAATTTGAATTTAAAACAGTAATGTGAAACTCTTAAAGATCTATGAGAAAATCTATGCAAAAGAATATCACAAAAGTTATAAGTTACAACTTAATTTACTGTTTTTTGGAGGGGATATGTACAGTAAACTATTTCTTATAACATTTAACGGATTAACAAGGGATTATTTAGCATTATAAATCATTGTTCGAAAGTATTCGCTCTAAATACAAAAATTAAATTTATATAAAAATTAACTATGAGAAAAATTACTCTCTCTAAATATTTACAACTAATCAGAAGAAAATACTCATAATTAATAATAAATTTTGTATGCGTTAATTTACTTTCTTAATTTATTGTTTTATTCAATTTTTCTCTTTCTTCTCATCTCATTGTTAATGATATAAAATATTAAAGAAAAACGTTTAATTTTTATAAATCCATAAAATAACAGTACCTGCGTCAAGAAAATGAACTTGATATTATTTCATTTAATAAATTATTTTAATAATTTAGAATTTTCTTTTTGCTTACATGGTAAGATAAAGCGAATGCTTAGGAATATTTCCCATTTTATTTGATGAAAGTGTTTTTACAGCTGAATTTAATGCAGTAAAATTATACGAAAAGTCTATTTATTTATATTAATTAGAAAACATTAAATCTAATTAAAATTAGTCATACATTTTCAGAGCATTTCTTTTGAAAGAAAAGTGACACCTGCAATTTAATAATTCAGTTGAAACTTGTACAGTTAATGAAACTGAATGGAATTATTATCGGGGTTTCTGGAAAGCTAAGCTGTATTTCATTTTGAAATTGTGGTTGCAGTATTTTTAGTAAATTTAATGTGTAACACTGACTTGAAGTCATTGTAAAATTGCTTCAGCTGCGCTATAATTATTTTTCAGCTGTAAAATGTTTCGAAACTCAAACCATAAAGAACGAATGCAGTAGTTCTTTCATTCCTCTTTGAAAATATTGTCATCTATATAGTAAGTAATCTATATAATAAAAAATAAGTAAGGCATCGGATATCCACTTTTTTCTAAATTCCCTCAATTTATTTTTTAAAAATAAGGTAATAACATTGACCATATATTCTTTCCGACCTTTGTAAAAGCACTATTTTTTTTATCTTTGAAGAAAATGCGTTTTCGCTTTTCTTAATAGGACGATCATTCAGAATCTATTGGATGGTGTATAAAATAATTCGTTAATAATATTTTTTATATTATTATTTATATAATTATTAATTATTTTTATTAATTTTTATTAATATAATAATTATTATTAATTATATTATTATATTTAATTTTATTTTTATTAATATTATTTATAATAATTTATTATTAATTATTATTATTATATTATTTTATTAACAATAACGTTAATAAAAGAAATTTTCATGTACTTCACATCTCATTCGATTTGTCTTCAGCTGATCTATGCATTGGACATCACTTAATATTGCATTTTTAAAACAACATTTTGAACGAAGCTAAGTAAATACAAATAAAAACATTTTTGTACATCACACAAATTTCCTCAAAAATATTTTCCCTTCGAAGCTATGCGATAAGGTGTGTGCATTGTAAGTAGATATTTTTGAGTTGATCAAGTTTGTATCAAGATAAAATGTTATTATGTAGTTCATTATACAAAAATTTTCAACGAGATTGAGTGTGGTAAATTACTGAATAATTTTTACAGACAATAATTTTAATAAGGCTTTATAAGTAGTATTACATTTCTAGCTTTTTTTTCAAATAACTATATAACTCAATAGACTTAATCAACTTTTTATATCTATATGTATGTATTTTGAAGAAAATTTTACATTTAGCACTAAGTAGTTCACTAGTCTGTGTCCCATACACCTTTTAATTATTTACTACTTATATAACTTTTAATATTATACTTTTTATTATTTACCATTCAAGTATTATTGTAAATATAACTTTTAATTTAGCACTAAATAGTTCAATAGTTTGTGTTGTAGCAACTTTCAGTTATTTTATATAATGCACTGAAATGACTAATTTAATATGGCTAAGAAAAATCTTCAAAAATATGAAGAATGAATTAATAAAATGCTTACATTATTTCAGCAGTATTATAATACTAGGATGCTACAATCTGGCATGAAATTTTAAGACTAATAATTCACTAAGAAGTTGTACATCAAAATTACACTCATAAATTTAAAAACCAAAATTGTATTTGAATATACATGAAATAAAAATTTGTGTAAATATATTTATATGAATTATAAAAATAAAATAAGATTATATATATATTATACAATAATTTCTTGCAAATGATTACTAAGTGCTTATCGAATCCCTTACTTTTCAATCTCAACTGTTAAGCTACTAATTTGTTAACATAAATATAGCAACAAAAGAATGTGAAATGTATTGTGGGGTTTTCTTGAATTCCGGAGACTATCTTATATAAGCGCAACAAGATTAAAAAGCAAGTCTTCTTCCATTTCTATCGATTAGAGCGTTAGCTGTTATGACATCACTTCCGCAGGTGCTCTTATTGGCTGCGCAATGAGCTTCGTTAAAAATGAAGAATTCTGCAGCGCGCGCATGCGTCCAACCAGTAATTTCAGCTTTAACTCAAAAGTTGCATAAATTGCTAGAAAAGTTGTTCTGGGAGGTAGATATGGGTTCCAACCAAGTTACTTTGTTTTTTGTACAATTGATTAAATTTACTATTTAAATAACTAATATTTTTAATAAATAATAATTTTTATTGAAATTACTTTTTCTTCTGTGTCGGCATCTATCAAATGAAAGACTAAGCAGAAATTTGTAATTTTTTAAATTCCAAGTAAATGTTCTAACAAATTTACTCTATCTTAGAAAAAAATTTAATAAGAATCGTCATCATTTATAATTTATGATTGTTGCATTGTTGGAACATGTAATTTTTAACACAGCAACTCAATCCATTCAAGTTAAATTCTAAAGTTCTTGTGTGCTAATTTTTCAGAACTCCTCTTAAAAAATAATACATTCGAATTTTATCTAAAATGAATAATAACAAAATACATTCGACGAAGAATAAGAATATTCATGTAAGATTAGCAATGAAAATTCTGATGCATGAAACATGCTTGAAATTGATTAATGAAGAATATCCTCAAATTGATGTGGAACAAATATAAAAACAATAAACATAGAAGGCTATATACGCCATAACAATCCACTATCTTGAAACAGAGCGTTACATTGCATGAATTATTTGTATCAATTCGATTTCAGCTGCAATGTATGCAAAATTAGGGAGTAAATACCAAAAACATATTTTTATTTTATATAAATTATCCATCATTTAAAGATATTTATACTAACGCAAAAATAAACATTAAAAAATATAGAAATTCCTTCAACATGAATAAAAAAATTCTAGTTTTACATAAATTAAGTATTTTTCAGGAATATATATTTATTAAAAGAAAAACAACTCAAAATTACAATATTCATCTTAAGTTATTCATTGAAAAAAAATTATTTTTATTGTGAACTTTGTCCCTTAACATTGCACTAGTAAGTAAAACAGTGCATAAAGTGGAGTAAAATGCCACTGAAAAATGCGCTGCTCGCCAAATTTGGCACCCGCATTGTAGATTGCTATATAATATTCTCAAATATTATGTTCTATTAAATCAAAGCAGCGCATGTATTCCGTGTATGTTCTATTACATTGTGTATACAGATTAAAAATTTAAAGTAAAAAACATTTTGGGTAATATTTTTATTAAATGTTTGCAAGTTTTTATTATGTTTACAAAATAAAATTATTTTCACAAACATTAAACAGTAAATCCACTGCAAGCGATATAGTGGAAAATACTGAACTGGTAATCAATTCAACTTTTATTTTCTATACAAAATTTGGTATATTTAAAGAGGAAATTTTCATGGTAACATAAATATGTTCGTGATAAGTTTGCAATATTTATCCATGATCATGGCGGCAAAAAAAGTAAACAGGTGATATGGAATGAAAAAATTTGACAAAATCTTTCTTTTACATTCCAATTTTTGTAATAAATAAAGCTAAACATTTACGTATTATTTGAATACTAAATGATTTACAGAAAAATCTAAAATACTGAATTTTCATTTAATTTGAAAAATAACTTTTAATTACATTAATAATCTCAGGATAAAGACTAAAAGAAAGTAATTATTTACCCTTTTAAAAAATAAAATTTATTTCAAAATATTGTATGAAAGTAATGAATATTTTTTTTTTGATTGGACAAATTTTGAATGATTTTAATGCCATGTTATTATAATATAATTTTTCTCCGTTTCAACAAATAAATAAATTATTTATGTAATTTATACAACAGCTACTTATTTCAGCTAAAATTTTCATACATATAAGACAATTATATTTGACATAAAGCTCTATTATACTTCAATATTTCAGAAATTTTTCAATACATTCATCTCATAATATTATAATAAAGGAATCATTTTCTTAAGGATATTTCTAAGAATTACAATTATATTCTTCAGTATAAGTAACTAAATCAAAAAATACTATCATATACATACACAAAAAGGAAAATCAACTTCAATTATTCATATATATGCATATACATTTACACCTTAAGAGTTGAACTTTTCTCGAAGCTTTTGGTACCTAATATTTAAATGGGAAGTGTCTTCACAGAAACACATCCTAAATAATATTTTCCAACCTTATTGCAATATATATCTCTAATCAGCAATAAATTTCGAATTAAAGAAAATCGCGTAAAAATGTCGGAAACGCTTTGAATCTCATACTTAAATTTTATCTTCTTCCAAATGTAGTTAAAAATTTCCTGAAAAGTATAGGAAGATTCTGAATTAGAATAAAAATATTCCGTTCAAATACATATTGCAGTATAATGATTTATTTTGAAGATAATAAAACTATTTGCATGAAATACGCAGCAAAGAAAAACAGTGTTTAAATTACATAAAAATTTTTCCATGAAATTCATTTAACATCATAAATAAAAATTAAAAGCATTAAGCCATCAATTTTTACCTTATCATCAAACTACAAATTATACGCTAATTACTTGATAAGAAGAAGCATTATTATGAATGAGAATTACAGCAACCGTTTTTTGAAACACAGTTCTCGGATCACTTCTTCACTTGGAAGCATCGCTTCTTGGCTCAACAATCAAGTCCATCTTGTCTGAAGCGAAGTATAAAGTTCGCGTGCTTTTCACTCCAGGCGGTAAAGAGAATCTGAAGTTCTTGACCAATGTCGTTAAAAAAAGAAACACTTGGTGCATAGCGAATGCTTTACCTATGCAAGAGCGCCTCCCTGCGGCAATAAATGTACTTATAAGTATAGATAACATACACTATATATATATATATATATATATATATATATATATATATATATATATATATATATATATATATATATATATATATATATATATATATATATATAAACAATGAGAAATTTGGCAAATGTTACTTAAATTATGACGGAATTTCAACTTCCAAATAGGTTTTAGTAATTTTTAAAAACAAAGAAAAACACATTTCTTGGACTTAAAGCTGAAAATAATTTAACATAGATAACGATAATGCCTAAATATAAAATTTGATACAGTTTAATTAAACAAACTATATCAAATTTTATATTAGGCATTATGGTTTCCTATATAAACATATTTGTAAATTAAACTAAAATTAGGAGTATATTAATGAAGACTGCAAGAAATAAAACATATGTGTCATTATCAGGTGTAGATCATGCATGTTAAAAGAGACAACTAAAGTGGGCCCACGGAGCAATAAAGAAATGAACTCTCTATATATGATCTTATATTTTAATTAAATATCCCGGATCGAATCATTCAACACTTTCTCCAATCGCATTGAAGTAATTACATGAAAGAAAATGTGCAACAATATTGTCAAATATTTTACTCAATAATACCAAATGTTGTTACTACTAGATGGTCAAATATTGTTGTTACTAAATTATCAAACATTGTAATACACAAAATGCTATAACGGAACGATGCTTTGCATTTACACAATAGCCAATTGAATAAGGTTCTTAAATACCTAATCCGAAGTGTGTAAGAAGTTCTGGTCTCTTGGATTCCTCCACAAGGAATCTGGACGGATTGAAGTTGCCAGGTTCCTCATATTCACGTTCATCCAGGTGAGCAGAGTAGAAGTTGTAGAGAGTGATGGCTCCTTTGGGCACCCGGTGACCGCACAATGTTGTGTCTTCTGTTTAAAGAGATAGCGAAAAACGGAAATTCTTTATTAAATATCGAAGTAAGTGATATTTATATTAAAATACTAATAAAATTTACACATTTCTTGTTTTAAAAAATTTAAGTTTAAATTTAGCATGAGACCATATACAATTTACCGCAACAGTAAAAAGTTACAGTTTGCGGATAGATTCAATATTTTTTTATTCATTGAGAAGAAAAAAAGGACAGAAAATGAAAGCTAGGATATTTTATTATTACAAGCACAGTAATTTCGATAATATTTTGCGCACTAATCCAATAAAATACCATACCAATAAAATTCGAAAGATTTTAACTTTGATGGAAATGAACTTGAATATACAAAATTAAGCAGTGATAGTAACTTTGTTTACCTCTTTTCTATTTCATCGTTTTGCTTACCACTCTCACACTCACTTTTCAAACCATACTTTAGTTATACAATTAGTTGGCACTGAAGTGATATGACTTAAAAAATGCATTTCTCGCTTGAAAGCAAAAAAATTGTATTTGTTATAATTCTGACAAGTACTTCTTGTTACCGAAATTCACTAAATTTTTTTCTGGCATAATATAAAGTTTCAGTAACTTAACAATTAACAAAAACACCGTTTTTATAACAACGCACTGCAAAAACTGATCTTAAAGGCAAATGTTCGATTATGCCAGTTTATTAATTCACTTTTCTTGGTATTGTTCAATTAGTTACGTTGATATTAATAGATAATTTATTTTAATAGCCTCTTAAATATAGCTTTTAATAAAATCCTTATTGTAATTTAGTGTTAAAAATGCTTTGGTAAAAGCGGCCTTGTCGAGTTTTGGTATCGAAATTTCAATTACTTCGTTAGAGAGTACAATTTATTTTGCATATTGTTTTCTATATTTAAGAGATTTTAGTACTGATTGATTTATCAAATTATAAGTATTTGCTGGAAATAATGATTGATAAATTATTCTGTAGTCAATGTTTAGTGCTATCACAATGCTTTCCAGTGATTATATATAATTGATTACCAGTGTCCCTTCTATTACCGTCAACCTTTAACCAGCCCCGATGATGACACCTTTATCATCAAGCCACCACAATAACTCAAATAATTTCATATATTAGTAAAAACAATCATTTTCAGAGAAAAATTCTTTGCCAAAATCACCTTAGCATATAATGTATTTTAAAAGTACCTTTAATTTTAAATATATGCTTTCCATTCTATAGTATATTTAAAGATGTAGAAATGTGTGAAATCGCAAACTGTTTAATGAAGCAATTTACAAGTGAAAGAAATTACGTATTAACTGAACTAAACTTGTAACTTGTAAAAACCTGAGTGCCAGCTAAGGAATAGCTTTCCCTCATTCATCATGAGTTTCTTGGAATGCTTCAAGTAAAAAGTTCATTAATAGAAAAAAACAAAATTTTTTTTAAATCTCTTTGAAGATGAGTCATATTGTCAGATTGCATGCAGTACGAGTCTGCATTTATTCAGTGAAGACAGCATCCTATGTGGAGTAGACTGCCATCGGTCTTATTTCCATGTCTTCAGTTAGCACTTCATTATTTAGGAAATCAGTGAAACTCTTCGTTTTACTAGTTCTTGCTTGATTGTGGAAGTTTCTATTCAAAATTGCTGTGTATTCATTTAAATGATTCATTTTTATATAAATAGAGTTATTTCCTTTAGACCAACTTGAGTTTATTAAAATATGTAGATGCTTATTTTGGCAGACACAAAGTCTTTCTATTTCAGAATTGACAATGTTATCCCAAGCAGGTGAAATATATGTAAGAATAGATATTACAGTGGAATTGTAAATTACTTTTTTCAATTTTACAAAAAGGTTATGAAGTTTTTGGAATGCTTCATTAGCTTTATAAATTGCTTTAGTGACATGATCGTTTCAAGTAAGTTTATTATTAAATACAACTCCAAGATAAGTAGGACTATTGAAAAATTCGAACTTCTGCATCAAACAGGATGATATTTTCGGTATTCTTTTTCTTTTCTTTTTAATAATGAAAATTAGAGTTTTTTGCATATTAATTTTGACCTTCCAGTTTTTATACGAGGATTCAATATTTTCCATTCTATTTTGTAGTTTATGAAAAACAAAGTTATCGAATTTCAATTTTGGAATAATTACACAGTGTTACAATTTGTAACAATTACATCAAAATAAAGTCCCGTAATGGAGTTTGGATGATTTTTGTCTATGGGAAAAGTTAGTAGTATAAAGTTAGTACAGAACAGGACCTAGAAGGATTCCTTTAGAAACAACTGCTTGGATATTTCTTTCAGAGGAGCAGATATAGTTATAGTTGATCTTAAAATTTCTTCTTTTAGGATTTTATAAGTAAAATAATGTCTATAGGAAACTTAAATTTCATTAGTTTATTTAGGAGTCTAGCGAGCAATACTCTGTAGAAAGCTTTGCCAATATCAATGAAAAGACTGAATAAAGCATGTTATATATAGAGAGTTTGCACAACTTGAACACAACCACCAATCAGAAGACAGTATTGCACACGATTGGTGTAAAATTTTCGGACCTCTTAGAAGACTCCAACTTTACTGACGAAAAGAGACTGATTTTGTGTTGTCTGTGCGATTACTTATATTATGTTATATGCATCGAAACAAATACAATTATACTATTGCCCTTCTTCATCAATTAAAAATTTTTTTGACATTCGTAATATCTTATTTTTATTTCAGGAAGGATATAGCTTAGTTATGTAAAGCAATAATTTCACTAGATGAAAATGTAATATTCAAATTGTAAGTTTACGTAATTAATAACCATTACTTATCAATCTATCTGAAGTTTTGTGCGACAGATTTAATTGCTATTTTTCGAACTTCCGCGTAAAAAAAATAAAGTAACCGAAGAAAAGCAAGAAGTTGGATGGATTACCTTATAAAAATTGTTACTTACTAGTACAAATCGTAGTAGGAAACACTGTGAACACGTCTGTTGTTCTGATAACCTCCGATATAAAAGCGTTGGTGTATGTTAAGTTGTTCTTATCATCTAATTCGGGGTCTCTGTCCATGCCGCACACTTCCATGAGCTCCTGGTAGATCTTCTCCTGCTCCCCAGGGTAGATAACCAGAGCTTTAATGAAAGAACTCACGAACATTCCCATGAAGAGAATGCCGTCTCCGAGAATCTGTACCAGTGAAGCCATCAAGCATTTGTCTGCATTGCAATTATTTAGTTAAAAGTGAATGTTTAGTAAAAAACAAAACTTGTGCGTAAAGCCTGAAAAAGACACTTACCTGTAAATGATTTGTACATTGGATCGTTCTTGGATTTCCTGTCCGCCCTTTCTTTGAAATAAGCATCCACGACGTCACGAATGTGACTTTCTTTGTAAGTTGCTTTTCGTCTATCAATCATTTTATACAGTATATCTTGAACTAACAAGTGGTTTTTTCGACCTTCATTTGCATAAAAGCAGAAAGGCATGATAAAGTACCTGAAGAAAAAATAACTGTTAAAGGAGAATCAATAAGATTATTAAATTTCATGTGGTTTAATTATTTTATGGCAATGCCACATGGCAATTTATTTAAAACAAAGTTTTGTGGGTTAGAAAAGGTTTATATTTTATTCTGCATATAAAATCGGAATTATTTAATAATATTTGTTGTTAAATTTTAAAAAATCCTTAAACTAAAAGTGTTAATAGTATAAAATAATATTATGAAACAAATTTGGTATTCCTATTAGATACGTTGTTTAAATATGTAACAGGGAAGACTAAATATAAACAATAGCATTTTCCTCATATTCTTTTATGAATGGATAATATTCAAGAATTTGTAAAAATAAATTATATGCAAAAATTTAAGATTACAGATTTCAATTTAATAGTTTGAATGCTTTTTATAAAATTATTCTATAATCAAAATAACTTTCTAAATCTTTTTATGCTCAAGATGAATTAAATAATTTCAAGAATTACTTTTTTGAAAAAAAATACAGACATTTTTAAAGATAAATAATTTTTATTTGTAATTTGTAATCACTCATATTTGAGAATTGTTAATAAATTTAAGAAAAATAAATATCTCTTTCAATTAACTTTAATTTTTTGTTCAAAATATCAGAAGCTCATCGATTCTAGAATGAAAATTTTTTATTTCTGTTTAATTAGTTGTTTTAGTCAGCTATATATTACTGAACAATTTGTGAAATTATTCTCTCTGCAATGTTTATCCTCTTAAAATAGCGGTTTTTAGCGATGATATAAATAAGCCTTTGAAATCTAAGACAGCTTGGCGATTATTGGCTACATTTTTGCATCAAGACATAAATCAACATTCTGTAAATTTCGAATTGATAGGGGCAATATAAGCCGAATTGTCCAACAGGTTATCTATAGAAATGTTCTAGAAGCTTCAAGGGCCTATACGCCTGAATCCTCAGCTCTAAAAGCTCTTTGTTTAATTTCTGTATCATAGAAAGTATGTAGGTTGTCAGCCAGTGGGAAACCTGCCAGCAGAAGTAACTGTGGTCATTGTGAATAAAATAATTCTGATCAATGCTTACTGCTTAAATTATGCTTACTGTGCAATTTTTCCAAAGAGCATTACATTTTTGCTCGTCATGCTCAAAAGTATTGCATTATAGTGAAAACAGAATTCCAACAATTCCTCTTCGGACATTCCGTCCTGACCCAGCAAAGTCAACTGCATAATTTTGTTGCTTTTCTTGAAGATCATGTCCGTGATGTCCACAGGCACTCCTGTCAGCTTCCCGAGATCGGAGACGGTTTCTCTGATGATGCCATAGATGGCGCCAGAATGAGCTTCCTTGATGACGTTCATGCCAAGTTCATTGAACTGCTGCAAGAAGAACTTCCTCATGATTTTCCAGGATTCTGTTTCGATGAAGGGTACGCCTGTAACTCATTGAAAGCTGTCATTAGTCATTCTCGTCCATACAATTGGAAAAATCATAAGTTCGCAGATTGTATTTAATAAGTTATCAAGCCTTCATTGTGTAGAAGACAACAAATGTTCATACTATTTAAATCTAGGTACCATTATATATCACCACTTACTTTTTTATAAAAATATGTTCTTTTAATTATGCATCATTAAGTGCTAATAACATTGAAAATGATATGAATAAATATTTGAGAATAACGAGGCATAAGTAACAAAATAACCGTTGTGTTTAAAGTTCGAAAGTATTCTGTTAGTTAAAGTTAACTCGACTCGTTAGTCAGAAGTTTGTAATTTTATTATTATTTATAAAAAATTCTTATTAATGTATTTTCCCCTTGCATTAAAATTATTGCGAAATAAAATTATACGTAAATGAAATTGAAATATACTACATTTTTTAATGACAATCAGAGAGAGAGATAAGAAGGTTAGAAGATAAAAATGTTTGCTCGTTCTTTGATATATATAAATTTCTTAAATATCCCTTAATGCGAGTTTCAATTTTTATTTTTATTTTTAAGGTGATTCAAATAAAAATGCAACCTATGCTCTCATGGTACCGAACGTGGGTGGGTCTTCAGGATTTTGAATGAGAAGCCAAGCTGAAGACTCCCTGACTTAAGCTATACTTCCGAAGTTATGACTTGCTTTTAAATATTACTTTATTTTTAAAATGTTGTAAATTAGATTTCATTTAATTTTATCCGTTATTAAAATTGTGTTAATTAACTTTTCAATTACTATAAATCAACTCCATTAAATTTGATCAGTTAAGATTCAAAGGGATTAACACTGTATCACAATACTCGTATTTTCTCTACAATATACAATAGTCGATGTTGTATTTCATTAACAAATAAGTTTGATTACCTTTTAATAGATTTAGTTGTATCAGAATAAAGTTATGAAACCATATAGTTTTTAAGGTATTCAATTAACAAATAGAACTTAAATAAAATGATAAAAATTATTATTTCCAAATTTTAACATTAAGTGATACAATTGACTTTTTGCTACTCTTATTCCTTAATCAAGATTATGATACACTTTGGTAATAAGTATGAAACTGTTGTACTTATATAAAACACAGACCTTCTGCAACTATTTCTTTTTACTTGGTTTTGTTTTTTCGAAATCTTGTGAATATGCATCATTTAAGACTATATTAGGATCTCATTCTCTGCATCTAAGAAATTACATAATTATACTAATGTCATATTTAAACCCCAGTAACGCAACCAATTAAAAGAGAATCTTTAAATCTTTTTGAGTCCTTCATTGAGATTTACCTCCCTCATGAGTATTATCATTTAATAATCTTTTTGCGTCATTTATTCAGAAGTTGCTTTCTTTTCCTACCTTTACATTTTGAGATTTGTTCTTTATCCTTGCTGATGATAATATTTATGCACTATCTCGTTTAAATACCTTGTATTCTCTCTATACATAATTTCTACAGATTTTCTGTTCCTACATTCAGAGCTGTTTTTCTTTGGAAATTTGCCATTAAAAACGCAATGTGTCATCTTATTTGTGTACCACTTTGTAAACAACCTTGAATTGTACTCAAATATCGCATAAATTCTACATTATAAAAATTATCTGAGGGGTATTTTGGAGTATATATTTTATAGTAAAAATGATAAATAGAGTTGATTATGTTTCATAAGCGGTGATTATACATAAGCCCTACTAAAGTCGGTTAATGTGATAAATTATTGAATATTTACCACATTTACTGGTAAATTTATCAATCTCGTACTGGGGAATGTGATAAATTCAAATTGTTTTGTAGAAAAAGGATATTTTAATTCTAAAAAATAAGTATTTTCAAGCAATATCAAACATTTCTTTTTTAAGAATTTAGAAAGTATCATGATGATTTAGAATAAATCTCACAATAAGCCTTCAATTTAAAAATTTAAAAAAAATTTAAATTTATATATATATATATATATATATATATATATATATATATATATATATATATATATATATATATATATATATATATATATATATATATATATATATATATATATATATATATATATATATATATATATATATATATATATATATATATATATATATATATCCCAATTCAAAATGGGAAATGTGATAAATTCTGATTATTTTGTTGAAAAAGTATCTAAATAAGAAGAAATTTAGGCTGATATTCAATGATTTATCACATTTTCCGAATTTAGTTGGGATTATGAATAATCTTCAGTTATTAAACATAGTCAAAAGATTAATCACTTTTACAGTAACATATATATTACAATTAACGACAAAAAAGCTCATTGTTTAATACAAGAGAAATTGTGAATAAATAGGAAAAAAGAAAATGTGATTTTTGATGCAACATAGCATGCACTATTTTCTTATGTAATGCTTCACACATTGAATTGTTTTGTGTAAAATTTTGTATTACATTAAAACATTTTGTTTTACTTACCAGCAGTGAAACGTGTGTTATATTTGAATGTGGTATAACTTTCAGTTTCAGCGCAAACAATGTTCTACTTGATAATGAAATATTAAATGTTGTGGAACAGAGAAATGATTACATTGAATAAATACTTATGTTTTATCTTGTTTACTTTTTAGTTTAATAAATAGTTAAAAAATTAACTTTTCACTTATATCGGAGAAATTGTTATCGCTTAAATTGTTCGACTTTATCTTATTATATAAAAATATCGCGAAATGGTGCATAACTGATGTATAAAACAATTCAAAATTTTTATTCCTGCAAATCCCGCCGTTACTATTAAGTGCCATTTTGAATCACACATACTGTTGTATTCACTGGCTGGATAATTTTTATAAATTAAACTACCCATTTTTTTTCTGGCTGGAAGTCCTTTTTTTATTATTTAATTCTATACCCCATTTCCCCCATTTTGACGAAGTGGAATGCCCTAACGTGGGACTTGGAGAAAACCGGTCCTGCAAGGGAAAAGCGAGGGGAGGAAGAGGAGAAGTGAAGGGCAGAGGAAAGAAAGACAGAGGAGCTGCAGGACATCGCCGGAACAAGAGACCCGGTTGGTTTGGGGAGTTCGACGCTTTATTGGAGACTTCGAAAGTAAAGTTGAAGTTGATAAAAAAGGAAAAAGCTGATTGAAAAAAGTAGAGCCCTCTCAAATTGTGAAATTAGGAGATGCCTGAATGTCAGCATTTACATCCAAGTTGTCGTCGATCCAAGGCGTTTGCCATACTATTAAAGAAGAACGCTGAACTATTGTGATCAACCAGGTGTTTGAACTAAATAGGCCGGCCTATACCATCGACTGTTTATATATGTAAGTGAATGTTTTTTTTATTTATTTAATTATCCAGCCAGATTTTTTTTTGTGTGGTACCACCATTTACGTAACTTAATTTAATAATTAATCTCACTAGAACAGGCAATCTAGGGTAAGTTAATCACTCCACGTGAGTGAATTATCATTTTAATAGCAAAGTTGTAATAAAAGAAATAATACAAATAATTGAATTCATATTATTGTAAATAGATGTGTTATTTTCTTTTGTGAATTAAAAGAAGTTTTGATTACTAAAACAAAGCCAGTTTCTGCTTCTGTTCTTTCAGGTTAGAATCTGGGTAGAAATAAAGACTTGAATAAATACACAACGCAATATTAAAAAAAATAATGCCTTATTTTAATATAAATTATCATATGTGATCGTTTTATAATAATTGTAATTTTCGACACAACAATACCGAGTGTTTTTTGGGCAGAATACTTATCTTACATAAGTATGTACAAATAAACTTTGAAAGTGCGTTCACCCAAAACACGATCTCAATAATTTGTTATAACTCTGTAATCTTCTGAAATTTTATGATAAAAGGACATGAAATGTACTGATAATTAAGCTCTATATATAGAAAATTACTTGCTCTTCAACTTTCTATTTTTGTCATTCTAGAACCATCAAAAAGTCTACGGACACAGAGGTAACATCCAGTAAAATATGTGGTAATTCAATTTCCAATAGCGAAAGGCTCTAAGTCAATGAACATTGATCAACGTCTGATTGAATCGGAATGCTATTACAGGAGTGTCTATGTCAGCTATGTTCGGGAGTAGCGAAGGAATGGGAAAAACCAAAATTTAACTCCGTCAAAATATACAAAATCAACTTGGCATTGGGCAACGGCCTCTGATCAGGATTATCAACACTAGATGGACAAGGGACGCGATTCTTAAAAGGCCAGATTCACGCAATTCTTATGAGGTCAACTACGCAGGTGTGACGTGGAAGCAGTGATACGGTAAATCTCACTGGAGGCCAGGGTCCATGAGGGGCGTGAGGAGACACTTCTTCTCCCCCCCATGCTCTTGCATCTTGCCATTGAATTCGAGTAAAAAGTTACCGATACTACTTAATTTTTATACCATTTGAAGCGGAATTTCATTTGACTTCTTGTATGGAAATTTTATGTGATTACGATAATTCGAAGCGTTTCTACAAGCAAAAAGTTTCTCAAAAGTATTAATTAGTAATTAGTTCGAAAGTATTTAAAATAGCGGACAAATCTGCTTTTTAAATGAGGAGGAAGACCGCCCAGCTCAAGACGTAATTTGTTGATATGCATAACAAAACCTCTACCATTCCAAAGATAAAATTCTGGACTTATTTCCGCCATTACTCTGAAGGCTGTGTAACAAATAGAAGTAAAAAATTCAAAAATCACCCCGTTTTCGATGAATATTTTCATTATTGCTGATTTAAACAGCAAAATGTCCGATTAATTTACAAGGCAAGTTGCTAGATGTCATGCTATTTTAATTCGTGCATTCAATCTGCGCATTTTGATGGATAGATTGTGTCGATAGGAAGATTGGATAGAGGGTTGTTAAGCTTTCAATAAATGTAAATATTCCGTGTTTTTTGGCACAAATTTGCGTCAAAAAATTCCTTTATTTCTAATTTCTTATTGATAACTTTGACTCCAATTATCCTATTGATCTAAAAAAATTTTTTTCTATTGTAATGGATATTCTGAGGATTCTAAAAATGTATATTTTGTTTTTGTATTAACAATAGTTAATTTTCTATAATTTTTCAAATTTTCATTTCACTGCTGATTTTTGTGTATATTTGCATTTTTTCATATCTATTCTTATTTCAAAAGCGTCGTAAGTTTTTAATTTTTAATCAATCGACTCCAATCTTTTTATATTTATTCGGAGCAGATTTTTGCGATTCAAAATATGTATTACATGTGTAAAAATAAGAATTAGTTAATGAGATAAAGTTCAGTTAGTACTTTAGGAATTTGTTTTTCCGAGCATTTTCTCCTAGGATTCTTCATTCCGGCCCTATGTGTATCTATTGCAACGGTGTTTGATTCTAAGTCCAACCTTTTGCAACTGAGTACGTCCCCCTGTTCATATTCCTCTTAAACCTTCGATAATCCCGTGCTTATTGTTGTTCGCTTAATTAGCTAAATACCACGTTTACCAAGCCATAGTTTTGATCCTTAATTTGCAAATTTCTTTAATAACTCACTAAATGAAACAGTCAGCTACAATTTTTTTTAAAATAATCATTCTTCATATGGTTCTCAAGGTTTCTGTACTTCTAATTTTCATTATTTTCAAACTTTTAACTAGGGTCATCCCACCATAGCAGTTTTATAACTCTTCCTCTAACTGCTTAAGAGACATGGAATTTGAACTCACCAGCCCCCATATTATTATTAATCTATTATCAAAATGCCAACTTTTCGGTCACTTATAAATTTTTTATACTTTCAACTGACCACGCCCCCTCAGCATTTAATATAATTGTAAATTTGACCCAAATTATCACAGAGACTTAGATTTTTGTTTTAAATTAATCTGGTTAAAATTTCCTTTTTTAAATTAATCTGGTTAAAATCTAAAATTTCCTCTGCAATACTTAGGAACACCGGCAGGATTGTGTCTCATTGATTTTGACTTTTACTTTTACTTTTTCTTATCTTAATCTTTAAATATCTCAATTTGTTACTTTCAACTATTTTCATAATTGCTATTATTCAGTCACGAGTAGGATCACACCCTTGGGACGATTTAGTAAATAGCGTCAAAGAGGTCTACACTTTTCCCACTGTCGTTTAATATTGAATTCATGTTCATTTTTTTTAATTTATTAAACATAGAGGTCTGCTCCTTAGTCTGGATACCAGATGTGTTGGGTGATATGCGTGATGGGATTATGTAGCATCTGGGTCACTTCATACTGATATTTTACATATTTCTTAATAATTTATCTGCCTTCAATAATTTATTACCCTTCAACTTACTTGACGTTTTGGACTATCGAGATTATTATTAATTTCAACTCACAGTTTCCCATTAATCACCTTACTTCCAACTGAATTAACTCTCTTTTCATTGATCAAATCATCTATCATCCTATAAAACATGAATAAAAGCCCATAACCGTCACCAAGCTGCAAAATTTCTTCATCATGCCCATCAAATCAAAACCTGGAGGGCCCAGACCGTAACCTCAACGGCTGAAATTTCAGATCAATAGTGGAAGTAACGAAAGAGATCAAGGCAAAGCCAAATCGAGATAACGTTTGTATTGCAGAGGCAAACCAAGCACTGCCATCATTGGCAATAATCAAGAAATTACAAAACATAGTTCTTTCAAAGAAGAGGACAAAATTTCATTTCCTTAAAGAAATTAGGACCAGTGCAATTGAGTTAATCTATATATTCCCTTCTGTACAGCTCACCAAGGATCGTCAAGAAGTCTTCGTAACCCACAGCAACCTACATGACATCCTCCAAAAACTTACTGAACTGCGGTCACAATCCTTAATTTGTCTAGTGAATTTGTGAAACTTTAGAACACATTCAGAATTAACTAAGCCTCACGGCAAACTTCAGTCCCTGCATACAACAGAACTAAAATCTAAAGTGAAGCCCTCAAGATAAAATCTACAATTGTCATAGAAAAAAATCTATAAGAAAGCCTCCAAACTTTAAGCAACATCAAGATATCAGTCCGTCAAAAAGAGGTATACGAAATTCAACACTACATATAAATTAAATGCAGATCTCATGAGGATTCCGTAAAACTCAAAGAAGCCCTCACCAAGGGGAACCTGAGAGTTAACGATAAATCCCCACCAACAAAGAAAAATATTATTCTCAGCCTCTCTGAAGACTCGTCAGGAAAATACCTGCTCGAGGCAATTAAAGAAGATATACAACCCAGAGAGCCGAATCATGCATATTCGGGGAAAACCCTTAGCATCTATAATCTTTGAAATTATGTTGTAGAATGCCTCGCTACCTAGCTGTATGACTCCTAAAAAATCAGAGGATACTCATAGGAATCGGGAGCTATAGGCTTGAGAAATTTAAAGCATATCTACAATGCTAAAATATCAATATTTCTCACATCCAAGAAATGAATGAAATATATTCTGTGCCCTCATAATGAAATATACTGTGAACGCTGCGATGAAAGTCATACCACACAGGATTGCGAAGCGAAAGTTCAAGTTCAACCTTCCAGCATTTTGAAATGTAGTTCGGTTCCCATGGAAGGTTATGTCATCTTCTGAAATCCCTCATTCCAGACATCTCATAAGCAATTTCAACTTGCAATAACACTGACAACTTATTAAAAGCAACTATCTCTCTCCAGAAAGCTATTACTTTCTGCTGCTCCTCCAGCTGTAATCTAAAGTTCAAAACTGTGACACCACTCCCACCTGGTGGTCACTATCATTCCAAATGGAGAGGAAACAGTTAAGAGTACTTAGAAGGCGTTATCTACTCTTCTTCCCCAGAAAAAGAAAAATATTACAAGCAATATAACTATAAAAGAGCCGAATACTTCAAACAAATCAGATCAGCAAAAAAGAAAATATTGAAAGAATTTTGCAACTCAGTAAAGGACCCATATGTAAAAATCCAGAAGGCTATCTTCAGTAAGACAGTTCCACCATCATATCTCTTTGTTGACTGCCACAGAACCCCTTTGGGCTCAAAAGTCAACATAGCTAAAGATATTCTTGAAAGATTTTTCCCGACAACTCCCAGCTATTCTTGCAACCCCATCATCAGCTCCAGCAATGACGTTTCTTTCAGCATCCATGAAGTAGACGAACCATCAATTCACTATAAAAATGGCAAATCAAATAGTTACTATGGAATTGATAAGCTTGTTATCTAGACCATCCATAGGTTTACACAGATGTTCTCCTTTAATTCTTTAATAAATGTCTGGAGCTATCCACGTTTCCTCGCGTCCTTAAGGTTAGCCTTATCATCTTGTTATAGAAGGAGGGCAGAAACAAATCCACGGTTGAATCTTACAGACCAATTTTCCTCATACCCATTATTGGAAAGGTACAGGAGAAATTGACGACGAAACGCTTCACTTTCCACCTTGAAATCAACAGGTCCTCAGTGACTTCCAGTATGGCTACAGACAAGCCAGATTTGTAGAAGATGTCCTTCTCTTAATTACAAACAAAATACAGAAAAATAGAAAACATAAGCTCCATACTTTCGTAATCACTATAGATATCAAAAGTGCCTTTGATAATATTGATCACCTTCAACTAAAGCAACAATTGTGTAGAACCAATAGCCCATTTGTTTTCACTAAGCTCCTAATCAACTGCCTAAGCGATAGACTTGTTGTTACAAATCCCATCCACAATAGTGGAGCTACACCAGATCCATGAGTCCGTACATTCTACTCTGGTAAAGGGGAAGGGGACAGCTTCTATTGATACAAGATCTGGAGCACCAGTGGTAGAAATATGACGTTGCTCCTGATTTCACCTGCAGATATTAGCTGAGCATAGTGGAACGGCATTCACGCCTTGGTTGACCCTACCAGGAGAATACACTCCCGACGTACTTCGCCGTTCCGCCCTCGCCGTGATGTGGCCATCTGCAGGATTTGAGAGGGGGTACGATAGACCTGTAATCCTACCTAGGAATGCAGGCTTTGAAACTAGAAACCAGATAGTGGGATGTTCTCAAGTTTTCTTGAGTTGCCAAATTCTATGGAATCTAGTAGCCAATACTCCCTTGAAAATACAACAAATATTCACAGATGGACAACAATAGGAAAAGAAATCGACCAGGGCAGCGGTAACAGCCTACAAGGCTTCGCGGATGACTTTACTTTCGTGACAAGCGCTTGTATTGAAAAGAAACTTGGCAGAATAGCCTCACTAACTCTCACTCACTTTAATGCCACTAAATCATGGTAAGACAAGAATAAATTGAAGATCTCACTTGATAAGACCAAGTTTATGCTAAATGCCGAACTCCAATGTAGTCCACAAATTCTTTGATGAGTCTACAGAATGAAGAAGACGCACTCCATCAAACTCTTGGGAACCATCTTGGAAGAAGCTGAACTACAGAGAACATCTGAACATTTTTCAACCAAAGGAAATAAAGCAACACTTCATTAAGAGAAGTTTTGCAGATTTTCTGGCAATTATATATATATACTAGGGCTATTGTCAGAAAAACAGGATTCTACAATACAACACCGTCAATGAAAGAATACTTTTCAACAAATGGGGAGAATCCTTAACAACTAAATTGGCCCTAAAACCATCATTTATTCAACGAAAGTTATTTCTTGGTATCACAGGAGCTTTCCGCTCAAAACCCATTATCTCTCTTCAGGTAACTACTGGTCTTCCTTCCCTGCCCCTGATAGTAGAAACAGAGACAAAATATATACGACTCAACAGAAGCAGAATCCAGTGCCACAATTCCACTCCATCACATTCAGATGTGGAAAATAAAACAAGCATTGGTTCTTTCAACCATGTTTTTTTTTAACCTGAGTGAAAGAGTCTATGTAACGAAACTCCATTGATGCCATGGCTACCAGGAGAATCCTTACGAACATTCACATATGGCTCAAAGCTGGAAGAAGTAGTCAGTTCAGCTTTTGTAGCTTAGAAACATTAAGAAAAGATGCATGTCTGGAATACAATACTCAGAGAAGACAACTCAGTCTTTCAAGCCGAGGCTTTGGCAATAGGTGAAACAGCTGAATTTGTAATTCAACAGAACACCAATGCCACCAACTGATCAGAGAGACAGGCATCTCTCAAGTCAAGCTACAACTACTCCTCGTCAAGCCCGCTCATCAGATCATTTCAAAGAAACCTGCTGGACTTTATTTATCGCCAACTTCGATGAGTCAATGCTCATGTAGGAATAGAGGGCAATGAGGCACCCGACAAGGAGGTAAAAGCGGTGGCCTCTTCTTCTTTTCATTCTGTTTACATCCCTCTACCACGATGCTTAGTCAAGAACACTCTAGATAATTGGATAAAAGAGAAATGACTGGACGATTGGTACAATTCAGCTACTGGTCATCTATACCATGATATTATTCCTAGTTTCCAGCAAACCACGAAATTGGTCCAGGGGAGAAATACTTTTCATGTCCGACTAAAGCTCATTCTGCATTTACTTTTACAGGGTGGGTCTAATTCGTACCCCAAATTGTATACCCGTGGAAACGAGGGAGACCCAATACATTATCTCATGGTCTGCCAACTTGCTTCCACGAGTTATTTATCAACCCCGGACACGAAGTGGATCATCAACTGGAGACGAGGGGTCCTCATCAACAAAACCTCCAGACAAAAACTGCTCACACTCAAAAATTTCATTATGAATCAAGAGTGCCTATTCACGTGGTTCAATAACAATGATCATTCAGAGCACTAATTGAGATCCTCCTCTTCTTATAAACCAAGCCTAAGAATTCATCCTCACGTAGGTATGGAAAGAGCAGCTTCAACCTGTTTTGATGGATTCTTTTCAACAGACTGTTCTTGATATACGAGCCCGCTTCAAAATTTTATTTTCAGTGTGCTGTTCTCCGTAAAGTCGTAAAATTTAATTCTATGAATTTTCGTCTATCATCCCAAAATTGAAGTCCTGGGGTGAGGTTAGTGAGGGAACTATTATCATTGTCAAACAAAAGTGAGTGTGAATCCTGGCTTAGCCAAAGATCCATCACTTTTGCTAAAGGCGGCTGGAGCACATTAAAACTGGCTGTAATCGCAATGTCTTCCAAGTGTAATGACTCCTCTGGAAATGGCAGGCCAAGTATTGGGTGTCTTCTGCTAGGTCCTGATTCAAAATTACGAAGTCACTACCCGGCTTCTTGTGTTTTACTAGTAGAGCTCAACTCAGGGCTAGGGATAGGGAAGCATTCTGGTGCAACAACAATTCATCGTTGTTGGCAAGTAAAACCTTGTTCCATTTAGAAGCAAGTGAAATGCATGTATGGGACTATAAAGAAAATTGATTGAAATTACTTTTAATTGACGATGAATGCTTGTAACTGACACATGTGTCGCTGCTATCTGTCAAATACAGATGAAGATATCACCTTTGGGGCACTATTCTCCTAATTATTTTCATATATACCAAAACGCTTTATACAAACAATAATGTGAAGTTCGTTTGACATCTCACAGCATATCATATACAATTTAAAAAGAGCTTTAAAAGGAAATATATAATTTCAACAAAAAATGCTCTATTTTGTAAAATAGACATTTAAATCTAATAAAGTTACATAGATTTTTCAAAATGTTAAAAATATCCAATATACATTGATTCAGAATAAACATTTCCATTTCATATTTATATCTAATTCTAATCTAGTCATAAAAAATGACACTTACCATCTTTATGATAACTTTGTAAAATATTATAGCATGTAAATCTTTCAGCAAAACAATCAGCCTTAATAATATGAGCTTCTTTGGCAGCTTTGTACGACCCCAAGTGAATCAATGTCCTTCCCGTCACTGTGAAGCTGAAGACGTCACCATATTTCTTGGCCAGCTCATACAGTTCAATATGGCAGTTCTCATGAGAAAAGAATGGCCAATAGCCAATATATGGTAGACCGAAAGGTCCAGGGGGTAGGCGTCTGTTATTTACTACTTGGTACACCGTATATAATATAAAAGTAGCCAAAGCAATGTAAACACTGCTAAAATTGATCAAGAAATCTCTGAGATAATTCAGCATTTCATCAGTTTGGAGATCATATGAGGCAAAACTAAAAAAGAAATGTAATCAAATGTTTAGAAAATTACATTAAAATGAAAAATACATTTATCTAATTTAGAAAAAACATCAAAGGATGTTTTAAAAAAATCAAAAACATACGCAATCCAGTCACATTAATGTACCACCACTTACTTTCAACATCAGCACAACCACAGAAGGCAAGTGGCAGCACAATGAAGCATTTATGAAGGGTGTCTTAAGAAACATTGCAATTTTTGGGGTAATGCGGAAACGATGTGATTTATTCGACTCTCAAAAGGGCATATATGCTCATATCCGGCACAAATAGGGAAGCACTTCCAAAAAGTCTAACGTTTGCAATTTTATTGCAAAAGTATATCATACAAAGCAAAAAAAAAAAAATGATGTTAACCAAAATAAGAAACTTGGTTATAAAAATAGAGTTGTACGACTGGTAAAAGACTCTGGGTATCTAATTTAGAAAATAATACAAAGTCAGTCTAAAAAAAAAAGTAAAATCAACAAATATATACCGTCCAGTCACACTAATGTGAACACTACCTAATTCCAAACTCAAAAGGAAATAACTAATCACAAAAGTTACCTGGGACACATTGCCGTGAAGCGTATATATAGAATATTTTGGTGAATCGGAAAACTTTGAAATCTTATTTGTAAAGCAGAAACAAAGTGTTTCGTGCAAAATGGCAGAATCATTCATTTTTGGGCCTAAAGTAGAAGTACTTCCAAAATGTCTAATTTTGTAAATTTTTTGCTTGCCGATGTAGTAAAAATATATCGTACATGGCAAAGAAGCAGTATCCAAAATCAATATTGACATTACAATGGCTTGATATGATCGTAAGGCGTGAAATAGAAAAGATTAACTAATGTTTAATTTATAGTTAATTATTTAATGTAAATTAAATATTCCAATGTATATAAATTACTATTAATTTATTAGAATAACTAATGTTTTAATATGCAAAAACTTCCTCATAATATTTATATTTTTTCCAAGAAATTTCCACAGCTCACAAAACATTGAAATCTTTTACTGGTGATCATTTTGTGTAAATAATATCTGTTACTTTTTAGAATTCAGAGAGCAGTAATTTAATTGCCTATAATTTGAACTATAATTTTTCTTACAGTTCATAAAATAATGAAAAAAAATTTCTAAATAAAAGCCAAATAACAATCATTTACCAGTCCTCTTTTCAATAAATAAAATTGAAGAGTATTTTTTATGAATCTTTGATTATAAATAAAATATTGAAAACGAAGTAACAACTCAATAAATTGATTTTTGTTATTGATTACTTTTTCATACAAAATTAAAACGCTTTCCTTGTTTTGTAAGAAAATATAATAATAATATTAACAATACCAGAACAATATAAACAATAAAAAAATCAATGAACCTGGACGATCACTTAGAAATTAAAATTATTTTATTCTAATCTATAAATCTTTGCTTTGAAAATGTTTACAAGGAAAATACATATAAAGAGATTTACTTTGAAACTATTCCGCTAAACACATCCCTGAGTAAATTTGAAAACATATTATTTCCACAGAAATATTGCACGAAAATAAGTTTGGAATAGAAGAAAGAGAAAACTTACATTAATTATTTGTCTCTAAAAATAAAAAATACAATAATTTATTTTCAAGTTTACGAGAAACACTTAAATTGCAACTTAAACGACTTTTAAGGTTTTTATTAAGGTGTTTCAAACAATATTTTGTTTTCAAATATTGTTTAATATTGCTGAAATTACAACAAGAGCGTCACCAAGTACTGTTTTATTTAATAATATGGGTTACATTTTTTGATAGTACTTAAAAAAACCACAAACAATAAATTTAAACTTATATCTGAAATAAGTTGTACCGCTAAGCGACACTTGTTCAATTTATAAGTATATTCTCCTATTTTTTTCTTATACAGAAAACTCAACAGTATACATTGAAGTGAGTAGCAAAGTTATTATAGATAAAACAATTTAGCAGATACTAAAATAATAAAAAAAGGAAACAAGTCAATACAATTATATATTTGATCAATTTACTTACGTAATAAGTAACAAATTTATTACTTGAGAAGTAATATAGTTATTGCCTTCCAATAATTTTATATATTTATTTCTTATAAAATAATTAGGGAAATTTCTTTATGCTACATATAAACTAGAAGCTTCACAGCTTCTTCATTTACTACTAAAAAAGTAAGAGCATAAGTAAATAAACTATAGCAGATAATTTGCAAAATGCTACTATAGAATGAAGTGAGAATAAGTATGCAAATTATTGTATGATGTAGTTGAGACAATGGTCATTCGAAAGTAGAAATATCAGTCGTCATGAAAACAGGTTCACCGTGCACATTTAACAGTCGCAACTTGTGCAGTAGTGAAGAGAAATGGACGTTTGTAAAGAGCTTGTTTATTCGCTGTTTGCTTTACGACATCACAGGGGGCTTATCAGCTGCTGTACAAAGTTGCCGAGCATGTCGACGATTGGGGATAGTGCTGCGACTGGCAAGATATTAGTTTAATAATAGTGCAAATGTTTACTGTGGACATGCACTCACAGTAATTGGAACGTGTGGAAGAGGCAGTGAAACAGAATCAACTAGCACTGGTTAATCGCAAAAGTGTACTGTTCATGGCTGATAACGCAAAGTCACTCGGCTGTCCAGGAATATCAGACAGCAACTTGGTTAGGAGACTTTGTGACATTCTCCTTACCCAGGTAACCTTGCAGCACAAGATTCCATTCCCTGGACAATCATGTTCATGTTAATCCATCACCAATGAATGAGAATTGCGTTAAACACTTACGGACTTTGAACATAATCAATAGATTACGCCTTTTTTAAACTTTTAGAAGTAAGTCTTTTTGAATCAATGTAATAAACGGTTTTTAAATTACCTTAGTTTGTTAATGAATAAAAAGCAACAGTGAAGTTGTTCATAACAACTATCAAAAATTATACTCTTTTTATTGCCATAAAAATGATACTTTTGTACTGTTTTCAAACTTTTATTTTTATATCATGTACTTAGAAAACTTTATGCATTTGAAAAAATACTTAAAAATATATAAAATGGTGAAAGAAGCAAAAGAGGTAACGAACAGGTAAAAACCATACAATATAGATTCATTCATAGGACATTTTATATTTTACGAAACTCATTTTTCTAAAAATTTGAAAAATTAATCGCTTGATAACGAAATGCGGAAGAAAATCTTTTAAAATCGCTTATATAAAATATAACGAAATAAGCTAGAAAAAACATTAATGAACATTTTTATTAATTTTTTATTTATTCAAATTTTGTACAAAATAAACAATTCTATTAAATTTACAAACAATACAAAATCGAAAAGAGACAAAAAAGATATTATAAAATCAATTTTTACACACATTATTTTTTTTCAAATTTTTATTGAAAACGTATATATATATATATATATATATATATATATATATATATATATATATATATATATATATATATATATATATATATATATATATAAAAATAATTCTTTAAATTATATTTGAGACCAGGGATTTAATGCTGCTTAAATCCCTGGTCTCAAATATAATTAACTAAATTCCAAAGCTAACTAAGAGCATATTTTAGCATTTGAGTAATCCTCGAAACCGGGAACATAGTGATATGATTATACGTCAAATTGAAAACTTCAGCATGATTGCATTCCATATTGATGACTAATATCGATTGTTTATGAATATCGGCTAAAAATGTTACGGTTTTATAAGATTTTAATGAATAGAACTAATTTGTTTTTTGAAGTTACTATTAATAATAATTATTCATATCTGATGTAGATTTTTTTAAACAATGCTTTACAAGTTTTTCAGGTATTCAAGGATTAAAGAAATTTTAAATTAAAATAAATATGAAAAATCAAACTCACTCTAACTGTTAAGAGTGTCGTACTTTAGCGGTTATCCTGGGATTTTCTGTTTTGATCCTCTTCCTCAGGTTGAGTGGTGTATTCTAAATTTGAACTGTTTTATTTGCGAGATTTTAATATATAACGTAATAAAATTTACTACTTCTTAGATTTGATACACAGGGTAATCAAGATGTATTATTATTACATTTAGTGTTTATACAGCTTTAATTTATAAATTTCAATTTTTTTTTGTCTGTTAAATTTTCGTTAAGGTTTGAATTGTGGAAGGCTGCACAGAAATGAAATGAATCTTACACGAGCAGGTCGGTCACTTACCAACTGATAAAAACTATATTTCTTTTCAAAATTTTGACAACAATTTTTATGATTTCTTTAAACCATGATTAGTACTGATTTTATATTTCAGCGTAACCGTTAGAAGCATAAAAATATACATACGTTGGATCCTTTTTTATTTCTAGGTTCAAATATTCTTTCAGAAAAAGTAATGATAATTACTGTTTCTGTTGATTTTCGGAAAGCTCCTGGTTTTGGTTTCTTACATTGCAGCGTGTGTGCTTACGCTTTTGCTAATATGCCACCAAAATGAAATAGATGGGAATATAAATTAGAAGAATTACGACTTTATTATTTATTATCTTCGTAATTAAAAGCTATTTTTAATTATTCAATATAACATTAAATTCATTATTATTTGATTTATACATGAAACCTTATTTCGTAGTGTAAAATAAAAGTTTAATAAAGCTAAGTAAATAAGAAATATTACTAGCTTCGCAATTCTATTCCGAAACATTTTGTGTGAAAGCATAAAAATTGTGTAATTACTCCGCTAGGGCAGAAATAAATTAATCACTTTACCTTGTTAATTATGACAGTTGGCCGAACAAGATGAATAAATTAAAATAACTTTATTTTACGAACACATTTCTGTAAGAATTATTTGTTTTATTTCCTGCAAGATGCGCAAAGTAAAATTTGTAGACTGAATTTTATATAAAATTTTAATGGAACTCATACACAATTTTTTTCATTTTTTAATCTCAAAAGCACATGAAATTTATATTCAACAATTTGCGTGATATTTTTTACTTTGTATTTATCAAACATATGTAATATAAGTGTGAAATAATGTATATTTAAAGAAATGATGCATAACTCAATTCTCTTACAAATACTCAATACTTTAATTCAGAGCAACAAAAGTGGAGGCATTATATAAAAATTGCAAACAGCAATGAAACATTATAAAAAATAGTTGAGATTTTTAAAAATAAGATATTAATAACGCAACATAATTATTTTTAAATTTTGAAATATATTTCTTTAAAAGGTAAAATAACATTAAAAATAATCTTTAAGGAAAGTAAAGCAAATAATGGCTAATATTTCTGTTAAACAGCAAAAATTTTCTGCCAAATTTTTTTAATGTCGAAACACTTTGTCTGAAGATGCAAATGGTCATTGAATAACAAATGGAAACTCCAACTAAATGAAATTGCATTTTCATTAATACATTATGAATGAATTTTAACCTGACATTCGTTTAATATTTTGTGATGGCTTTCTTTTGTCCATTATCACCTCTTCTCGAAAGATTCAGATTCATATTAAGCGACAGTCAGGGATGGAATGACATGACTAAAAAAGATTAGTTGCATGGCTAGAACAATTATTTGATTTAGAGATTGCTGCAGAAAACAAGGAGCACAGAAGAAAGGGCACCTTAAAATTAGGGCTACTAAAAAATTCGAAAAGAGGAATTGCTGGAGCAGAAGATATTTCATTGTCTACTCTTCAATACACAACAGAAAAGGGCATTCCGTTGCCTAGTGACCGAATCGCTTTGTAGAGAACAATATGTTACAGGTTGGATCTCACCCACGATTAAAGAATAAGTATGATTTGAACTAGTTTGATTATCACTTGGAAATCATTTTTATCACACGAAAGACTTTCAGTTTAAAGTAGTTTCATAATGACTACAAACGTCTAAAATCGAGAAGGTAATCTAACACACGTGAACCATGTTGTTCCGAATATTAGACAGTGGAACTTAAGCTGCAGTTTCTAACAACAGAAGGTGGATATTGCGTTTTTACTTTCTGCAGGTAGGTGTAGAAACTTAAGAAATTTCTCGGTTTCCTTGTGACACGAGAATTCGGTTCACTATCCATGAAAAACTTTTCTGGAAAGCAGTAATATGCAGTGAATATTAAAAAGTCCTACACAACAGACTTCGCCTTTTAGTTGTGTATTATACGGCGTCAAAAGAATCACGATGCATATTTGTATAACTAACGCATTTAATATAATCTACTGCAGCCAACTGAAAGAGAAGAATATCTTCCCACTAAAAACGTGACGCTATCTATCACTTCTCGCCACTTCTATAAATATAGCAGTGCCCAGGTATATTCAATTTAGAATTGAGCAAATGGGGGATCCTTCGTGATAAGTTCTGTAACCAGTTGTCTTGCCTTGCAGCTTCATCTGTAAACATCTTGTTGGACGTTGAAATCTGCTTCTGTAATCGCTTGTTGTGCTTATAAACTATAGAAAATTATGCATATCATTGTGATATATTAAATCTTTTCAGCAAGATCAGTCTAGCCGAATATGGTTTGTTTGATTATTACGATCTTTGTCTAATAATTCCTAGAGTTTCTAGATTTTGTTTTTTTCTCCATTAGATATTAGAAGAGGCAACCCTTAGGAAATAATGACAATTGAAAAAACTTTTAAACAATACCACCGGAGACCATCTGGGACTTCAATAGGCCGTACCATGTAACATCTTTTATCCAGTCCCTAGTTCAATGCATTGTTGTCTGTTATCTTTGTTAAAGTTTAACTCTGAAATGACTCCCGCTTAAAACATCAATCCCTAGATGTTATTCTTTTTCTGAATAATGTCATTCGCATCTGATTATTTTCCTAGAAGTCAGACGAATTCTGCTTGAATTCTTGGTATGTTGCGCTTTTATGTCCTAATTACGAGTTATATAACGCAGGACGCATTGGATTCTCTCGCCATCATCTAAATAACTTGGTATTACTCGAGAAAATTATAGTCCTCCAATGATTTTTCGCATACTATGAAGTTCCAGGCAACGAAAAAGCCGACTTTCAGGCTAAAAAGTGTGCCTTAATCACGCAGAATATTTCTCGTGCTACGCTCTTCCATGCTGTTAAAAATCTTATTAAAAAATCTATAAAAATACGAGCTTCAAAAGAACTCCATCATCGTATTTTTTGAAAGTCCCAGAAAGAATGCTATTCGAATTCGTGTATCGGCTCAAGCAGTCAAGTGGTCCTGAAATTCCACCTTGATGCTGGACATGGCTGCCTTCGAAATTATCGCTAAAGGCTCGAAATTGTTCGCACTCCAATATGGCAGCTCTGGAGAGTTGATGGACTCCACGCATCTTCTCCTCTGTCCTGCTGTGCGCAAGACTTTTCTCGCACAGCGTTACTGGGAGGAAAGAGACGTGTTAGATTAATAGACTCTGTTGCAACTGAATTTTTTTTGTTTGTTATATTTTGTGTTATTCGATTTTTATTCTTATTTATTTATTTATTTATTTTTGCTTAGCTGTTCATTATCTGCCATAAGAAATAAATAAATGTCTACTATCAGCGATGTTAGTAACTGAAAATTATGATAGAAAAGAGAACTTTACTCCATTATTTCCAATGCCATCAACGTCTTGCATTCCCAATGGTATCATTTCATAATGCTTATTTAGAATCTTAGAGAGCATAATAAAACAATAGATTTTCGTGCTCTTTCGAGGAACATAGAAATATAATCTTTAGTATATGCTCGCAATAGGAACTTAATAAGAAAAATAACATAATAATGTACTTATTTTAAAAATATTAATTTAATATATAGATTATTTCAAAGGCTCAGATTAAGCTTTATACTTGAGATAAAAATCTAGCACGAAAACATGCTTGGTGTCACTGGAAAGATCGGACACTTTATAATTTATACTTTTAGTTTTATTTACCTTTCCAGAAATCCTTACTTTTCTACTTTTTAGAAATGTATGAATCCCTTTAATTTTATTATCATTCTAACATTTTAAATATGTACTTCTGAACTTACCAAATATATTCAAATAATAATTTCGCTGCATCACTTAACACTTTCTGATGAAGGACATAATTTTCTCTCCTTTGACCAGTTCCATGGGTAACAGAGGACATTTCGCAACAGGACTGAAAATTCCGCCTAAAAAGTATTGGAGATGCCTTTCTAGCCAAAGTTTTTAGTACTGGAGCTTGTCTAAGTATTTTTATTTTGGTACTTAAATGAAGTAACGCACAGTTGCTAACTTTCACTTCATACTAATAGGAATTCTTTCTAATTTGCACATCGGATTCCTTGAAGTACTCTTTTTAGCCATTTCACTGAAAGAATGTACTACACTGCCCCAAATTTCGTTTTATTCATGAGAGGAATGGTATTAAAGCATTCAATTCTACTTCTTAAAATTTTAAAACGAGCATCTTTATTAAAGTTTTTAATTATTTTTTTTTTCAGTTTTTCTTAATCCTGCCGTGTTTATTATGTTAAAAAAATCAAAATAACATTTTTTGATTTTCATTAAAACTTTTTTTTGAAAACTGATTAAAATTTATTTTTAGAAACGTAAACTAAATCACACTTTTTTCCCAACTTTCTAGAATTTAACTAAATTTAGCCTTGACTTACTCCCCTAGGGAAGCCCTGTGGCTTAGTGGCAGTATTTCACGCTCCCATGACCGAAGTCCGAGGTTCGATCCTCGGGCTGGGCAAGGTTGACTCAGCCTTTCATCCCTTCAGTGGGTTGATTAACTGAGTACCAAGCATGCTTGGGAACTAAACACTGGGGGTCTTACGTTAGGCTGACCACCTAACTGGGACATATGCTTTGCACCCCAGGGCCCTCGGTCATGAAAACAATTATGGGCACAGTTAACAGTTTAGTTTTTTACTCCCCTAGGGGTTAATATATTGGAATCATAGTTTCGGCTACTATGAGTCAGCTACTTTTAAGTGATTAAGTGACTCAAAATCTAAACTCTCCTTTTCTAAGGTAATGAGTTAAAGTAGTTGATAATCTAGCTATATATATATATATATATATATATATATATATATATATATATATATATATATATATATATATATATATATATATATATATATATATATATATTGAGTAATTATTTTGACAAGTTTCCTTTAAATTATCCAAACTGTTCGATGAGCAAATTCAATTCCTGAGTTTTCAATTCCTGTGTTTTCAAGTATTTTCAGTTATTCATCAGAGTAATATCCCTCCTCATTTTATCTGTAATAAATCAGTCACGAAATCAATAGTTTTTATTTTTATTTATTTATTTATTTGCAAATGATTTTTTTGGTATTAGAAATAAAATAATTCCACACCTCCGCGTCAGCTGGAACTAACCTGCTTACAATTTAATCATTCGAATCATTTTTCATCAATGATTTTACAGTTCGCGCGCAGGTTGGATTCTCATTATTTATTTAAGTAATACTTTTGCTAAATTCTAAATGTAACTTTTCTTAGACTGACCCCTTTAAATCGAGTTTTAAACCACAATATTTCGTTTTCCCTACTTTAATTATTCTTTTAAATTTTTTATTACAAAAAAAAATCAGATAATAATTCTTCAGTAACTCTCACACCATAATTTTTTCTGTTTAAAATTGGTTTTTGTATTTCCAAAACTTTTTATCTCCGAATCTAGGTTTTCTCCTCATATTAAATTAGCATCCAAAAAGGGTTATAGCACTTATTCTTCATGTGGGGATATGTGAACGATGAATAAAGTTGTGGCGGGGAATCTTGATTCTGTCGGGTGGTAGTAGAGCCACAACTTTTACAAATATTTTTCAAATAGGCTCAAAAATTTCACCTTATAAAAAATTATGAAATTATTTAAAAGATTCTAGAAAGCTATTTAAATCATTTTAAGATTTGGAAAAGAAAGTTATATTTATGTCTCTAAATTGATAGTTTCAAAGCTTTGAGAAAAGAACTCAAAATGTTCTGAGTGACGACATTCATACAGTTTTTGATAGGAGTGATCAGAAATGACTCCTCATACTAGAGTAGATGCCTCTTCTATGGTCCGCATGCAGTTTAAGTCTCATTTTTATAACACTGATAGATTCTGAATAGCAACATCCATACTCCACATAATCGAAGTAAAACATACGAGTTACTGAACTTGAGGATGGATCACTAAATGTTCAGAGTCTGTTCGACCATTTGTGCATATACTTCGAAAATAGCTCTTACAAATTTGCCTGCCTCTATCTGTTGCCATGGAAACAAGACATATATCATTTTCCACCGGAAGAGAGTCAGAAGAAAGATATCAACTTAGTCTTATTGAACGCCTCTAGAATAACATGAGGTGACCCTGAATAAAGTCAATTTATAATACTTCATTTGAAATAAACAGTCCCTGTTTCTGTAGCAACCACCCCTAACCAGACTTCTTGTGAAAGTTATTCTCATGGTTGATAGTTGATTAATAGAAAAATGCCCATTTAGTACTGATCACTAACGAAGTGATCCTTAAAACTTTGAAATAAAAAGAAGCCCCTACGAGTGTTTGATCGTCAGCAAATATGTGGGTGCCATTAACAAAACGCTGGAAGCTAACGACTAATACATTAATATTACGTACATTAGGAAATGAGAAAGCCACAAGATTAGTTAGGATTTTAGACAAGTTAGAAACACCAAAAAACAGAAAATGTACAGACGAACTTGCTTCAATGGTTTAACATAAGATAATATAATCTTCAATTAAGTGTTTATAGATTAAAAATTAAGAGAATAAATAAATTTGTGCATTATAAGAAGTTTTACATCAAAATCAAATGTGCTAATTTAATGATAATGAACTAACATTGAATTTAAATATAAATGGCAGGACAATATATGTTAATAATTAATAAATATGAAATATAGAAACAAATTTAGAGAATTTGATTGCATATTATACAATCGCAGAAGCACTTGTTGGGCGTTGAATCATTAATCTTTCACCTGAACGCCAACTGTCAAGTTACCATCTTGAAAACAAAGCGTTAGAAGTAAATGCGAAATGCGGTGTAGAGATTTCTTGAACCCTCAAAATACTGCAGATAAAGCTTATACAAGGAAACAAGGGACTCCCATTTCTATCGATTAAAACTAAGCTCTCGCGACATCATTTTCTATCGGCGCTCTTATTGGCTCTGCTAAAAATAGAAAAGCTTGGTTTTGTACGAGCTATCAATATTGATCAATTTATTTTTAGTATGATATAGCTGTTTCAATGGAAAAATTTCATCGTATTACAAATATGTCGAAGATAAATTTCGGATATTTATCCACTGTCATGGTAAAGTATGCATAACTGAAATAAAGCGAAATGAAACAATGAAGAAAAATTAATTTGCATGCAACTTCGTATGATAAGTAAAACCATATATTTTCGTAATTTTTTTAATCATAAAATAGCTTACAGAAAAATATAAAATGCTGAATTTTAATTTAATTTTGAAAAGAAAAGTTTAATATTATCATATATAGGATCTTAGGATGCTTAAGAGAAAAATTTATTTACCTTTTAAAAAATGAAAATTTACTAAGATAAATGTTTGAACCACATTAATATAATTTTTGATTGAACAAATTTTGAATAATTTTAAAGCGTATTTATTTATAGCGTATACTTTTTTGCTTCTTTTGAAGAAATAAATATTCAGGAAAAATGATCAGGATAAAAATTTGTACTTGTACATTTGTTATGGTGGAAGAAATAAATCATTCCTCATTGACAGATTTAGTAAAGTAAATTTATTCTCAATTATAATTTTTAACAGCTTAATACAATATATATAATATATATATAAACAGATAATATAGATATATTCAGATTTTTCAAGAATTTTTACTATAAGAATTATAATTATTCCTGAATGTATATGACTGAATCAATCAGAGAGTGTATTGATATTATCAACATATATTACACTGAAAACAACTTCACATTTAGTCATATATACGCATACACACACACGTCTTAAAAAAAACTCAGGACTTTTTTAAAAATTATATTAGAGAAAGGATTTTTAATGCTCATAACTTTCACCTCGTATTGGAGCTTTTGGCACTTAATATTTAAGTTGAAAGAGCCTTCGTAAAAACGCATTTTAACCCCTTAACCGGCTATCCCGAGTACACTCTTGCAAAAATTTCTGTGCATTTTCCGGCTATCCCGAGCCCCTTGGTAGGGGCAACTGGCTTCACTGCAGTGCTTTAAATTCAACCCCCCGAATTGATGGATTGCCGTGAAATCGTGGCTTGGGAACTTACTTACTGAACGGTCATGGTTGATTTAACTAATGTGAGTGGAAATCGAAAGTGTTTCAAGAAAGCAACAGTTTTCAAATTACGTTTTACTTTTCTATATTTATTCACATTTAGATTTTCATAGTTGAAGACTCTCTAATTATTGTGATTTATAACAAATATATATAATACTAATTTTCATTACATTTTTTATCAAGTTTTTAAATAAATAACATTATTTGGTTTCTTTGTATAATACATATTATATATATATATATATATATATATATATATATATATATATATATATATATATATATATATATATATATATATATATATATATATATATATATATATATATATATATATATATATATAGTTTATAATTTAATTGGAATAGTGTATCAACCAAGGTATTTTTTGACTAGTACATTTCTTCTTCGGGTTTTTGAACAATACCCATGTTAATGATTAACGCACAAGAAAAACCAGCAATTCTTCTTTATTTATATTTTCCCACTGAGCTGAACGAGAACTTGGGCTTAATTCATTACTTTCAATATATAACTTAGCGTATTCCTTAATATTTAAAGTTATGAATTCTAAAATTTCGTTATCAAAAAAATAGCGAAAATACTCCAGTGTATTTGAAGAATCCACTATAGATATGTTAACTTCTGATTTATTTGTAAATAGAAATGCTGGTGGAGCTATCGCAGCTGAACTGTCAACTGGGTACCAATTACGAGCCCCAGGAAGATCATCAAATTCACTATCCGTGTCCGAAGTGTAATCTTCATCATAAAAATAAAATTCTTCTTCACTGCTTGAATCAGACAAAATGTTTGTAAAACGGTAATATTTTCACAGATGCAACTAATTACTAGAATTTAGCTTCTGAGAGTGAAGGTATAAATTAAACCGCACTCCTATATATATATATATATATATAGATAGATAGATACGCAAACAAGAATGGCAAGGTGAAAGTATGACATTTCAATAATTTGTTCTGGCCAGCTTAAGGCGATTTATTAACAGTCTCACATGGAATATATCATTAGACAGATGTTTTCAAAATAAATTGATTAGAAATGTGCATCTACTATACACATATTACATTTGTTTTCAATTTAAATTTATCGGTTTCCAACGGAATTTGAAAATTTCCAAGTTCCACAAATTTGTCAATACCATCAATCCTGATAATGTTGATAGCTTCACACCACTCAAAATTTCAGTACACATGTTTCAACCATTATTTAAAATATTAAGATCACAAAGTAATTACAAAAATTGGAGGAATAAATTCTACTATATAAATATTTTTGAATTTTAGAATGGAAATAGCGTTACTCTTCATTCCACATAAAAATATATTATTTTGTTACGATTAAGGCCTATAACTTTACAAAGAAGCTATTATTTTCAGCAAGAAAACTTTAATTTTTTTTTCAAACTTTCACTAAATTCACATTTTGGTGTAAGACAGGCAAATGATATTAAAATACATCAAGAATTTCGAGTTTTGGAAAAATTACGAGAAATATTCCCTTAAATATTTTTTTAAGAAATGCATATCTATTTCAGAGACTCTAATGAGCAATTTAACTATTTAAAAAATGTTTGAATTCAGTAATCACAAACATTATTCCGTATAAGGAAAACAACAGATAATATGTTAAACTGTTTAATTCTTTAATTATGAGGTTCAAAATTATTTTAGTAATATTTTTTATAAAATTAAGGATATGTTAAACTAATATTTCGTAAATATAGTTTAAAATTTTTGAATAGAAGTTTATGTTTCTTACAAACTCCGGAAAATAGGAAATTTCCTTTAGTATGTAAAAGAAATATTTTGCGATTTACTAATTTAATGTATATATTTTAAGTGTTATGCTTTGTTCTTTATATGCTTCAATATTTAACAGAATTGCACTAAAGATTATACGTTTACATTCTTGAGACAGATTATTTCAAATAAGTACTATAAGTTATGACTTTTTTATTACTTTCGTGTAAACACACGAAAACAGACTTCAATGTGACTTAATTCTAATATAAATCTAAATAATTCAACCTTCAATAACATGTTTTTAACATAAGAAATAAATTTTATCTTTGTGGTAAAATAATAAAGATACGTATTTTTAATGGGTTAACTTTAATGCAAAATTAATGCTGTCGAAATTAGATAAAGTATTCCTTTCTGGTTAATGAATTTACTTTTAAAAATAAATTTTGTGAATATTTACTTCTTTAATAAAAACTGTTTAAAAATATTTGTTTAATCAAATGAAAACTAGAGAGAGAGAGCTAAATATTTCATTTTATAACCATCAAAAGAAGGAAATCAAATCCTTATTTTACTAAAGTACTTTTTTAAAAAATGTAGTTCGCTAAATTTGCCACTGTAAATGATTTGCATGTCAAAGCAGTTTTGGTTCAGTGAAGGGAAAAATATTTAATGCAGGACTAATTTGAATATGTGAAAAAATGTTATATTGACATGTTTTGTATAAATATTCAATTATTAGAATACTATTGAAATAATAGCATTAAGATTTCCTTGCTTTTATTCTCCTTCTAAAAATATTTAGTGTGAGATACAACATTTTATTATTTGTGCAAAACAATTTAAGAAATATAAAAGATATCTAATCACAACATGAATCTTATATCGAGAGATATTTCTTGTATAGTTAGAAGCAGAAATCTTTCTGTACAAAGAATTTAATATGTATTTTAATACATGTTATTTTAATACGTAAAAAAATTAAAAGCTCAATTAATTCCCTAACAATAAATTTAAAATTATATTTTAAAAAAAATTTGAATGTAAAATTTATATTCAAATAAAAAATTTACAAAATTTCAACTGAAATGAATAGTTTACAATATACTCTGAAGTCTATTGTTTGGCAATCAAGTTAGCTTTTTTTTAAACAATATTAAAATTTTAAAATTTTGTCGAAATTCTTCAATTTATGTATAAAGCAACAGAGCTGCTTCTTTCAATAATTTTGAATTAATTATTTGATGATTTTAAAAAATAGTGTTGACTTTGAAAAGTATCCACAATAATTAAAATCAAATAATAATTAAAATGGAAAATAAAGCGTTTTAACAGCTATTTAAATCATTACAATTTTAACTATTTGGGAAATTAAAAAAAAATCTGGTTTTTTTTTTTAATAAAAAGAAATGATTATATATATATATATATATATATATATATATATATATATATATATATATATATATATATATATATATATATATATAATTTTAAAATTATGATAATATGATATTCATTGAGTTAGCTATTATATATATATTTTTTTATTTAAGAATTTTAAATATAAAAACTGCGTAGAAGTAAATTAAATTTATTGATAATAATTTTCAAAATAATAAAATAAAATTTATATTTATCATAATTAAAAAAATTATAATAGAAACTTGAAGAAATTTTCAAGCAAAACATTCATAAAGAAAACTACTAGCACACGTGGATTTCTTCAGCTGACAACGATTGATGGTCTTTCCCCAATGTAAGTGAATATGATTATTTTTGTCTGGGATTGAGGGAGGTCTGTAGCCTTCCGGCCATGTACCTCGTTTTCTAATGAATTAGAGTCCTTGGATAGTCTTGGCCTGGTGATTAAAAAATCAGAAATAAAGATACAATAATGAATAGTACAAAAATATAGAGGTAAGTGCTCCCACTGGATGCACTCTGCATGACTTGTGTTTTTGGACTAAGTAATTGAGTAATCCTAGTAATAGACACTTAGATGATGACAATAATTCTTGGTACACATAAAATTCCTATAAAATTTTTTACAGAGGAAAATATAAGGAGAATACACAGGATGATTACAATAATTCTTTGAAGCACACAAATTCCGTTAAAATATTTACAAAGGAGTTACAAAGAAAAAACATAGGTTGATGACAATAATTCTTGATAAACACAAAGTTCCGTTAGAATATTTACAACGGAAGACAAAGAATGATATATATCCATAGTTGTTTAAGATTAAATAAAACTGAGATATTTACAGGATCCACACGATTTATTTACAATGTGATTTCTCACAGGATTTTATTTAGGTAGAGGTATGATTTCCATTAATTATTTTTCTTCTTTCTTTTCCGTTTGGAATTATTTGAATAAATGGAGATATTGGTTAGAGGTTTTACTCTCAACACTGCTCTGGGCCTATGGAAATGTATTAGGTCATAAGGACTGTAAAGTTCAATACCCTGAATCTCACTATTGTTGATTGTGTATAATATTTGGTAGAAATTAAATGCAAGAAATTTAAGGTAGCGGGGAAGGGGCAAGATTCCCAAGTTCTCTCTTATTTGGCGGTTTCTAAAGTAAAACTCTGAGTTAGTAATTAGTCTAAGTATTTTGCTTTACTGGGCTTCTAAGACTTTGATGTTTGAATCAGCTGCTCCTCCCCAGATTGGAACAGCATAGGTTATTATCGGTCTGAGGTAGGCTTTATATATTAGGAGTGTATTTGTTAGCGAGAGTTTTGACTTGGGGGCTAGCAAGGAAAAAGGGTAGTTTTAGCTGCTATGAATTTACTTTTGATTTTAGTAATATGGGCTTTCCACGTTAGTCTCTTGTCAATAGTGAGTCCAAGGTAATCAACCCTACTAGCCCAGGGAATTTCTCTTCCCGCTAATTTGACCTTTTCACACGGTAACATTTTTCTTGTGAAAAGAACTGCCTGGGACTTAGTCGGCTTTACCTTTATTTTCCATTTAACAAGCCATTCTTCTATTACCTTCAGGTGTTCTGATAAGTGTTGGTGTAGTGTTTTGTGATTGCTATTTGTGGTTAATATGGCATTGTCATCCGCAAACAGGCAGATCATAGTATTAGGGTTCTGTGGAATATCATTGATGAAGGCATTAAATAGGAATGGGCCAGCAGTGATCCCTGTGGGACGCCTGCTAATATGGGCTTTTCCTGGGAGTAATTATTGTGAGGTGGTCCAGGGTAAAACGCGGAAATACGCCTCATCAAGAGTTAGAGGCTTTTGTATTCTTGACAAGTTGTAAAGGGGGAAAGACTTGCATTGCAGTGAAAGCCAAAAGTATGTTGCCACCGCGAAGCAAAAATGAAGCACTCTTCACTGAACCTCAGACGGTTAAGGGGTTAAATAATTTTCGTACTTATTCTGCTATATATTTAAAATCTGCAGTAAGTTTTAAGTTAAAAATAAACAATTTAGAGTTCAAAAGTGTTTATTTTTAACTTAATCTTATTCATTATTTAATTTTTTTCTTTTTCAAATTTCAATTAAACATATCATTGAAAGAAACTTAAGTTGCTGAAGTGGAATATAGATATTCCATTCAACTACATAGTATTATATATTACCACTTATGAAGAAAATAAAACTCTCTTTGCATGAAACATGCAGCAAAGAAAAACAGTGTTTAAATTAAATAAAAGTTTTCAGTAAAAAACATTTATACTCATAAGCAAAAAATTGAAGGCACTGAATCATCAATTTTTACCTCATCATCAAGCTACAAATTATCTGCTAATTACTAGATAGGAAGAAGCATTCAAGCATTAATATGAATGAGAATAAAGCACAGTTCTCGGATCACTTCTTCACTTGGAAGCATCGCATCTTGGCTCAACAGTCAGGTCCATCTTGTCTGAAGCGAAGTATAAAGTTCGCCTGCTTTTCACTCCAGGCGGTAAAAAGAATCTGAAGTTCTTGACCAAAGTCGTTAAAAAAAGGAACACTTGGTGCATAGCGAATGCTTTACCTATGCAAGAGCGCCTCCCTGCGGCAATAAATGTACTTATAAATGGGTGTATATGCACATATATTTATACAAAAATTTTTTAAAGATAATTAAATAGTAATTGCAAACACATTAACACTGTAAAATATTTTAGAAACTTCTAACAGAATGTCTGAAAATGTGGAAAGAACTTGAAATTATTCGAATTTTAAAAGATTCTTAAGAAATTAAAACAAGATGGATCGTTTAGAAAGCAAAGGAAAACAATTAGAGTAATAAAAGTGGAATAAGTAAATATAGAATGAAAAAAAGAAACTTACAAAAAATATTAAGTAGATATAAAAAGCTTTTCCTTCTCATCAGCGAAGGTTGAATTTCGAATTCATTTGTACCTAATCCTAAAAAATAAGCAATATACAAATGAAATGTATGGAGAAAACAAACAGAATACAAAGATAAAAGCAAACCGTTACATAAAGACTGAATAGATACAATTTTAAGGTTATAGTTAAAAGTGAAAGCTTGAAAATTATCATACTATTAAGAGATAAAAGGAGAACAGTTAACACTGTTTGAATAATAAACAACTTTATGTCGAGAAATAAACTGCTTGATGAGATTTTACAGGGAAATTAGATATAATTAAGCAAAAATTTTGATCATTTTAAATTATTGTTTCATATCTTTGTCCTCCTGAGGAAAAAAGAAATTTTGATGACGAGAACTATGAATGCACTGCAGTGCTTTCAAATGTTTTCAGTTGAAAAGTAATGTAAGGTTTTCTGAATTTTTCTGAAAGGGAAACATAATAAAGCAATGCATTCTGAAATCCAGATGTTCCTACTTCCAGTCAGAATATAGCATTTATTGTGAAACTGAATACCTGAGATTTGTAAAATGGAAGAGATTAAATCCATATGTAGGCCTGCTTTCAATAAGTACCTTTTCAAACAGATTTCAAACTAATACTTTTTCAAGCTTCATAATGGCTTAAGAGACTTGAAAAGGTTGTTTGATATATAAAAACTAGTGGAGGAGACCATTTATCTTCTTCGTACCCATTTTATCATTTTTGTTTACCTATTAATGACAGGCCGAGTGTTTTGCAGAATGCACTTAGAAAAGGACTTCACTGAACTCACGAGCAATGCCTACTGCTGCTTAACAAGTGCTACATATAAAGTGCTACAAAAATTTTTTAGTTAATTTTATTCCTCATTGAAATTGGTTTCATGCCCTTTTCAGCTATTAGAGAAGAACAATTTAATTAAAATTTGTCTTTAAAAATACTGAAAATGATTAACAACTTTGTGTCACAAAAGATATCTTTTCTCTAAAATGTGCAACAGCCGATGTTAGGTCTTATAGCAGATTGAGGATAAATTTGAGCATTTTTCAAGCTATTCAATTGCATTGAAATAAAATTGTGAGACCATGAGTCTTAATAGATTTAATTAATAAAAAGAACTTTAATAATAACATTAATGAAAATTTACTTCCCTCTATTTGAGCTTTAAGCGACTTAATTTACTTTTTTTGCTATCAGTAATTTACTCGTGATTACAATTCACTTGAGTATAAAAAAAATAAAAATATATAAAAAACATTCGAATGACTTTACTTATTAAGCTTTCTGTCTCAATTCATTCAATATGGAATTTTTTTTCTTGATCTTATACATTCTGATATTCGCTCTTTTTCTTCAGGTATACGGGAAAGGTAATGCTTATATACCATATTGCTTTTGTATCTTGCATTCTATAAATAATCTCTATATATTTCTTGGTCTTATAACCTAAGATTTCTTTTTTTCTTCAAGGATGTGGGAGAATTAATGCTTACAACTTATTCAAGCATCTTCTTTACTGAATGTGGATGTCCTCTGCAGACTTTCTTCCCTTACATTCCGAGACATGCACTTTCTTTGGAGATGCATAAATGAAAACGCTTATGTGTTAACAATTGCAGACAACAGTGAATTAGATTCAAATATGTATCAAATGGACTCTCGTAAAAATTGACTGAAGCGTATTTCTGCGTACATATATTATAATCTACGAAGAATCTTCATTGTGTAACACAAAAAGAACAATTATAATGATGAATGAGAAACTAAAAAGGGTGCTTACATACAATGTAATATTCTCTATTTTCTGTGAAATAGCTCGCACTGTGTTACTTTTTTATGCAATACTTTGTATTACATTAAATTATACTTCATATTCGGCTCAGCAGCCTACTGTGCGGGTATCATATTTAAAACTGATGCAGTGGCACTGTATTCTATTTGATACTGTAACAGTGAGTAGAACTGTGCAGAGAAACGGTTCACATTAATATTTTAATTTTTTATGAATTATATTGACAAAATACTTATGTTTTTTATGTTGTTTATTTTTTAATAAATATACTTAAAAATAAGTCTAATTTTTTTATTTATTTTGAAAGAGTCATTTCCTTTTATTTTTCTATCACTATATATAAATATCATTACATGGTAGATAAGGAGTGTTTAGTAAAACTTCAAATCTGTATTCCTAGCCTCTATTCCGTAATTTTGCCAGTACTTTATGACTCAACAGCCTAAATAATGTTACTAAATTATTTTGATACACCACAGCTGCAAGCTTCCCAAATCTCGCTTCATAAATGAACAAAAGACATAAAAGTATAAATGAACAAAAGACATAAAGCTTCATAATGAACAAAAGACATAAAAGTATCAGTGTAATTCCAAGAGTAATTCTATAAGTAACAGTCGATGTTACTTATAGAATTACTTGGAATTATATATTACTTACAGATGGTAAGTAATTATATATTACTTACCATCTGTAAGTAATATATAATTCCAAGAGTAATTTTACAATGGTAGTTAATTTGTTATTATCAGCTAAATTAAATTAATATGGCAATAAAACGTTGATAACTATAACAATATTAAAATTATCTGAATGTAAAGTTGACAGCACTTGACATAAGGAATTGCTGAATTATCGCCTATCAGTTATGATCGTAACATGATTTATCCACTATTGTTTAAATTTTCATTAATAATGAATACCAAGTTCATTATTAATAAAATTTTTAATAATGGTTAAACCATATTAAGATAGTTACAAATAGCAGATAATTCAATAATTGTAAATAATATTAAAAAGAAACATTGGATGAAGGCAAATATACATAATAATTTTTTTTAAATTGTGATTCAGATAATAAACCTTCAAGTTCACTATTTTGACATTTGCTCTTCATTATTCTTTATCATGAATATACTGATGTTTAAGATGTTGAATATTATTTTCTTCAACTTCTTATTTCTTGCCAGTCTAAATCAATCAATAAGTCTATGACATTCAATATTAACGTCCAGTTGCGAAAGCGCTTTGAATTTCTGACTGTGGAAGAGGAAATATATGAAAGTAAATTAAAAATAAATATTTTTCTAATATTTGTCCATTAAGAGTATTTCACTTTTCGTCACTACAAGAAGGGGGGGAACTGTTGGCATCTTTTGTAATGGGTTATTCAGTAGGCGTGGTGTTCCATCATAATCACGAAGGTGGCTGAATATTTGTTATTTTGAACCAGCCAGCCACCTTGGACCGGCGCAATGGGTCGATCTTGAAAAAGATCATTTCCATTGTGTCGGAAGACATTCCAATGATGGAATACCAGCGTGCCACCGACGATGGTCCGGTCGAAAACTGGGAGATTGAGGAATAGTGTAGGAATTGACGGTAAATAAAGAAATGTATAGGAATTGATGGTGAGGTAACGTACAAATCTTTCACGAGGTGTACTGTTTGCCAACATAAAATTGTGGCTGCCGGAGCTACTTCTCGCCTCATCAAGATATGATTCTGTAGCTCATCTACCAAAGCAGGTGGCGGCTGTTGGATGGTAGATTTGAATTTACCATCTTCGAGTTGCATGGTACTTAAATTAGTTATAGAAGCTTCGGCTTCTGGCACTAAGCCTCGCAAACTCGATCCCTTTCTGTCCCTTTCAGGTGGTATCATTCTCTAGGGATGCCATTGTCAGCTATACCTATTTGTCGTTCCGCAACTGCCAAAAGTGAGCATGAAGGACCAAAGGTCCTTCATGCTCACTTTTGGCACTTTTGGATTTATAAAAAATAGTTTTTTTAAAGGTCATTATGGTTTTAAACAAATAAATATACTAGTCTTAATTCTTATGAAAATTATTAAATTATCTTTTCAAATACTGTCTTGCAAATTTTACATAGGAAAAATTTTATTCGAAACTTTGACCATCGGCTGCTTACTGTTGTCAGTCAAATTTAAAAAGAAAAGGTGGGATGACTTACGGTAAAGTCGTTGCAAGATCAAGATGCTGGCTTTAGCAACAAATAATTCCTATTACAATTTGGAGACGTGATAAAAATCAGCAAAAGTTTTTCGGCTAATGCATCTTGAATGTTCTGTGTAAGATGCGATGGTAAATTAAAATAATATAATGTAAGGTACAAAGAGCAGAAACTGCTTAATAATATCGAATGGAATCTTGGAGTTAGTATCAGACCAGGGGAACACGTCTTTTATCAACAACATTTCACAATATATATGGAAGTCTGTTACCTAAACTTAGCTTTTGTATTACATGTTTATCAGGAGAGGACTTTTACAAGAAAAGAAAATACACATATGCTTACTCGGATGAATTTTTGAAAATTTTCCTGGTTTCCTCCCTTGCGAAATGGGAATATAGTCCATTATCTGTGAAACGTTCTCCTAGAAGGTAATTTAACCTATAGATTACACATAAAGATTTCTTATATAAATTTAGACCTCTTATATTTTAAATCAACATAGTATGAAAATGTAAGGAGAATGCAATTCCGTCTATGACAGTTTCATAGAACAATTTTACTGCAAATAAAGAATTCTCATTCCTTCATATCATCAAGCTGCTTATAGCTGCGTTTTTTAACTTAATAACTCTCATTCCTTATTAAGCCCCTTTCTTTTCACCAATCATGATAACCTACTCTACATGAATTGAATTTTGACTTGGAAATTCAAATCGCGATGTCAAATAGAGCAGTAAAACTTGTCCAAGTATTATAATATGATAAACTAGTGTACGTCAAGTTTATATACAAATTTTTTAAACTATGTCTATTTCTGTATTTAACGTTTTAGTTGTGTGAAAATACATCATTCAAAAACAAAGACTTTCAAGCGTCTACGATTCCAAACATTTTTATAAAATGTAACTAAAATCCACCGGAAGCTCGATACTGTTGATTCAAAAGGCACCAGATGTGTAGTGATTAAAATACCGGGCCTCTCTTTGTTTCACATAACATATTTACTCCCTTAAGATTGCGATCCACTTAGTTCTTATAATTTTTCGGAGAATTTATGCTCTGTTTCGGCAATTTGGTGAACACTGCATGTTTAATTTACGATCAAAAAGATCTGCCAAGTTACCATAGTTTCATCTCCTTCCAAAGACAGGGACAGAGTTAAGTCTTAGACCACGAAAAAATCATTTCCACAACTTTATTGACAACCCATGATGCAATGTTGTGTCGTATGATAGTATATAAACAAAAATATTGGGAAGTAGATTTAGAAAATGTTTTGTTCTAAAATTTTCCCCGATAACAAAAGGAACTTATTTTATCTAAAACACTCTGTTTTGATTAATAGAAACAGTCTAAACTAAAATACGAACCTTCAGTCAGCAAAAAAGAAATCAGTTCATGATTCTACTGTCATCGAATTTCAAGATTGACTTGATGTGCTTTCTTTCCTAGATATTCATCAGTTTTTCGTATGCTGATCACAATAAAAATCTTGTAATTATGATTCATAGGATTCTTCCTTTTCTCTACAGTCCAATTATGAGGCTGTTAGCACTATTGTTAGTGGCTGTAGAAATTGGAGCTTATACCAATGTATGCTTATGAGCAGCAAAACTGTATCTCTGTAGTCATTTGAGTCATCTGAGGTGAGACTGAAGACCTCTGCAACAAGATGTCAACCGTTATTTTGCGCAAAACTTTTAAGAACTCCCTGGGTTTTTTTTTAAACTAAAAAATTTCTTGAAGAAGGATAAATTGTTTTAATATTTTCATGTTTTTCTTTGACTACGACACCGTTAATTGCGCACTGTCAAATTACTGAAAATATTTTCGGATCAAAAATCAAAATGAATGGTCGTCAGCAACTATGATGCTTCCTAATGCATTTAACCTTTGCTGAAAATATTTGATCAGCATTTTAGGTTTCGTTTACAGAATATGGATTGACGCATCATTCGAGTGAAGTGTGTCTGATGACTCATGGCTGTGTAATGCATGGTCCTTAATGGAAATAACTTAATTCACGAATCGCATATCTATTCTTCATACAAACAGAATATTCATTTTCCAATTTGAAATTCATCACTTAAATTGAAATGTTATTCCCTAAATAGTTTTATGGGAATTACAGAGGGTACTAACACATTTTAGAACGATTTCGGGGCCATTTAATTAATGTTTAAAATGTAAAGACTATTTTTTTAAATGTTCGATCTGATGGCATTTTTTTCTGGATTAAAAGTCTGCATCGTAACTTTAATGATAGAAGAGCTTTTCGTAAAATTTCCTGGGGTATTGCTTTCCATTCCCCTTCCACTACTTTCCAGAGTCCATTTATCGTGGTATGTTTGCGCTTAGAAAGAGCTCTTTTTAACAGACCAAAGGCACAATAGTCCATAGGTGAAACGTCAGGGGACTTCTCAGAAATATGTTGAAAAGGTATATATGCAATACCTGTAGTAGTCTTTATTTTTTAAGGAATGCAGTGGTAGTTTTCGAAGTATGACTTGTAGCTTTGTCTTGATGAAGTTTCATTCTTTGAAAGTCTTTGGGATTAAGAAGTGAAATTTCTTCTGTAAATATAGGACGTAAAACTTTCTCTTGATAGTATGATGAGTTGATTTTAACATTTTTTCTACTCTTTTTATTTTCAATTTCCCATTGTAGAAGAAACCTGCGACCATCATAAACCCCTTACTGAAACTTTCTTTACATTGACGGAACCAGGTTTGTACATTTTTTTCTCCTCGTTTTTCATAGTAAATAGACCTTTTTTTTGTTCCAGTCATGTAGGTAAACCCATGCTTCATCAAGGGTCACTATGTATTTCCGTTTATCTCCTACTAAATGGTTTTCATACAGAATTCTACAAAATGTTTTGCGTTGAGTCACATGTCTCGGCAAAAGCTGGTGAACATTATGCTTTTTAGCTTTTTTAAGTTGTAAATCTTGATTTATAATTTTATTTATTGTTGCTACAGATGTATAGACAGCTTGTTTATTTGCGACATTTTGAAAGAAGAATAAATTTAAAAGTAGTTGATGATATTTATCTTTTCAAATAATAAGCTGTTGCTAAAAGTTTTTATTCTAAATCCTTTACTTTTTTAAAATTCTTAATCGAAATCGTTCTAAGAATGTGTTAATACCCTCTGTATATTCATAAAATAATATCTTCATTTATCTGTGATGTGGTTTTAAAGATTTTGACTGTTACATAGAAAAATGACGTGCTGTCTGAAAAAGTAGTTTTTAATGTGTTTGTACCTAATGTCTGTCCAATTATTCTCGAAACAGCGCCTCAAGAAATATTGTTTGCAGAATATAGATAGGTAGTTGTTGGTTTTCATATAATTTGTCCATAACATCGTCGATGTTGTTTAAGACTACTCCCCGTTATATTGATATATATAAAGGTCTTATATTTCGCTCTCCCTCACACAAAAGTATTGAATAAAACCCTTACACTTACTGCTTCCGAAAATTCAATTTGAATTTTTTAAAATTGTTAACGTCCTATTGTTGATGTGGTATTGATATTACAGTAGCTTCATGTGATTCTATGCAATGAAGTAGATAAGCTTAACTAATATTTCCTCTATGCAAATTTTCTCATACCACTAGTATTTTTTCGAAGAAATTTGCACAGCTCGCAAAATGTATAAATCTTTAACTGATCGCCATTTTGTATAGATAGTTTCTGTTACTTTCTAATAACTGAGTGAACGTTAATTTTACTGTTAATATTTAAAAAATAATTTTTCTTACAACTCATAAAATAATAAGAAAATGAATATTTTCTAAATAAAAAACTGATTGATAATCATTTAGCAGTCATCTTTTGAATAAATAAAATCAAAGAATACGAATCTTTCAAAATAAATTGAATATTGAAAACTAAGTAAAAATCTTATGATTAATTAATATTTATTAAAAATTATTCATTTAATTCAAAAATAGAATGAATTTTTCTTATAAGAAAATGTAATTATTATTGACAAATCACAAAAATCTATGTAATAAAAAGTCCAAAGACCTTGACGATCAATTAGGAGTTAAAATTTATTTAATGTTTAAATTGACAATATAAATATTTATAACATACAAATATTTTCTTTGGAAATGCATGCAAATATATTGTTATTTACCATAGAGGTGCCATTATCCAAATCAATTGACGGAACCCATGCAAAAATTCGTATGATAATGGGGATTTTTTAGAAAAAAGGGTAAATTTTTACTAATTATTATCCTTTAAAATAGGAGAAGAGATCTACACATTTTTAAGAAAAAAACTTTTAATTAATTAAATGAAGAGGCAACACTTTTACATGTTAAAGCAATGAAAAATTAGTATATGATGCATATAAAGTATTGTGAAAATGAAAGTCGTTGCTGACCATTTCGGTGATGGTAGGCAGCTCGTCTGCTTTTATTCGTATCCGGGCAGCAAAGTCGCGCATCTGCGTGACGGTGAGAAGCTGCAGGTGGTCACACTCAGGCTGACGCACCACCTGCTTCAATCCAGTTTCCAGGGAGCCAAATGTTAAACTAGCTGATGTTCTCGTGTCTACTTCGATATTAAGAACTAAAGTTCTGGAGTTATACACTTTCTCTTAGATGTTACAGAAGTTTTTGGCTGACCTTTCAAAACAAAAGCGGTGCATCATAATTATTCTAAAACTCGTAAGAATCTTCTACAACTTAAAATGTTTCGATGAAATCTTCTGAAGCTTTGGAGTTTCATAACTTCTTGCCACTGAAATCTAATTACGGGATATCATTCGTAGACTTAAAATTTCTTAGCCTACCTTTACTTGCTTGAAAGGATGAACAATCAAACTTCTGAGTTATGATCTTAGCTTTTCACAAAAAACGGAACTTAAAATTGAATTTCCCATTGAACTTTGCTACAAAACACTTCAAAACAACTTATTTGCTGCTACTTTTATTGGCTTTCTTGAATCTCCATTTTTCGTTTTCAAACACTAGCCCGAAATTCAAAAATGTAGGTTGGCTCGTTTTTATACTTTGAATCTTATATTGTCCAATGACGATTCCAAATACATCGTTCAGCCAATTATTTACCTGTAGCTCGATTATCGGATTGATGTATAATTTTTAATTCATCCATTAACGATAACTCCATACGCTTTCTTTTAGAAGCCACGGTAAACGACGAAACACGCACAAGCATAGCAACGCACAGATTAAAAGATTACACACAGCAACAAGCAAATGACACACTCACAGATTAATTAAAACCAACATTGAAAAGTGCGCCAGGCCTGCCATCTGGCGGAGGACGACTGGCCCAGTAATAGAACTACATTTTGAGAGTTGATTTATTATCCGAATAATGCGCCTTTCGATTTGATTTTTGAAGAGAAGGACATTTGTAAACAGGCTTCTGAGAATTGCAATATCTTTCCTTCTAATTCGTTTTTCTCAAATTTTGAAAATGAATCGGATAATCAGCGTTCGGAGAGACGGAGTTCTGGTAATTGGAGTTCTACTTTACTTTGAAAATATTCTGACAAACACGTGCAGGAAAGTATTTTACTAATTAAAATTCAAATATTTAAAAATGTTATTGGAACAAATATTACATGGATTCAATATTAAAATAAGAAAAGAACAAAACGTACTTAAATTTTATGCTTTAAAATATAAATCCCATAATTTATTTTGATGGTTGTGAGAAATACTTATTTTAGAATGTAAACGTCATTTTAAGTATTTATTAAATGGTTTTAAACAATCTATATTGGTTTCATAAAATGTTTAATATCACTAAAATTAGGATTAGACAGTCAGCAAATATTCTTTTTTTAATTATATTGATAATATTTTTTGTGAAATTTCCTAGAAAACTCAAACGCTAAATTTAAAACTATGTCTGAGATATACTATACCGATAATCGACACTTGTCCATTTTATTTGTACATTTTCGTGTTTTCTTCCTATCGATCAGTTATTATAGACGTAAATTAACTCTGTAAGTTTTAAAACTGTCGCAATAATTTACTATATAAGCACTTTTCTGTACTCAAACTCACCTGTAGCCGCTGAAATGAGCAGTGTGACTATCCTAGATAAGTTGACTTCACAGATAATCCATAAAATTATGAAACAACGGAAGTAAATACGTATTAGATCAATTTATAATTTGTTTGTTTTTTGATCAACGATCATTTTTTGCAAACGAGAGTTACAGCTTTAAGTAAATTCCGAATCATTAGCATCAGGTTGGATTCGAAAAATTTTATATTTTTGAATATGCATGTACGAGCACAATGCATGTAACGATTGAAAAAACATATTTTCCTTTCATAAACAGTCATTGTTATCATTTTAAATAAATTAATTCTGCAGAATTTTGTTTAAGCATCAATTGCACAGTAGAAAAGTTATTAAAAGAATAAATTAGAAGGGACAACCGAACGACGTATAACTGTAATTAGTATATCTCTTGAATATAATTTTAAAAATTACTTGAATAACTGTATTACATTCAACTTAGCCGTTGAAAATGGACAGATATCACAGATCTTCCGCAATTGGTCGTTTTCATACGTTCTGTTTCACCTGACTTCGTTGTTAAAGAAGAATCGTTGATATTAAAAATATATTAGCTTCCGCGTAATGTGAAAACTTTAAAAAAGAAAATTTACCTCTTAATAAACTTGTAAGCATTGCAACTGATAAAGCCATGGTAATGATGGGTAAAGAATCGGTTTTATTTGGCTTTTAAGAGATGATTTTCAAACTGCCCGATTTATACCAATTCACCGAGAACATCTCGAGAATCTAACTATCTTGAATTATAAAAGATCGATTGTCGAATTCTTTCAATATTCTGAGCAATGTATTTAAGTAAATCATTTTATTCTACTTTAAAATTCGAGAAACTCAAACACCGATCAGTATTGACCATCATCTCAAAGAATTACTGAGTAGTGCTGTCACCAATTATTTACCACATTTTAAAGAATTATCAAGAGAAGTAAATAAATGTGTTTAATTTTTAATATTTAAATTCAATACACAGATTTTGTACTTTTATTTATGTTTTCAATAAATATAATTTCTGTAAATAATTTTAATACATTTTTTATGCCATTTAAATACGTATTTAACTGCGGCTCACGAAAAATTTCAAATTTTGAAAAATGGCTAGGGCAATCAAGGAGCTGGACCACTCTTGGACAATAGAAATAGGTGTTGAGGTGAATATTTATTGGTTTCTCTTCTTCACTTTTCCAACAATTTAAATATATGATGCACAATGTATATTATCTTTCTGATGCGAAAGGGTCCTTTCTGACACTTGGTCCTCTTTAATTTTCAGTAATGTTCTTTTTTATTGATAATTTATAGATTCGATTCATTTGAAAAGGAAGAACATTACTTACACTGTTTTTATATTTTCAAATCAACGCGTAAGGAATAAGCGATGGAAGATTCCGGGGTGGGAGCAGTTTTCCAAGAAAGGGTGCTCTGTTCAGAGGACATGACTTCTTGCAGTACCGTCTCTATAGAGTTAAGAGGGGTGGATTCCCCAAATTGTGTTTTGTATGAACCTATGATTTTTGAACATTTAAATAATGGTATTGTACTTTCTGAATATGAAAACATTGTCAAGAAGTATAGGAAAGCCCCTTGAATTGATGTTTGGCTCTTAGAGCTGATGTTTGGCATTTGTAAAATAAATGTATTTTCAACACTATTAAATTTAATAAGTATGATTGAACATGAATTCATTGTTAAACATTCTCAATATAATACACTTTTTTAGATTTTAGGAATGGCTAGTCTTTAAATTTCTCTAACAAATATAATTTCTAAAATAACTAATTTTGTGGATAAACACAAAACAGTAGTGTGATGTTTATAATCCATAAAAACTATCAAAGATTACTCATTTTTTATTGCTGGAAGAAATATTTCGTATTGAAAAATGTTCCTTTATCATGATTTTGCAAATTTACTTTAAAAATTTATATTAATCAAATTTAATATGCAATAAAAATAGAAAAGTTAATTTTGTTTAAGAAATTTTATGCCTTTGAAAAATGCTGAAAGAATGTAGTAAAAATAGGAGCCAAAGAAATGGTGAGTAGATGAGAACAATAAAACAGAAGTTCATATAAACATCATTATTTTATGAAATTCATTTTTTAAAATTTGAAAAATAAATCTCTTGTTTGCGAAATTATTGAAATGAATTTTGTTAAATAGTTTTCATGTAAAATAAAATGAAAAAGCTTCCTAAAAAGTTTTAAAGAATACTTTGTTGTTAAGTATTCAAGTTTTGTTCAAAATAAAACAATTTTACCAGATCTCCACAAAAAGAGAGAGAGATTAGAAAGAAATAAAATTAAAAACTACTGCTGATGTATCAAATTAATTTTGTTTACAAGACAATTTTTTTCAAATTATATATATATATATATATATATATATATATATATATATATATATATATATATATATATATATATATATATATATATATTGCTTACAGAAACTATAAAGCCTAATTGCAGAGCTATATGTAATATTGCCAATATATAAATATTTAAACTGTACATAATTTATATTTTAAAATTTTAATGAAATGGCGCATACATATGCACGAAATGAAATGAAATAACTAATAACCGTGCATATGTATTTTACTATGCAAATGTAATCCATTTTGCTTTTTAGAGTGATAACACCTTACAGCAGAGCGTCGATTTACAAAGGACCTTGGTGCTTAGGCCATCTTTCTGTTGATCGAATTCCAAATTAACAGAAGCTGCATCGTGTGCGCAAAAGGCTAATTTTGACAGCACTGAAGAGTATTCTAGGGGTATTAAACAGGTCGTAGTCCTCCAAGCGAAATGATACCTCTAGGAGTAACAATCCAAGTATTTTGGAAATCTTCTGCTTGTCTGATTTCGGAAGAGTCCCATTCGGCTGCTGCTACCTTATTGGTAGAGCTCTGTTCTGGACACGGAAGGACAGAACAATATCCGTCCAAAGATTATCCTAAAGGAAAATGTTCACATTCATTGTTCCGTGAAAGCTTGGAAAGAGCAATTATCTACTCTGGACTTCTTTCTGGAATTCTTTGAAAGTTATGAGCACCCTTTTCAAATAATAGCTTTTACTGTTAAAATCTCTTGTCTCAAACCAAATTAACAACATGAAAGTATATTACAGCATTAGATTACCAACTGAAATCCTTCCTATGAAGAGACTTAAATAATTTTATGTTAAATTTAAAAATTCAATCATATTACTTTATTGATGATTATTGTCAATTATTCATGAATATTGACTGAAGTTATTACGGTGTTATAAAATTTTATGTGAATAGAACTACTTTATTTTTTGAAATTATCATTAATGATACAATTATTCCTGTCTGAAGAAGCTTCATTAAGCAAAATCATAGAGGTTTTTTAAAAACTCAGGATTAAAGTAAGAAATTTTAGATTAAAATAAATATTGTGGTGTATATATATATATATATATTTTAACCGCAAAAGAAAATGAATTATACAATATCTCATGATTAATGCAATATTTTTTTCTTTAAACTGTACTTTTTGAATCGATATAAATGGTGAGAATTGCATCCTTTAAACAATGCATCACTCAAATTTTCTACTTACCTTTTATGAATATTATTAAACGTAAAAGTTAAATTTCTATATAAAACTTACTCCGGCTCTTAACAGTGTAGTATTCTAGTGGTTTTCCTGGGATTTTCTGCTTTGATCCTCTTCCTCAGGTTGAGCTGTGCATTTAAAACCTGAACTGCTGCATTTGCGTGATTTTAAAATGTGGTTTTATCACTATAATAAAATTTATAATTTCTTAGATTCATTACTTGTGACAACTCTGAAATTTTTTATTATTTTTTAGTATTTATATAGCTTTATATTTATGGACTTCAATTTCTTAAATACTTCTCTTCATAGCTTTAATTCATTTCATAGAAATCTCTGTTAACCAAAATTCTGTTGTCTGCCAAATTTTTGTTTAGGGTTTAATTGAGAATGGCTGTAGAAATGAAAGGACTCTTAAATAAGGAGGGTAGTCTCCTGCTAATTTATAAAAGCTCTGCTTCGTTTCAAAATTTTAATACAACATTTGCTATTTTACCTAAGCCTATAATTAACGCTGCTTATTTATAGCTCAGAATTCCATGAAAGTAAAGAAAAAATATGCACGATATCGGATCCTCTCCCTTTTTTCTACATTATCACATTGTTTTTTTTTTTTTAAAAAGATAACTATGATAAGTACTTTCAATTTTTGGAAAAGTATTGTCATCACCCACTCAAACCAACGTGTTTTCGCTTTTCACAATATGCCACCGATAAGAAATATACTGGAATATAAGTAAAAGGGTTATTTCGTTTTTATTATTTAATAACTTCGTAGCGAAAAGGAATTTACAAGCGTTGAATAACATAAAGTTTATACGTGAAAAACTTGATATGAATTTTTAATGGAGCAAATATATATATATATATATATATATATATATATATATATATATATATATATATATATATATATATATATATATATATATATATATATATATATATATATATATTATATATATAATATATATAAAATTCTCGTGTCACAGTTTTCGTTGCCATACTCCTCCGAAACAGCTTGACCGATTTTGATGAAATTTTTTGTGCTTATCCAGTATCTATGAGAATCGGCCAACATCTATTTTTCATCCCCCTAAATGTTAGGGGTAGTACAACCCTAAATTTTTTTTTATTTTTTTTGGTTAGTTCTGTAAGTTCCTAATAGATGGCGGTTTAGCATCTAAGTTGCACAGGTATTCGGCAGATGGCGACGTGTTTATTTTTCTAGATTATACCATCTTCGAGAAAATTATCGTGCGCGCGCAAGCGCGTGGTTAAATATAGAATTTACATATATTTTCATGATGTATAATGATACTATAACAATTTTTCGTGAATCATTTTCATAATTATACTTTGTATTGTGTTATTATTGTGCAGTATTCAGTTTGAATATTTTTAATATTATAAATAGTAAAATAAAATTTTATTTATTACTGTTTTTCTCTACTAATTTTCATACCACCTCGAAAATATGTAAGTATTTCTTGATAGCCTTTTATTATTTTTTATTTTTATTTTATAATTATGATAATTATTAATTTATTCAGTAGAACATTTTGATCTAATTTATTTATTCAAATGATAAATTCTTTTAATTTTTTTTATTTCAGTATAATGCCGCGGAAAAAATTTTTAGTTTTAATATAATTTAAAATTAAAATAATAATAGTTCGATGTCAATGTTATCTACCTCATTTATAACAATTTATTTTTAGATGTCTTTAATTTATATAGTATATTTTATAAGAGTAAGTCACTGATTACAAACTATAATTTAATATAAGATGAATAAAATGTAAATTCAGAAAGTATATGTTGATTTGTGCTTAATTTCAAAATTTCGATACTTTACCTATTACTATTAAATTTTGGTGAAACGTTTTATTTTTAATCTCCTATGAATGAACCTATTCTAAATTTTTTTAGAAAATATTAATTTGATTGAACCCAAGAATTAGTAAAAAATTGATTCAATGTATTTTAAAAACTCAGCCACTGCAACGCGTGGCTGGGTCAGCTTGTATATATATATATATATATATATATATATATATATATATATATATATATATATATATATATATATATATATATATATATATATATATATATATATATATATATATATATATATATATATATATATTCTAAAGGGTTATAACATAAAACTTTTATTCAATTCTATTTTAAGTATTACTATACACATAATAATCGTATTCAAAATAAGAAATCATTCCAATTTCTTTCGGTCGGTAGTTATTAAACATTCGTAGTACTGTATTTAATAACTATTGATTTCAAATTATTCTACTAAAAAATGCTTTTTAATGGCAAACAAAATGACTTTTATTTTCGTCTTATATTTCATCAAAATACCATCACGTGATATAGTGACGTCAAGTAATATGTCCTTGCGTCAGCCATTAAAGTGAATCAATCAATGGCGGGAGTAAATAAAAGAATTTAATTCAAATAGAACGTTTTGTAATTGATTCACGGAATTGTCAGAGTAAGTGCTTACTTACGTGGTTATCATATTAATTGTTTAATAATAAGAATATCACTTAAACAAAGTAGTAAATAGTATTTGGGGCTCCTTTTTTTACGAAACTCTAATTTACGAACATTCACGATTTTAAGAACTAATGGCTGGTCGCTAACATAGTTCCACAGAAGCAATAGTTTTAATACGCGTTTGAGAACTAAAATTTTGAAAAATATATTTGCGAGATCAGTTTCCAGACTTTTTTGTTTGCTTTTATTTTTTATCCATTTTTATTTTAAATTGTTTCATTTTTTTCATTTTATAGTTTAAAAACCTGCATTGACGCTTCTTTCGAATTGTGGATAATTAACAACATTATTAATGTTATAATCCCGGATTTTTTTTACCTATGTTTTTATTATTTATTTATTTTTGAAGTTATGTTAGTAGAATTTTCCACGCCAAACTTAACTTCTACTTCACAGACCATGGTTTGAAGTGAAAGCAATAACATCAATTGGAAATACCGTAAAGTACTTTTGGGAGGAAGGAGTGACCATGCCTTTATGCGAAATTGACTTTGCAGCCGAAGGTCCATCTGGCCTTGGAATGATGTTGCAAACACACGTTGCGATGCAGGCGACCCCCGGACTGTGCTCGAAATTTACTGGCTTGGAAAACTCGCCCGAGACCGTCGTCATTATGAACCACAGTCACGTGACGAGGTCACACCTGAACTATCACTTTTCCTTTCCACACATCCATGCTACACCAACGGAAGAACTTTGGACGTCACAGATGAACCAACTTACGGAGCTTCAGAAAACAAGTGAGGGTGTATACGGTCACCCTCTCAATCAACTGTTGGCGGCAAATGATGCTTCACTTTGTTAATCTAATGGGAAAGCGGCATGTAACTACCGAGCCACTGGAACCCGGAATGAAGTCAATGTCCATAGTATGTTGACACTCAGACTTTATGACAGCTGAAGAAAGGCGAGCAATCTTCTTTCTCTGATGACTTGAGTGAAAATGAGTCACTCATACAGGAAGTTCGACAGAAAAATTTACTGTCATCCGAAATTTCATTTCAGGGCTTTTGAATATAGTATCAAATGTAACTCATACTTAAAAAGAGTCAGATAGTTAAGTGATTGAGAATATGATGAATAAGAATGAAAAAGAACTTTTAAATAACAAACAAGAAGAAAAGGAATGTTGCATTCGCCCGTAAAACAAAGCGAATAAACGGTTAATAAGATTAAGATACTTTTTTATGGAGAAAAAAGACAACAATGAAATGCTTTTCTGCATCAAAAAAGGGAAAAAAATATGTTTCTAAAAATCTAATTTTGAAACAAAAAATAAAATATAATTTTGACTGATTTTTTACCCCATAAAATGTAAACATTATTTTTGAGCTTCAATTTTATTTTGCATTTTTCTTATGTGCATGCAAAATCATTTTTTTCTAACAGTTCTTTATTTACTTATTGGGAGTAGCCGTGCTAGTTAAGTGAATGGTTAGCGCTCCTACCTTCTATTCATGGGATCGAATCCTACTTCGGGATCCATTTTAAGCCACAGGTTATTTTGTATTAATTGTTTTTACTTATTTTGTATTCATTTCAACTACGTCATAAATGTGATAAAAGATGAATTTCTAAATAAGCGAATTCATATGAGGAAAGCATAGAGAAAAATGCTTTGATGTTTACGAAACGAATAATTCTTGGAGAAAGCATGAATTTCAAAATGAATAAAGTTACGAGCAAATTGCATATTGATGACAAAATGCAATAAAATTAAGAAATGAATTAATTTGATAATTTCGTTCTTATAAAGATATCTGCATAAATAGGTATATGATTTATAAAGGAGCTTGAAAAATATTTAAATAAAGAAATGTAAAACAGATACTTATTTCTATCTGTTAAGCATTTATATATGCAAATATTTAAAAATAAGTGTTATTTTCAGAATTTTTTTAAAATATATAATAAGTAATTCTGTTCATCATTGTTTATAAAAATGTGTTACAAAAATAATGCGAGCGCGCGAGCCTCCATTTTCTCTATTTATTATATTTTACTACGCCCTTCATTCGCTATTCGAGTAATATAATGTTTTCATCAATTTATTTTTTATTACATTACATTACATATATTCAGACTTGTATGCTTGATTCTTGAGATCCGCTTGTAAGTCTTCGTCGATAATAGGACAAATAGCACAATGACAGATGTACAACCACAGAAGAATAACGAAGAAAACACCCAGGGCCACGGTGGGAATCGAACCCACACTCCTACGCTCTCAAGCGATTAGCGGTGATGCTTTATACCACTCAGCCACGGAGCGCCCTTCATCAATTTACTCTTATTTTTTATTGGTGTATTTTAAAGAGATAGCTTAATCTTCATTTCCACATAAAATATAATAGCTGCTAATTCATTAATGATGGATATATATGTTTATAAATTGTCAATAAAGGTATTTTTTTGATTAATGAAACTTTTACAAATTTATTCCTATATATATATATATATATATATATATATATATATATATATATATATATAATTAAGTAAGCTTATTATAACTAAGCTGGTTTATTTTTAAACCGAAATTAACAACTTATAAATCATTTATTCATATGAAATATATTACAAACTATTCTTCGTTACGATTGTGATTTCTGAAATATTTAAACGCTTGATTTCACAGAGAATCGAGATTAATTTTGCGTCCTTAAAAATAATCGAAACCGGTTCAATTTTAAGAGACAGAGAAATATCATTTCCCAACTCTTAAAGGAATAATTATCTATAAACAATGAATTTGCTCTCTGATTTATTGTCTTCCTTGAAGAAAATCGCTTCGTTTTCCCTGTCACGGAGGGCGACTCTCACACGCCGCTGGCATCTCTCGCCGACTGCTGCCTTCGCCTTTCTTTCCCTACATCAAGATACACATCTGAGGTAAGTTTTATAGGTTTTTTAATAGTTTCATACATTACCCTTCTCTTTTATGGATTCAGAACGTGCTGACGGTTTAGTTGGGCTTTTAAAAATGGCATCATACTGCAACTGACTTTCAGCAAAATGCCAGGGGCCGACATGGCCGGATGTGAGCCTTGGGCAAATACTTCTTCGGGGGCCCCTCTGCTTCACTATGATAATAAATAAAGAAAAGCATTCATAATTATAAATTCAATGCAACATAGAAGATATAGTAATATAACTTCAATTATGGGTCCATTTGGGGCCCCCTTCTGAAAGGGGCATTGGGCAACTGCCACGTACGCCCATGCCTTAGTCATGTTCTTGTAAAAATTGCCACCATGCCTTAGTCATGTTCTTGTAAAAATGTGTGACGAAATTTTAGCAAATCATTTAACTTTTGTAATGAATAGGCTATAAACTTTTAGTTGAAAAACGAGTTTTCGAGGAAAAATTGCAAATTATAAAATAATTGTTATTTAACAATATTTATTGATTACTTAGCTTTATTGAAATATTTCGCTCCACGAAATCTGGTTTCTGGTATAGATCAGCTTAAAATCAATCAAATGTGATACGTGAAACGCTTCACAATTCTATTTAGTTAAAACTGTATTAATTATTGAAGTCCGCACTACCTTTATCCACACACGCAGCCCACATTCCAGCCTTTCATATCAACAGATCAGGCCTGTATTGGACAAATTAAAAACATGTTCACTACAATGACAAAAAATTATTCTTAAAAGTTATGAAAAATACCAAAAAATAAAAAATACTAATATAAATACATACATACATACATATATACATACATATATATATATATATATATATATATATATATATATATATATATATATATATATATATATATATATATATATATATATATATATATATATATATATTTTATTTTTTACAAAAAATTAAGTAAAGATAAATTAACTTCATAATGAATTCAGCTCACTGTTAATTACGGTTAAAGCTAATCTCCGGATATGGCTACATTTCGAAATAAAACATAGCCAAATTCTGATATTTCTGGGCCAATGTACTCAGTTCAGTGCGAGACAAGAAGAAATTAGGTTGACACAGAGACCAAGGATTTCTTTTATATATAGATATCAGTTGCTTGAAAATAACATTTCTCACTTAATATACTACTTTATTCCAAACATTTCAATCGCTTGTTGGTAAAGTATTAGCATTTTTTAACACCGGTTAGTTTGCAGCCTAACAGCCTAAGGCCAGAGTTTCAATATCCAAAACGTAGACCGCCTTCCTAGAGGACTTTTCATCGGTAGTGTGCCACGCGTCGCAAGGGTGGAAACCCCGAAAACTCCCACGCACCCACCTCGGGAGACTTGGATGCAGGAGCGCAGCTTATATCTTTCATTGCTCTATATTGGCTGGAATTCAGAGCTTGACTAATGCAGGGGGCACATGGGGCAAATGCCCCGGGCCCTTACATCAAAGGGGCCTAAAAATCGAATAGAAAAATGAATTTAATTCATTATTCCATATATATATACACACACACACACACACACACATATATATATATATATATATATATATATATATATATATATATATATATATATATATATATATATATATATATATATATATACATATATATATATATATATATATATATATATATATATATATATATATATATATATATATATATATATATATATATATATATATGTACCGAACTTTATGTAGGTATTTAAATTTTTCCCCTCATTATATAGATGTATTAAAAAATTGATTAGAATTAAAATAGCTATTAATGTGTATATCGATATAATAATTAAATGCAAAACATAAAATGTAATATTTTTGTAGGCTCCAGACATAAGCAATAGTTTCAATGCTAGAGATAAAAAAGATAATGTCAACTGAAAAAGTAAAGTCAATTATCCCATTAAAGAAAAACAAATCGATACTGAAAAAGGATAAGAGCAGTTTTATTTGCAATAAAATAACAATATATAATATCCGTAAAAAATATTTTACCTAAAGAAATTTCATAAACTGAATCAAAAATTAAACATAATCTTTAGCACAGAAAATTAGCTGTAACTTTAAACTGGAATTTTTAAACTCTCTCCTTTTAAGAGCAGCACTTGAAAATAGCTCTCTGTGTGAAGCACAGAAAAATAAAGAGTAAACATCGGAAGGAAGGAATAGATGAGAATCCAGCAGACTGCCGGCCAAAATCTTTCAAATAAGTGTCCAGAAACTTCAGGGCATCCATAAGAAGGTCACAGTCAGAGGACGTCACAATTTTGAGTTGGAAAAAATGGCCTGCAAAGTTTTGTCCAGAAAACCGACGAGATGTTTAAGAAGGATTCCCCCCAGACTTTAATTTGATTTGTTTGCCTGGATTGGAAGTCGTTATATATGCACGGGAAAGGATCCCGTGAAATTTGTAGTACTCCGGTTTCCTTTTTTGCCGAAAAATCAACCACTTCGTTTTCGCGTGTGCTCTGGAACCCACTGCAGAATAGCATTTATATTCAGGGATTGTAATATGCCTATAATTTTTTTTGTGGAAAGATTTTATAAATTAAATGACCTTTAAAAACTATAGATATTACGTTAAATTTCAACTGTATATTTTTTGCGATGATACAATTTTTAAACTTACTTAGACAAAAATTGCTGTTCACACATGTATAATGTAAAATAAATTTTTTAATTTAATTCTGAAAATGTATAATTTAGTTTTTATAGAGTTGCAATATATTACAAAAACTTTATAATTTCTCCTTTAAGAGTGGGTGACAAAATAACTTTTGTACTGATTTCTTGTATGCATGTCATCCTTATGTATAAAATTATTAATTTCATCAATTTGTTACCTTTAAGCAAAGCGTATAACCAAGTATTATTATCCATTATTTTTGGTCTCTTTTTAAAACAATTACATTTACAAACTTTTTAAATAATTTGTTTAAAAAAATTCCAACAAAATGATAACTTGTAATTGCTTAATAGTTGCTAGTATCGAGCTCAAGACTATCTACTTTGAACTGCTGGGTCCTGCTAGGTGACCATTGGGAGTCTTGCGCTAAAAGATTTATTAAAGGATTATTTATACACTTAAATCAACAGAAATAGAAATCTTGAAATGAATGCAATAAATAATTATAAAAATTGGCATTAAGGTACTTTTCTACAATCGTTTCTAATAGCCTATTTCAAGCAATTTAAGCCACTGACAAAATTATTTGCCACTTCATTTCCAACCTAAGTTAAGCGATGACAGCACAAAAAGTAAGACCACGGTGACCTGGTTGGCTCTCATTAAGGGGTCCTTGGACTGGCGTCGTTCTCCTTATTGGAAGATACAGTGAGTTCAAAGATTGGTCGTGTTAATAATGTGATTTGATAAAAGCAATTCGACACGTTAAGTAGGTTGTTCTCACAATATTCTCCAAGTGACATAATTCCTCGTGAGTTGGGCATCAAAATGCTTTCCTGTGGCCTGATGTAAGGCATTGAATATTTCATGCATGTTTCAAAAAACAAGAGTTTGCTATAATGCGCGTCAATGTTTAATATTGGGACACATTTGTAGGGAACATTATGAATGAAAAGTACTCCGTTTCGACACGTGGAATTCATGACAGATTTCAAATGATTTAAAACAAACGTATCTGTTAACCCATTCCCACTGCTCACTGTCGAAGCTCACACACGACCTTTGTAGATGCAGAAAATAAATGGAAAGTCCATCTCACGTTGTTCACCAAAGCAAGGATCAAATTTGAGACCTTCCATTTGGAAGACCATATTTTCCCAGATTCTCCTAATTCTAGTTTGAAGACTGGAAAAGAAAAGGCCAATCAGAATATAACTTTGTTAATTGATTATAGTTCAGAGCAACTTTCCTGTTTCTTGACTTGGCTTCTGTAATAAATGAATTGTAAGCACTCTGAGTTTTGTTCAGATTACTGTGGTTCCATCGTAGATGTGTGCTGTGATGCAGCCTCTCTTTAAAATGTAACTCCAGCTGAAATTACTCATCAGAAACACAATTCTCTGCTATAACAACAACGCAATCAAAGCTGAACTAACCATTGATCGTAATAGCTTATTCTCTATATTCTATAATATGATGTAATTATTCTAAAAGAGTAATTCTATTTTTTTTTTCATTTCTGCAAAATACAGCATATATATATCATTAAGCAGTTTTACCTTGATTACTGAACGAGATACGGAAAAAATGCTATTTGGTGATGCATTACTTATGCTAAGATTTTAAAATAGACTATTTTTCCATTCATTTTTTGAGATCGGGTAACTAGCTACCGAATTTTACTGATCAGGGACCTGAAAACCGTCTCTTTGTCTAAGCTACCAACTGCTCCACCTTTTATTATGACCATGACTTTAGACTCTGTAGTCGCTTTGACTTTTATTAACTTTCTCTTTTTTCTTCTTTCTGCTTGTTAAATATAGAATTGTGTAAACACTTTGTATTAAGTTTAATTGCTCGCAACAAACATTTTTGACACTTTTTCTGACCATGAGACCCATTTTGACAGATATTTATTGTCTATTAATCAATAGCTTATTTATTATTGTAATATAGTAATCAACAGTACAATATGTGTTGTTCTCACGTGATTCAATGTTACAAATTTAACACAATAATAGTTACCTATTATTATATTAGCGTTATCACACCAAAATATATAAAGGATTCCAGGTTATTCAAGATGGTTAATAATTTAAGTCTTCAATCATCATGTAACTATGAGTCTCATAGCCGATTGTTAATATTTTCACCTTGTCTGGAGCCACTATAATTCACAACAGACCAAGGATATTACACTTTATGTTTGTTAAACTTACTTTGACGGGCAACAGGTTGATTCCTATCTACATTAAAAAATATTTAACTGTGTTACTATTAGTAAGAAGACTGACACTTTGTCTTTTGTCCTATACTTTACACGAGGGCAAAAACATTATTTCATGTGAACGATAAATCTGAACAAACCATGTGAACACCGCAGCGTTTGATTTGGCTATGAAATATCAAAGAAGTTAGTTATTTTACTAATAGCTCTCAGCAACGCCAGCCATTGAAAGCATATTAGGGAAGTTGGTGTTGTTTTACCAAGTACTAGTAATGCATGATTCAACACAGCGGAAAGATTTAAATCTGAAATATATGAGAAATTTAAGTACTCGTTTCCTTCGTAGGCGATTTTTCTTGGATTCATAACACATTGATATGATATAACAAATCAATTGAAAAAAAGCAACAATCGCATTTTTATGTTATTTGAATCTACACCTATCTCTACTAACAAAAATAAGTTGTAATTGCAGCGTATTGGTAACAGTTAGTGGGTTTTATTCTCATCGTAAGCGCGGATGCTTAGTTGTTTATAAAATCCACTTTAAACTAGAGATTCTGGTCTTCAGGTGCACAACGTAAGTATAAAATAACAAAATCTAACTTATAGTAAAAATTATCAGATATCACAGCTTTATTTTATTTTATTTTTTTATTTATGAAGACCTTTTTCCTCAAAAGCTTCTCTGTCCTTTCTAAGATAAAATGATTGCGTTTGCGGAAATCTTTTAAATTATTACTATGCTTAATATGACATTTACTGCTTCTTTTTGTTCTTCATAATATGAATATGTCCTTGGACTACTTCCTGAATATCTCATTGTCATTCAACACTATATTTTTATTTAAAAAACATTTTTACTTCTATTACTTAATATTTTGTAATTGCATGATATCTGCAACTACAAACTAATATAAGTATGTATGCGTTCTATCACAGAAATATATAAATAAATAAAGCGGAGAATCACTATATTTAGAAAAAGTGGGCACATGGTATCCTTAAGCTCATTCTTTTTTATATTCATCATTAAATATTCAATAGCAACAAATACACACACATACATATCCATATATAAACACTGGTGTATAATATTTAAGCAATTATGCCACAAAATGTCCATGAGAAATCACCTAAAAGACATAAAATTCTTAAATGAAAGACAGTATTTTTACTTTGTTGTTAAGCAATGATAGAAGCATAGTTTCTCAAGAACAAATGTAATACATACAATTTGTAATCAAACAAAAAAGGCATTGTTGAACTAATAGTATCATTACACATGATTGTCTGTCCAAGAGGAAGAACAACAAGCAGATATTCCTTAGCATGGTACATAACCTTCACATACTCCAATGTTTGCATTTTTCACCACCTCGTCATATTCGGCATCAGATTGTCCAACAGGTCTTGAAGTAAGAGTGCTTATTCATCACTCAGCATCTGTTTCAGTTGTTGGGGTTTCTCTGGGATTAGCAATCATCATAAGGTGTTTCCCTAAGCATGTTGCGCCTGTAAAAACCTCTCATGCATGTTCTTGGGAATTAAATCATTTGAATACGCTGGCCAGTCCATTCAAGTGATGTTCTCCCTTTCCAGTAGCTGCTGAAAGGCATTAGTCCAAAGTGGGCGTATATAAAATAAAGACGTTTGCTCCAATGGCACGTCAAAATAGATGTAAATGGGGTAGGAACACTCCCTAACAATAGCGATCTCCGATTACAAAACCTTCGTCGAAAACGTAGAGCTCAGTCCACCCGTTCAGCATATCACTCCAGGTAACAACTCCAAGACCAACGTAACTCTGGTGTTACTGCAAAAAACAGTCTCCCGACTCTCTCCAAATCAACTGAGATTGAGAATCACTTGTGTCACTGAAACAACTCACATTCATAAAGAAGTCCATTGATGAGATCTCCAGTTTTTGTGCTCCTTGTGCACAATTCTAAATGGTGGCATCGATGCACAACTTTCAAAGGGATGGTGGTGCTGATAGTGAACTTAAAGATGACGATTTAGTGGGCCACTTTTTATAAGATGGACACAGTTACTGAGAAATCGTGCTTGCTGACTGGTTTTGGGCTCTTTTCACCGGCAGGGTGATATATCGGTCATCCATTGTTGTTGTTATCCTGGGGCGGTGCCACCAACCATTCTAACACCTATACCCATGATTTGGAAGACTTTCCAAACACGTGAAGCAACACCTTTGTTGATTCCAAACTCTTCAGCTACAACGGTCACATTATGCTCCTCCTCCAGCTTTTCGATTATTTTTCCACGTGTGAAGTGGTCCAAATAATTTGTTCTAGCCATATTTCATGAATAATTTTGATGATGTCTCTAACCTTCTGTTGATTGTCAGTCCTGAGCTACGCGCCGACCGGAAGCTTTTTACATGAGTTTACTTCACATATGATGTCTTGTTCCTGACATTTTCATACGCATGACCTGTCTATTGATTGCGTGTTCTTGCACAATAAAATAAAACACTAGAGGTTATTGTTTCATTGGGATGCTTCTCTGTATATATTCAGAAGCTAGGATCCACCAGTTAAGGGGAAGCAGTCGAGTAAAAGTCCTTGTAGTTTAAAAACTACGTCCAGGAAGAGGGGCCGCCAATACTTGCCCTGTTGTCCCCACAGGTATTATATCACTTTAATGTTCTACAAAGACCTGTTTAACACTCCCCAGCTCCTTTAAAGAACACGGAGCTCTTCAGTGAAGCCTACATTCAAACTCACTATCTTCCATAAAAAAATTTCTTTTAATTTAAAAAAAACGGAGCTCTTAAGTGAAGCCTACATTCAAACTCACTATCTTCCATAAAAAAAAATTTTTAGTTTAAAAAAAAACGACTTCTTAACTAATTAGATCACTCCGGCCTCAAGCGAGAATAGTAAAAAATATAAAACATTAGCTTGGGAAATAAGTTAAACAATATGGTCACTTAATTATAAAATTTATTTTTAAATCGCAGCACTTGATGACATATTTATTCATACATTGTTGACATGATACCTTAGTACTGTCATTTTATTTGCTTTTTAATATTGTCAACTTTAGGTACCTCTTTCAAGCAATATTGATATGAAGAGGACTGTTGCAGTCATCGGAGCCGGTTGCTCTGGACTCTCAGCGATCAAAGCATGCAAAGAAGAGGATATCGATGTTGTATGCTTCGAGAAATCTGACGGGATCGGTGGATTGTGGCGCTACCATGAAGATTCCGAGGACGGCGTGCCATCCGTCATGAAGACCACTGTCATCAACACACAGAAGGACATGACATCGTTTACTGACTTCCCAGCCTCTGAAGACGCTCCTAATTATATGCACCACACTCAGATGATGAAGTACTTCGAAGAATATGCAGAATACTTTGACTTGTACCGTCACATAAATTTACGTCATGAGGTTCTGAGTGTGAAGAAAAACAAGGACTATGACAGTACAGCACGATGGATGATTGCAGTGAAGTCTTTGGAGACTGGGATCATTACAGAAGAAACGTACGATGGTGTCATGGTCTGCTCGGGACATCATGCATATGAAAACAGGCCTACTTTCCCAGGTCTGGAATCTTTCCGAGGAAAGGTAATACACTCGCATGAGCTGAAAACTGCAGAATCCTTCAAAGATCTGAATGTTTTGGTCGTTGGAATCGGAAATTCTGCAGTGGATGCCGCAGTGGAAATAAGCTCATTTTCAAAGCAGGTGAGCTATAAATTGTCAGAAAACAGAATATAAATTCTCTGCATTGATTGTCATTGTTAATTTTTGAAGATAAAGAATTGCAACAATACTTTTCGCGAAACCTGATTAAGGCAAACTTTGTTTTATATTCATTCTCTATTTAATCTCTAATGGTTGAAATTGTGTTTATACACCTAGCATCAAACCTTCTATCCTACTTATTCTGCTAAAAATTATTAAAAATTCTCTTTCGCTTCATTTTAAATCATCTTTAAACATCTCATTTGCTGAATAAGATACATTTGCCATTGGTATTCGAGATAATATGCTAGATGGCAAATAAACTATTCAGTTGCGTACTTTTCAAATAAAGATTGTCTATTTGACAAAAGCTTTAAATGAGAATTGTTTAGGAAACAAGTAAAAAAGACAGTAATAGTTCTAATTAAGGTGTTTGGTAAAACTTCAATTGCAACTAATGTCATATTGTCTTCCTATTACCGACATTCACCAAAGTAACTGAAAACAAAATCTTCAAAAAAAATTTAAAAAGCTTATTGTAGTTTAATATTCTAAACAAATATATGTACTTTTATTTCGGAAAATAACACCTTTCATATTAAAAGAAGGTAAAAAAGGGCAACCGCTCTGGGAATAAAACAAAGCCGTGCTTTACTCTGAAAAATATTTATTGAGGCATTCACACAAACAGAGCACAGCACAAGAACAGTTTTAAAATGTACAGAAGGTGATTCTTTTACAATGAAATCCCGAAACTATTTTAGCAGCTTCATTGCATCTCGACTCGCAGCTCACAGTGTGGTTGCAATGCGATGAAAACTAAGTATTTGTTGCCACTTAAAGTCTAATAAAAACTTAGAATTACGCGAAAGGAAAACTAACAACTATAAGAATTTAAAAAAAGAAATACGCATTGATCCACAGGGCCATGAGTATTAGAATCAACTGATAAGTTTGAATTTATCAGTTTTTCCTATATAAGACTGTATAGGCCTATAGACTGTGATGTTTCAACATAAAAAATACATACCTAAATAAATAAATATTTTTTTAACTAGTTCATTAGTAATAATTTTTGTAGAATTTGAATGACACTAAATCATATATAATTTTACTTTACCTCCTCTTACTTAATATAATAGTAACAGAAACCTTATGAAAAATACCAAATATATATTAGCATTTGCTATTTTAGTCATACACAAAAACAACTTAAAATAGTTTCGAACTTTACGACCTATATTGAAGTATTAATGTCATATACTGAGAGTTTAAATTTATAGAATATTTATAAATACTCCCTGATAACTCTACCATCTTCTATATATAAGATGAAGATTTAACTTCCTTAAATCTTAAAAATGGAATTCAAGGAATACATTAAAGAGCAAATTATATATATATATATTTATTCTCAAGGTTACTTCATGAAATTTGATTTCAACCCTCGTACAAATAAGAGAGAATATAAGAATGTTAAATGAATTCCTAGTTTTTTAAATCATTATTAATTATATATATAATCAACAATTTCATTTTAATTGCAGGTATATCTAAGCACCAGGAAAGGAAGCTGGATTGTCCCTAAGTGTGGGCCTTACGGTTTACCATCTGATACTTTGTTCAACTCTCGTCTAATCAGGTTATATACTATACTGTTGGGATGGAAAAAAACCAGCTTGCTAATCGAAACTTTCATTTTGAATGCTTTTTTCAACCATGAACTGTATGGCTTGAAGCCGGAACATCACTTCATGGAAGCTCATCCTACTCTCAACGACAATTTACCGTCAAAAATATTATCAGGAAGGGTGATTGTAAAACGCAACGTGATGACGTTCACAAGCGACGGAGTCAAATTCGAAGGTGAAGACTTTTCAACTCCCCTGGATGCCGTGGTACTCGCCACCGGATACAAAATTAAATTTCCTTTCATAAAAGAATCTTTTGGTAACATAGAAGGCAACAGAGTGAACTTCTACAAACTGATGTTTCCTCCCTATTTAAAGCACCCGTCACTCGCTTTCATTGGATTGCTTCAAACTAGTGCATCCATAATTCCCATTTCTGACGTCCAGAGTCAGTGGTTCGCACAGGTATTCAAAGGGAAAGTTAAGTTACCACCTATGCAGGCGATGGTGGAAGAGACTCGTGGCAGAAGACGTGCCAACGAGCAAAGGTACGTGGGATCCTTAAGACACACAATCCAAGCGGATTACGTGCCATTCATGGACGAGATTACCACAGAATACGGTGCAAAGCCAAATTTGCTCAAGATGTTTTTCACCGATCCTACTTTGTTCTTAAAATGTTTTTTAGGTCCTTGTTTGCCTTATCAATATCGACTCCAAGGTCCACACCCATGGCCAAAAGCGAGAGAGACAATCCTGAAATACCCAACACGAGTATGTAAACCATTTTCGAACTCGAAGACTTACAAAAAATACACTCACTTCGAAAGTATAAAAATATTTTTACCAATAATTTTACTCATTCTGAGTACATTTATCAATATTTATTTACTTATCACATATTTGTTTTGAAAATGTATTTGCTAATGTAATAATTTTTAATACTCTGAAAACTTCCAAAGAGAAATCATCAAAACAGATTTTAAATCAGTTATTGAAGAGCACATTATAAGTGCATGCATAAATAAATATGTGGTTCAATTAAAAGTCATTTCAAAGTTGGAATCTTTATTAGAATTGTACATTGAAAGATTTTTTGTTTCCCTCTAGAGTTATATTGCGTTAAAAGAGTAATCAAAATTTAAGCAGAAAGTTAATTAAAAATTTAAGACATTTAAAAATATTAATTATTTTTTGATGCTCTAAAACTGTTTTTCAAATGTGACTTAATGAAAATAAATTATTATGTATAAAATTTATTTTCCTTTATCTAAGCAATTGACTGAGACTTATAAATACACAGCTGTCCAGAAGAGAAATAGCGAACCCAAACTATTTCAGAAATTATACAAAGTTAAAATATATTATTTGATTGATTGGAAATACAACTTTATGAGATTATAAAGATATTGAAATCAGTAATGAGAATAGGACTACCAAAATCCATTGTCATATGCCAAGACATTAAATGAAAGAGGCTTTGGATCTGCAGTTTCAAAATAATAACTTTTGTTGATTTTGCAGATTTATAACAAAAGTTAGATTAATATACCAAGGATTGCTGTGTATACTCTCCAAGTTAATCATTCAGCACAATAAGCTGTGAAACGTGTTTCAAATAGGATGGATCAGAAAAGCTATCAAAACAATGCAATTGATGACTTAAGATTGATACATTGATTTGACTTAAATGTTAATTAAATAAAACCTATTTTACAATGAATCTGACTTCGAATCAGAAGACTGCAGGTTCGATCCCTGTCACGGACACAAAGTGTAGTATAATTTTTCTGTAGAGTTCAGAAATATTGGAAGGCTAGAGAAATAATGGCGTAATAGCCAAATTTCTGGGTATTTGTAATAAATAAATAAACAATGAACACTTTGTATATTTGAAGGTTTACTGTATCATCCCATGCATGCGAAATTAGTATTATTTTATAGCATAAATCCACATCTCAAACAAATAAATGAGTCAATTTTTAATTAAAGCGACCTTAATTACGACTCATTGGATAAAGATATGGAATTTCAACTCTTCTACCAAAGTAATTCTAAGTGGTATTCAAAAAATTTATGTCTTGGGAATATTAGACCCACTAATTGTTTCTTTTTTCTATCAAAACTTTGTGAAAAAAAACGATCAAAACTATAATAAACAATTTTGAGTCAATTTAACCGACAGTGTCACTCTTTTGAATAATTCTTCTTAAGAAGTAAGCTTTCATAAATAAGATCAAATCTTGATGGTAAAACCATCAAGATTTGATTGTTATAAAGAGACTTCGAATATTAAATCTGCATATATTTGATATTCGATTGATACAAAAAAATCTCCTTCTGTTTGAGATTCAAGTTTCTTTTTTAAATGTATAATCTATTCCAATAATTCTATTATAAATTAAAAAACAAAAAATTCTAACAAAGCCCAACAGCTACCTAATCTTAGGGATTGTGTTACAAGTGAGTTATTTCCAATAGAAAATGTATTTCTAGAGATTTCGGTGAAAAATATATAATTTTGGAAAAAATAATGATTAGTATTATTAACTTTATTCACAACGATTTATTTGCTTACGAAAAGAGATTGCAAATACAGATTTGGATAAAAACAAGCAGAATATAGTGTCGGTTTGTTTGTCGCTCAACGGTCATTTTTTGCACACGAGGGCTAATTAGACCGGGACTTACGGCTTAAAGTGGATTCCGAACCACTACAAACATCCATGCCCAAGGTTGGATTCGAACCCACGAACTGTTGAACCGAAGGCAAGAGCGCTAACCATTCAGCTGCCAGTTCGGCTCAGAATATAGTGAGGAACGCTTGTAAATTTCTTTTATAGCTACTAAGTTATTTAACATTGAAGTCGAAACATCTTTCGTCCACGCGCCAATATATTTTTGATCGGTGGTGCATTAGGAAAAGCAAAAACAAGTGAGAAAAAAACGTGTGAAAAATTATACTTTTTCAAAATTGATAAAGATTAAATATCGTTATTTTTTTTTTGAGAAAATTACACGATGGAAATATAAAAAGAATGGAAGATCCGATGATCTACATATTTATTTTCAACACTTAGCAGATACACAAAGATGACATTTTTAAAAAAGGAGCGAAGAACAATACATACTCAATCTTGAAGTGAAAAAGGTTCCGGAACATTGGACATCCGCACCTAAGCAACTTTACAGAGAATTCCAGTCGGAATTAACTACGGTTTAAATTATTAGGTTGGTGCGTATGAAATGTCGGATTCTCTTTACATGCGGACGTTTTCCTCCCTGTTTTCGTTATACTTTTGTATTTGGCATAACCTCATTCATACTCGTATTGTCCATTGCCAGAGACTTATTTCAGCAAAATAGGTTTTCTCGAAGGTCTTCCCTTTTTATTTCTTTTGAGTTTATTGCCGATATGAATTCTGCCGACATTCGCGTCATTTTCTTATATGAGTACAAACTTGGTAATAGTGCTGCAAAAGCTGCACGCAACATAAACCAAGCGTTTGGGGAGAATACGGTTAACGATCGGAAAGTGCAGCGTTGGTTCGAAAAATTTCGGACTGGCGATTTTTCACTGCAAAATGAGCCGCGCGGAAGACCCAAAACGTCTGTGAAGAATGATGACCTGAAGGCTCAAGTGGAGGCGGATCCAGCCGTATCCACGAGGGAACTTGCTATCAGGATGAAAGTTGACCATACAACGATATTGAGACACCTTTCTGAGACTGACAAGGTTAAGAAGATGGACAAGTGGGTACCGCACGCACTGACAGAGCGAAATAAGCTGGATCGGGTAAACGTATGCTCATCATTGCAGCATCCACCATATTCACCGGATCTCTCGCCGACCGATTTTCATTTTTTCAAGCATTTAGAGCTGTTTTTAAGGGGCAAACACTATGAAAATGAAGACAGTCTAAAAACTCGATATCAGATTTTATTAATTCTAAAGACCAAAATTTTTTTAAGACAGGCATCTACGCTTTAAAATCTCGTTGGGAGAAGTGTATTGAAGCGAATGGAGCATACTTTGATTGAATAAACAGCTTTTGAAGAAAGATATGCAGTTTTATACAATCGCTTAAGAATCCGACATTTCATACGCACCAACCTAATAGTTACAAATGCTATAATCAAAATTCCGAAGTGATATATATAGCCTGTTGTGGATTACTCAGAGATCGACATCTTGAAATGAGTTTTACGCCATCTCCTTCACAATTCAATTCTGGATAAATGTTCGGCAGATGAACAGAACAAGAATTATATATATAAAGATTTAATCACTTAAAAATAAATGTCTCTTTTAATTTATAATAAAAAAAATAAACCTATGACACGCGAGACAGCCCAATGTTGGCTACAACGACTTCTGTGTAAAATATTCGAGAATACGAGCATCTACTGTATACAACACTTAAGAATAATGTAGAATGTCCCATTTTCTGTAATCATATAAATTCAGTAATAATTATGTAAATCTAACAAAATCGAATAATAGAAATTTCTCTAAATTTTTACGAAGCTTAGTTCCTCTGGAGCAATATAATTATTTAGTATGCATTATATAAGAAAATAAGCTATCAACGTGGCTGTGTCAGATTTCAGTAGTTTTTTTTTTTTTTTTTTTTTTTTTGAGCTTTGTTGTGGTTGAATGAAATTTTCTCTCACGCGGGCTAATTTGACTTATTTTTCAAGGTGGGTTCTGAATCAAATCAAACAGCTACACCGGGGTAAGAGCATGCAAACATCCCTTTAGTTCAGCTCAAGAGAAGTGCTCTCTCATTTGAAGTTCATTTAATTTTTTGGTTATACACATAAAGGCAGATTTCATGACACGTTTTCAAATTATTCATAGTTATATACTTCTATATGAAAAGATAACTTAAAGCGATATATATAACAAAATGCTGCAAATTTTGAGTAATATCATTTTAAAGGAATGTAGAGGTATAACTTCACTATGACATATTGCTATTGTACATGTGTGTAAAAGAATTAAAAAATGCATACTTATATTCTCACGGAATTACTATTTACACGTATTTTAGAATTAAATAAAGGTGAAATGAATCGAAATTTAAAAAATTATTTTAATTAGCACAAATTATATATATATATATATATATATATATATATATATATATATATATATATATATATATATATATATATATATATATATATATATATATATACAAGCTGACCCAGCCACGCGTTGCAGTGGCTGAGTTTTTATAATACATTGAATCAATTTTTTACTAATTCTTGGGTACAATCAAATTAATAGTTTCTAAAAAAATTTAAAATAGGTTCATTCATATGAGATTAAAAATAAAACGTTTCGCAAAAATTTAAAAGTAATAGGTAAAATATCGAAATTTTGAAATTAAGCACAAATCAACATATACTTTCTGAATTTACATTTTATTCATCTTATATTAAATTATAGTTAGTAATCAGTGACTTACTTATAAAATATACTATATAAATTAAAAACATCTAAAAATAAATTGTTATAAATGAGGTAGATAACATTGACATCGAACTATTATTTTTTCAATTTTTAATTATTAAAACTAAAAAGTTTTTCCGCGGTATTATACTGAAATAAAAAAAATTAAAAGAATTTATCATTTGAATAAATAAATTAGATCAAAATGTTCTACTGAATAAATTAATAATTATCAAATTATAAAATAAAAATAAAAAAAAATAAAAGGCTGTCAAGAAATACTTACATGTTTTGGAGGTGGTATAAAAATTAGTAGAGAAAAACAGCAATAAATAAAATTTTATTTTACTATTTATAATATTAAAAATATTCAAACTGGACACGCACAATAATAACACAATACAAAGTATAATTATGAAAGTGATTCACAAAAAATTGTTATAGTATGATTATACATCATGAAAATATATGTATCATGAAAATATATGTACATCATGAAAATATAATAATAAAAATATATGTAAATTCTATATTTAACCACGCGATTGCGCGCGCACGTTAATTTTCTCGAAGATGTATAATCTAGAAAAATAAACACGTCGCCATCTGCCGAATACCTGTGCAACTTAGATGCTAAACCGCCATCTATTAGGAACTTACAGAACTAAACAATAAATAAACATTAATGTCGTATAATAAATATTGAAAATAATAATTAAGAGATAAAAACTATTCTATCTTTTAAGTTGGACTATATTATAAATGGTTACAAAATTTTATCAAAATCCGTTCAGTAGTTTCGGAGTTTATCGGGAACATACATCGTGACACGAAATTTATATATATATATATAAGTTTCACAAACCACGAAGTTAATCTAATAATTCTGTCTTAAGACGCCTCCTGGAGGCAACTGTGGGTTGAGCAGGATAAAATCTACATGAAACTTGTGCGCTTGGGACCTTTTGGACCTGGCGTATACTTTCCTACACTAGGAATTTGATTTGATTTGTCGCTCAAAGGTCATTTTTTGCACACGAGGGCTAATTAAACCGGGACCTACGGTTTAAAGTGGATTCCGAACCACTACAAACATCCATGCCCAAGGTGGGATTCGAACCCATGAACTGTTGAACCGAAGGCAAGAGCGCTAACCATTCGGCTGCCAGCTCGGCCATACATCAGGGGGATAAATAACAACATTTTATGTCTTACCGAAGAAAGCACATGAGAAACAGATCCCAAATATTGAAATTTATTTTATTTTACCGGGTTATCGAAATTTAAGTTTAAAAAAGGCCCTTGCGGCCATCCTACCAGTTCGAAAACAAAAATATTTGGACTAGAGAAACTTCGAGAAATGCGCTCAATTCTAAAATAATTAAAACATTAGTTCAAATGGCGTAGTGAGACAGCCTCTTGAAGCAACACATGTAAATTACGTCCTCTATGTGAAAGGAAAACATTACTCGCGCCGCAGTCAGATGAGCATTGCGGAATGCTTACCCTGGCAGAGAGAGCACTGCTGGTAGAACTGCACTGTTGCAATAGTTAGAATGCAACTGCTCTGAAGAAACAGCAACGTAGACCGATGTCGGATCGTGCTCTCAGAGACATGATAATGAAAATAGAGTGAACAGAACAGTTGTGCGCTCTGTTGTGTGGAGGAAGAAAGAGGGTCAACCACGCCAGAGGTCATAAAAATCTACAGTGAATCGCTTCCCAGAAGCAGAACTAGACAAAGGCGCAGTTGCCCCACATCAGATGAGGCCGCTAAGAAATAGAAATGTTTATTTTACATTGTCAAATAGAATCATTTGCCAAATTGAATAGAAAATTTATTGTTATGATGCCTCGGGCTTCAATTAGGCAATTTCGTAGCATGCCAGTGTCAGTGCACCAATGATTTTGCATACTTTTTGTATGGCCTATTCCAGAGTCGTGATAGCCTAGTGGTTAGGGTATCGGCCTTCCATCTGGAAGGGCGGGATTCGATTCCCAATCTGTCAAAGACCCACCGAGTACATGCGATATACGTGTTCGTTAAATCTGTGGAATTGAAAGTCCTGGGATCGGTCCTTGAGCAGTTATCATGGGTGCAATGGTCTGGAGAAAATTTCCCCCCTTTCAGATCAATGTCAAAATTGAGGGAGTGAATCCATTGGTGATGCCATCTATCGGAGGATTTGAAGAGCAAAGTCGCACTTTCACCTTCGTGGTGCTCTGATTAAACGAGACTCACCCTACTGACTTAAATTCACATAGCCAAGACATAGCGAGCTTGGCTTGCCCAAGTGTCATAAGTAACAACATGGCCTATTCCATCATCCACCATATTATACGTAGAATTCTAAACTTCTATCGGTATAAGATTCAAGTGGTTCATCAATTAGAACAGCGTGACCAGGAGAATCGTGAAGCGTTTGCACCAAAATTTCTCGCAAGAATGGCTGTTGATTCCTGGCAATAGAAAATTCTAAGAGCGGATTAAGCCCTTTTTCACCTTAATGAACATGTGAAAACCCATAATTGTTCCATCTGGTGATAAAAAAAAAAATCCCACGAGTCACACCAAATCTTTGCATGAAACGAAAGTGACTGTATAATACGTATTTACTGCTTCATTCCCTCTCGGACCATCCTATTTTAGAACAAGTGACCCTTCAAGGATTTACTACCTGTTCTGTAAAAGGCCTGGGATATGTTAGAGACGTGTATTATTACTCCTCTCCAGTAACGAGGTGCGGCCTTCAAGAAACCATATTCATGTAAGATGGAGCCCATCAAAACACAAATTCAACATGTGTCATGATTCAGACATTTGTAAACAGACATGTGACACAGTTTATATTTAAGGACACACAGGTAATCAATCAATTGATGCTTCCGAACATCTTGGTTTCTACGATCGCCCAATCTCATACCTTGCGATTTCTGGTTATTATGATTCTTGGAGAACAAAGTTCAACGGAAGCTTTGACAACAGCGTCCGATTTGAAGTGCTGTATTCGCCACCATATTCAGAATATCCATTTTGACTCGCTCCGGTCAGTGATAGAAAGCACGACTTTTAGATGGGAAAGTGTTGTAGAGCAAGATGGTTTTATGTTGAACATCGTTTAAAGCGCTAATTTGATGCTTAGTAATGTCATTTAAAGAGGCGTCTATTTTGTTTCATAAATTGCGCGAATGCAATATTGTGTATATTGTAATTGTGGCCTTATTACTTTCCTTTTGTGAAAGAGTATTTAGTTCTCTACTATTTCGGGATTTCAGACTTTCCTTTCTTTACAGGGTAACTCGTAGTGTCATTCTGAGGTAGTGCCTTTGAGTAGCGGAAGCTTAATTTCAATATCCCTGCATAACTTTTTATAACTATTATTGAGGAAAAATATCGAATATTTATATGCTAGGATTTCAAACTTCGCAATAATGCCAATAGTTTCGTAAGAGCGCTGGATATACCTGGATGACGTAATTTCTCGCTTCAAATCCAAGAATAGCAGATTGCTTAGCATAATTAGAACATGATGAAATAACTTTTGCGCATAAATTTATGTCTGCTATCTATTAAGGCAACATTTGCAGTTTGTGGCCTCGTTTCTGATCACAATAACTATAATGGAAATTTGATTTTTGTATGCCCAGTAATACAACTCATTCAGAAAAAAGAATCTTTAGATAAACATTTTATCAGAGAAAGCTTCCTTAATCCATTACATATAAAAAATTAAATAATAAGTTTAAAATATTTTTCTGATTTTAAAATAACTTATTTTTTTTACACGAGTAATTCCAAACAGAAAAGAGTATAAAAATCTCACCCATAAATTTCGCATGTTATAGAAGCAGTCTGACATTGTAAATTGTGTCGTGAAATACATTAAATTTGAGATGATTGTAAAAGAATTACTCTGTATCACTATTTATCGACTCTTTTATGAACTTCATTGTTTTATTCTGAAAGTTACGCAACTTCAGTTTCAAACAACTGTTGAAATAGCTTCAAAACCTTAAGACACTATAAATTATGAAATAAGAAATCCTTTCTAGGACTATTTGCTGTTTTCTTTTTTTTTAAATAAATAAAAAGATTTATTGCTTAATTTTCACTATAAATATCTATATCAAAATCGATTTACAAATGCTTGCGCAGGGCATTTTTATAAGATGACTGTTTGACCTTGACAGATACATTTATAACTAATTTTAAGACTTATTCAGATTTATAATTCCTAAGTCCGAATATATTTCACGTTTTTTTGTGATAAGCCCTCAATTCTTAATTAATTTAAAATCAGATTTTTTTGCCTGAACTAAACATTTAGCATTACCTATTCTATGTAATAATTATGTTATAATATACATAATAATGTTAAAAAAATGATTATGAAATTGTTTTCACTATAATTAAAACACAAAAATAAACACTTTTCAAATCAATAAAAAAACGTGGTATTTTTTATTAAAAAGAAAAGAATATAAATAATCAAAATATAATATTGCACAGCTAATAAAAACATATGAATGTGTGTGGATATTGTAATATTTCGCATTGAATATTTTTGTTAAATAAATAATTTCATAATAAAAAATGTATATATTTACAGTGCAATTTCTTTATAGTAAGGAAATATAGCTGAAACATTATTCAAAAAAATTTTTTTTCACATTATATTAAAAATTTGAGTTAGTTACTTTCTCATTTATTCTACTTTATTTTAGAATTTCAGTAAATCAATATACAATCGACATTCATTTTTACAAATTAGTGGCGGGTTTTTAATAATCACTGATACTATAGACATAATGATAATTTTTTAACTCCCGTTTACAAATTAAAATTGAAAAAATCTTTTTTTTACGAATATTTTCCTTTCTAACAAAGAGTTATCTTTTGCGTTTTTAAATCTTATGATCTGGGAAAAGAATCCTTGAAAAAGGAAACAAAATCAGCGAAAGTGCTGCCTCTCGAAAATATTACAGAAAAGCAATATTTCTAAACTGGAGAATCCTTTACCTGTGCTGAGAGAAATAAACTTTCCTGTTGATGGTAATGTCATTCAACAGCTTTGCTATGAGACTGGACATGAAATTTCTAAGCATCAGAGGGTTGGCTAAAAAAATTTGCCACTGTTTGAGTTTTAGAACATTATTAAAAAATCAGGTCTTTATAATCTAATGCATTATTTCATTTTAAGAACTGTTTCACCATCCCTAAGAGTCAATGAAAAATAAGCATCTA